>LR750479.1:0-321458 GCA_902729485.2 Mus minutoides
GTGGTGGGACTCAAACTCAGGTCCTCTGGAAGAGCAGTGGGCGCTCCTAACCACTGAGCCATCACCGAAAGTCTCTGAGTTCAAGGTCAGCCTGATATACATAGTGAACTCCATCCAGGACTGCTAGGGCTACATAGTGAGAGCCTGTCTCAAACAAACAAACAACAACCCCAAATAAACAACAATTAAAAAAAGGAAAGGAAGGAAGGGAGGGAGGGAGGGAGGGAGGGAGGGAGGGAGGGAGGGAGGATGGAAGGAAGAAAGGAAGGAAGAAAATATTTATTGATCATTTCCAATGTGCCTGGTACCCAACCTAGAATTCAGAGGAGACTCACAGGTTATCACAAACTGTAAAGATTTAAGATTCAATGAGCTTAAAAAATATATGAAAAGCCGGGCGTGGTGGCGTACGCCTTTAATCCCAGCACTCGGGAGGCAGAGGCAGGCAGATTTCTGAGTTCGAGGCCAGCCTGGTCTACAAAGTAAGTTCCAGGACAGGCAGGGCTACACAGAGAAACCCTGTCTCAAAAAACCTATATATATATGAAAGATAAATTTTCTCATTTAGTCATTCAACAAACCTTCTCTGCCTCCCCATCAGGCTTATAGAACCAGGAAGTAGCAACATAAGATCCCCTTTCCTCCTCTTCCTGGAGTTTTTCTGACTGGTGTCAGAGTGATGGGGCCCCATTCCCGTGCCTCTCTGCTGAGCTAGCTCCCACCCAAGAAATGCACAGGTGCTAGGGAGATCTGTAGAACAGGTACCAGATTCTCTGGATGTCTGGGAAGAACAGTGCTTTGGGAGCTCAGATACTAGCTAGGTCCAGCTCTACAGGAGTTCTGTGACCTTTCTTTAATTTCTTCCCCTCCCTCTATTGTAAATTGGAATTCACAGGGCCCTATTCACATGCCTCACACACCCTGGTCCCAGCTAGACCAGATCGAATGGCTAAGTTTCGAGCCAGGAGCCCGGGGGTTCTGCTTGTCCACATTCTGTGGATGGTAATTTGTGTGAGTTGTCCTTTAAATAGTCAGCCATCTCTGTGACTGTTCCTGAGCAGTCCTTTATTCACCCCCACCCCCACCCCCACCCCCACCCCCTTGCTCCTTAACACAGATTCAAACCGTCCCAGACCTCTTGCTGTCTCACCTCCACAGTACAAGCAGACAGGATTGTCCTGAAGCAGCCAGGGACTGGGCCAGAGGTCACAAAGCAAACAGATCTGCCTTCCACTTCCCAAGTGAGTCACTTAATTACCTGAGCCTACCAGATCCTCAACAAACAAAAGCAAAACCCATAGGGTCTCTAGCAGTTAGAGCTGGAGGCCATCCACCTGTGTGTGTGTGTGTGTGTGTGTGTGTGTGTGTGTGTGTGTGTGTGTGTGTGTAAAACCCATAGGGTCTCTAGCAGTTAGTGCTGGAGGCCATCCACCTGTGTGTGTGTGTGTGTGTGTGTGTGTGTGTGTGTGTGTGTGTGTGTGGTGGTGGTGGTGGGCAGGGGCAGATGGACTGCCTTTGCTACCGTGACCACTGACACTGCTGAATCGGGGACCGTTAATGGTTACCTGCCAAGGCTTTGTTTTTGAGTATTAAATGGTTCTGTTTAATCTCACACCATGTCTTTGTAGTTGGATAGACGCTCTGGAAAGGGAAATAACCAAGACACAGAAAGGGGAGATCACTTGCCCAGGTGAGGACCTCACTACAAGGTATGGTGAGGCTGGGCTTGCACCAGGCAGCCTAGCTCTGGATCTTGTTCTGAATGCTCCTCTGTGGAGCTGCACCCCCCCAGCTCAGGAGGCTGAGGGGGTGACTGAGTCATGCCAGTGGGGTGCCTGAGCCCAGCAGCCCAACCCCGGACTCACAACTCTGTAGTTAGGACAGTCCTAGGTCCTAAGGGGCACCGTCCTTTTCTTCTCTCTCCCCGCTCTTCCTCTTCTCTCCCAGTTCATCTTTCCTTTTCTTTCGCTCCGGCACTAGGGATGGGAACCCAGTGCACGTTAGACAAGCGTTCTTCCACTGAGCTGCTGTCTCAGGCTTCTGACTTTTTGAGACAGGATCTCACGAAGCTGTCCAGCCTGGCTTGAGCTCACTCTGGAGTCCAGGCTGGCCTTGAATTTGAAGGGACATTATTCTCTCTCTGCAAAGTTTAGACTTCTGCTTGGAGCGCATGTGACACGTCCTCTGGGGCTTCCCATGTGTCACCAAGTGTCCTTCATGGGAGTCTTCCTTCGTGGGTATACAACAGGAAACAGCCTCTGTGCAAACTCCTAAGAAGTGACCTAAAGACATCTTCACTTACTCATAAAGGTCTGGTGTCCAGAGGAGGGAAGCGGGGTTTGGATTTACAAGCTCTTCTCCAGAATTCTAACTGCAAGTGGACACACGAGGACCCATGGGTGTTATGCTGTTTTTCATAGTCAGGAAGTCTACCACTTTCTGGCCCACCACTTTGCAAAGCAAAAGTCTGCTAGAAGCCCCTAGAAAGACAATAGAAGGTCACCCTGTTCCCAGGGCCCAGGCAGCACCACGCTGCCTCTGGGGAAGAATGGAAGCAGCTCCCAGAACACAATTCTTTGGTGGTCCTAAGAGATCCTTGTAGGAGTGGTAGACACAGAAAGCTTGTCTGGGGAGGGCCAGGAGATCTTCTCCATCCTATGATCTTCTTTGCTGATACCAAGCAGAGGGGGGCCCACCACGAAGGAGACTCTCTTCCACCAAAGGCCAACTGTGGATCCGAGGTAGCAGGTGGCTGCCATGGGAAGAGGTTCCAGGAACACAGAACAAGCTTGTGAAATAACCAACTGGGGGTGGGGTGTTAGGCAGAATTTCGAGGCCCTGAGTTCCCATGTAATGAAAACAACAAAACCCAGTTGATGTAAGCGATAGAAATTGCCAGTAACATCTACCTTGTGACTTTCTGTGGCTCAGCCTCCTTCCAAAAGGGCAAATGCTTTTCTGTAGCTGATCTTAAGTTTTGGTAATATTATTTCTCTTCGTTCAGTCCACAAAAGCTTGCTGTTGAGCTGTCCCCACTGTGCTTTCTGGGCCTCTTCCAACTGTGAGCACTGCTCAATTGATGAGTCTTTTAATACTTAAATAGGCTGTTAAATTTTATCTAGTCTTTAAGAAAGATCCACTTTCAAGACCGAGGTAGATGAAGCTGGGCCTGTCCAAGCTTGACCCACTGTGATATGGTGACTCTATCACAGATGAACAAGCCTACAGCAGTTTACACTGAATAGGGCAGAACTGCGAAGGGATACTGCATGCAGTAGCATATTTATGGAAACCTTCGAATGGGGTGAGCCCTGAGCAAGAATGCATCAAAGCTATAAGCTATTTGGCCTGTAAGTCATTGCTGGGCAAGTCAGGGGAGATTACAATGGTTCAGTTTGACTGACAGCTTTTTGGGTTGAGGTGCTTAAGAACTGGCCAAGCAGAACTTTAAGTGGGTCTGAGAGGACAATGGCAGAAAATAGCTGACATGGAACCTTTGACACAATGATTTAATTCACTGATTGGCTTTTTTGTTTGTTTGAGGCAGTCTCATGTAGCTGCCTTTAAGTGTGGTGATTCTAAGTACATGCCAATATGCTCATGTTATGTGGTGCAGGGGATCAAACCCAGGGCCCTGTGCATGCTAGACAAGCACTCTACCAACTGAGCTACCTCCACCATCCCAGGAAATCTCAAAAGGGCTGCTAATAAGTGGAATAGTGGAGGGAGGGCCTGGTTTGAGGAAGGGGTTAGCTTTTGGAAGGTGTATCTTGGCCCTGGTCCTTTCCTGATTGCTGCTTCCTAGCAACCATGGGCAAAAAAAAAAAAAAAGCAAGTTCCCATAGTGCATGCTCTTTCCACCCTGATGGTCTACCTCCCCACCAGCCCACAGCAGTAGAGGAAGCTTATTGTGGGCTGAGATGAAAATGAACCATTCTTCCCTTAAATAGTTCTCTTGTGTACTAAAGGGCTGATATTAAGTTATGATTAAATTACAAAGAACTCAACCAGGCAGCGGTGGCGCACGCTTTTAATCACAGCACTTGGGAGGCAGAGGCAGGCAGATTTCCGAGTTCAAGGCCAGCCTGGTCTACAGAGTGAATTCCAGGACAGCCAGGGCTACACAGAGAAACCCTGTCTCAAAAAATCCAAATAAAAAAAAATCAATACATCTTTATTTTAAAAACAATACATGAAAACATTGCTACTCAGCCAGTCTAGGGACCTAGGCCTGCCATCCAAGTTACTCAGGAGGTTGAAGCAGGAGGGCTGGGCTCAAGGCCAGGCTGACCAGCTTAGTGAGAGCCTGTTTCAAAATTTAAAACTAAAGAGCTTTCAGTTTTAGCTGGGGTGTAGTTCAGTGCTGGAGTGCTTGCTTAGCATGTGTGAAGCCCTAGGCTCAATTCTAGATCTCTGTGCAATGCACAGGTATCTGGACAGGTTGATGAGCTTCTTCCCCAGTAGTGTTTCCTACTAATGTAGACTAAGGGGATGAAGTGGCCTTGTGAATCTGGAAGGTTTTGGGGCCTTCCTAAGACTTGTAAGTTGTCTTCTTCCTGAGTCTTAAGGAGTCTTCCCCCAGACTGGACTGTTTCAGCTGGAAGTTGCTACACAGTGCGTATACACCAAGAAAACAGAGCCTGTGTTCACTTAAAATTTTATGCACAAGTGTTCATAGTGGCATTTTCATTGTAGCCTAGAGGTAGACAGAAGCTGTTTGTCCATCAGCTGATGAACAGCAAAACAGATGCAGACCAAATACCATGATCATGAAAAGTAATGCAGTTCCATTCATGATTCAACTTGGTGGACCATGAAGCTTGCTGCACAAGAGAGGCACAAAAGAGCACGCCATTCAACTGCCATGAAATGTGCAGAACAAGAAAATACTCAGAGTGGGAATATAGCACATCTGGTTTAGAACTGGGCAGGATGAGGGAGAGAGAATGGTGGATACATTCTCTCTCTCTCTCTCTCTCTCTCTCTCTCTCTCCCTCTCTCCCCATCCCTCCCTCCCTCCCTCCCTCTCCCTCCCTCCCTCCCTCTCTCCCTCCCTGCCTGCCTGCCTGCATCCCTTGTTCCCTCTCTCCCTTCCTCCACACTTGGCTCAAGTTTTCAGACTCATTTATGATACAATGGATGTAACAGCACATTTACCACCATAAGCATTTGGAGTGGCACGAGCACTCACGACTGCACCAGCAATGAGGTTCTATCTCCAGAACTTTAAAATCCCCAAATAAAAGCTCTTCTGCAATTTTCTTTCCCTTAAGTTTCTGGCACATACAGGATTTGGGGTTTTCTTCCCTGTGATAAAATGTTCTAAAAGTAGACTGTGAGGATTGCATGATTCTGTGACAAACCAAATAATCCATCGAGCTGTTTGATTTTTTTTTTTTTTTTTTTTTTGGTTTTTCGAGACAGGGTTTCTCTGTATAGCCCTGGCTGACCTGGAGCTCACTTTGTAGACCAGGCTAGCCTCAAACTCAGAAATCCGCCTGCCTCTGCCTCCCAAGTGCTGGGATTAAAGGCGTGCGCCACCACCGCCCGGCTGAGCTGTTTGATTTTAACAGTGAAATGCATGGTGTGTGAGTTATAGCTCAGTACCATCATTACGAAATGGGGTTGGGGAGAGATGGAGATGCATCCCCTGAGACCATCCTCAGCATAAGGAGACAGCTGCCAACCGTGGGAAAAGGTTGCAACGAGGCAGTAATAATCCTCTACTCAGTCCAGAGATGAGTGGTGACTCCAGCCCATATTACCTGCCTGAGAAAGAAAGGCAGTGGTGTCTGTTTCCAGTCATAAATTCTGCTTACCTCAGTTTTACCTCCTGTTCCATGTGTGTGATGTTTAATATTCGATCAAGAATAAGAGAGAAAAAAATCTTCCACTATCAAGAAATAAAGCTCAGCAAAACCAGATGGTCAGACAAGTGGGAACGGAGGGGGACAGGGCTTGAAAGTAGAGACTTCACTCTGGTTAAAGTGAGTGGTTCCAGTGGAAGCCATAGATATCCTGTGTGAGATGATGGGGAATTAACAGATATGAAATCTACTTATACAAATAGCTAAATGAAATACTAGAAGTAAATAATATGCAGGAGAAGTAGGCTGACCACATGGCTTAGTTGGGGAAGGAGATTGCTATGGAAGAGGGTAATCTAGGTTTAATTCCTAGGACCCACATGGTGATGAGACAGAGACAATTTTTGAAAGTTTTTCCTTGGTCTCCACACAGGTGTTCCCATATATGCACATATAAGTAAATAAACAAGTGTTAACACGCAAAAAACAAAAGGCAAAGGAAAGAACGTGAACACTCACTACAGGAACAGTCACATCCAAGACGAAGAGAAAAGGGGGAAAGAGAAAATACAACTAAGAGCTGAGGGACAATAGCAAACAGTCCAAATATGCACACAGGGGGAGCCCCAGGAGGGAAGAGAAGAAAATAGAGAACACATTCAAAGAGATGATGGCTGAGAATGTTCCAAATTCAATGAGAGATAACAAACCAGAGACCCAAGAATTCTGGGAAAACTTCCAAAGGAATAAATACAAAATACACACATGTCTAGATATATAGTCAAACTGCCAAAGACAAAAACAAAACAAAAACTAAAGGTTAAAGGTAACCACAGGGAAAGTTATATACAAAAGAAAAAAGACAATATTGACATCAGGCTCTTGCCACATGTTTGCAAGCCAGAGTACAACGGAATGACTCTGAATGCTGAAGGTCCCACAATTCCACCTTGGTGAAAAGATCATTCCAAAACGATGGCTAAAGAAGGGTTTGAGCCATGCTTGGTGGCACAAGAGGGGCAGAGGGGCAGAGGGGCAGAGGGACAGAGGGACAGAGGGACATAGGGGCAGAAGAGGCAGAGAGGCAAAGCCATCTCTTTAAGTTTGAGACCAGCCTGGTTTACACATCCATTTCTAGGAAAGCCAAGGCTACATAGAGACCCTGTCTCAAAACAACAAGAATGATGGCAACATTTTGAAAGATAAAGGTTAAGCATGGCTACATATATATGATCCCTAGATGGAAATCTAGATTTACACAAAGAAATGAAGATTGCTGCCAACTCCAAAATTAAACAAAAAGTCCATTGCTATTGTTCAGGGGTCTTCCACCACCCAAATTCAAGCTGGAACTGTAATTCCTCAATGCAGCAATGTTGCGATGTGTCTGGGTCATGGATGTGGAGCCCTTGTGGGTGGAATGCTTGTTTGGAGGGCATTTGCTATGTCTTTAGATTACACTTGCTTACACCTCTGGTCTATGACATGAGTTTAGACAGCGTGTAGTCCTCACTCACTGTGGCCACTTAATCTTGGACTTCTCAGGATCCAGAATCATTAACCCAAACAACCCTCTTTTTGTAATAAGTTATCCAGCTCCAGATGTTCTGTTACAGCAGCAGAAAGAAGAGTAAATAGCTGTTTTCATTTTAAATCACCTTAAGATACAACTGGGACTCTGGATGTAGCTCAGTGGCACAGCCCTTATTAAGGATTTGTGAAGCATTAGATCCAATTTCTAGCATTAAAACAAGGCAACTACTACAGTAAAGGCAACGATGACATACTGGAGTGTTTATAACATCTGTAGAGGAACTCGGGAAAGAATGTAGTACAAAGGAGAGGAAGGAGAAAACGGGAAAATATTTTCCTACAATATTACTCACAGGTAGACTAACAGGCTTAAGGTATGTGGTGTAAACCCCAGATTACTAACTCTGTTGTCAGTGCTGGGGATTAAACCTAGAATATTATGCAAATGAGGAAAGCTCTCCACCACACAGTGATATTCCCACTCCTCTTTTACTTACTTACTTAATTTATTTATTTATTTTTTTGCAACAGGGTCACACTGAATTACCCTAGCCATCCCTAAACCCTCTCTGTAACCCACACAGGCTTGAAACTTGTGATATTTCAGACTTAGCCTCCTGACGACCTGCAACACCAGACTAGCTTTAAACGTCTTAAGGAGGTAAACACAACACTAAAGTAATCCACAAGAAGGTATGAAAGAGGAAAAAGGTTTCTCAGATTTTATATAGGGAAATGATACAAAAGCAAGAGAAGTGGTGGGTTTGCCTCTGCCTCCCAGATGCCAGGCCAGCAGCTGGAGACTGAGTTGGACAGGCAGATTTCTTTTAAAGATCAATCACGCAATCAGTCAATCAAATTGAAGTCATACAAATTATGACTTATAACAAAAACAGGATGAAGCTAGCAGAAGCTAGCTTCCCTCCCAGATGATCAGAAACAACACAGTTCTGAATAAAAAAACTCAAGGGGGAAACTCCACAGGGAAAACTTAAACATTTTTAGTTGCGTGAAAATGTAAACATAACATATCAAATTCTCTGGGGTACACCTAGAGCAGTTTTAGAGAAGATTAAACACTTACATTAATCCCAGCCCTCGGAAGGCAGAGGCAGATAGATCTCTGTGAGTTTGAGGTCAGCCTGGTCTAGAGAGCAAAGTTTAGGATGGCCAGGGCTATATAGTGAGACTCTGTCTCAAAAAACAAAATCACCACACACACACACACACACACACACACACACACACACACACTCCCACCACAAAAAACAAACAAACAAACAAACAAACACACAAACAAAGCAACAGTAACAACAAGAAACCAAGAAAGGCTTGGACTCAATAAGCTGAGGAAAGAGCACACTGTAGCCAAGCTAAGCAGAAGGAAGGCATTGAGATAAAGGCAGAGGTGACTGAACTGGAAAACAGGTCGAGAACATGAGCCTGGCCAAGGAAAAGAGAAGCAGAGAGACGCACAGACCATCAGTGTGAGGACTGAAAAAGAGCTATTGCTTTCCAACAGAATTAAGCCAGAAATCAAATTAAGATTTTTCACCTTAAGATTTAAGCTAACATAACAGATCTTTTGTGCCAATAAAAGAGAAGCGATCCAGAGGCAATACTGTGGAGTCTGCAGGGTGGGTAGATATTGGTATCTAAGGACATTTGAGTTACTTCAGTTACATTGAGAAACCAATAACTTATGACATAAGAAAGCATGATCTAGAGTATCGAAAATATGTTTAATCTTTCTGTCACCAGTGATGAGGATCTTTTCTCAATACTTGTGCTCCTGTCTCTGTTCCAGTATTAACGCTCCAAACTGAAACTAGTGCTGGCATTTCGACATGAGAGTTACTTCCTTATGTAACTTCATTAGTGATGGACCTACCTGCTTATGCTGAAAGTCATATTCAAACAAGGACTCATACTTACTTTCTGCTACACCCCCACTTAAAAAATGTTATCACTCTGAGATTCATACAGCTGGATAATAAAACCGACTGGGCATTCCTCCTTAAAATTCTCTCTAGACTGGTTCCAGAAAGTCTAATAGTAACAGCACACTAACCTAGAGTTGTTTCCTGGGCTATCTGAAAGAGTTAAAAGAGAGCTAAAGATGTCTACATTTTTACCTCTGCTCTTGCTGCATACGTGACTAGCTGCTTCGAGTTCCCACCTTGGCTTCCTTGTGGTGATGACTGTAACCTGAAATGGTAGCCAAAATAAACCATTTCTCTTTAAAAGAAAGAAAGAAAGAAAGAAAGAAAGAAAGAAAGAAAGAAAGAAAGAAAGAAAGAAAGAAAGAAAGAGAAAGAAAGAAAGAAAGAAAAGAAGGATAGAAGAATTATTATCACAGCTTCTACAGAGTAAAAGCATAGCAAGTAACTATTACAAAGGGCTGTACGGCAGTATACTTGATATTTAAGAGTAAACGTCTTAGTGGAGGGCCTCAGAAGTAGCCAGGCCATTTCTTCCACAACTGCTCATTGTATAATAGTGAGTTTGAGGCCAGGCAAGAGGAAAGGGGAAGGCTACAGTGTGTTCACTACTGTGGACAAGAAACCTCTGGTCCCAAGTGGGGTGAGGTTAACCTATCTGAGAACAAACTGGGCTAGCTAACTGAGTTCAAATTCCCCTGAGTTTATCTTGGGTCTAAATCTATTTCTCAATGTCAGGTACACAAGAAATGACAGCTGTAGTGGCAGACTTAATTCTGGGGATTGCCCAATGGCAGTGTTGTAAAATCCCCAAATCCTTCCCTCTACCCCTTCCTTTACCCCCCTCACCCCTGCCCACAAGGTCCCAAGCATTGCCTTAGCTTTGGGCTAGCCAGGGTTTGAGGCCCGGATCCTCCTCTACCTGGTCACCTCCTTTCTGGGACTCGGTGTCCTCAGCTCTGCTTTAAGATTGTCATGAACTCACACCTTCAAAGCTGTCATGATGGTCACAGAACACAATGCACATTAGTGCTGAGCTCAAGGCCAGATCTAAATTTCTATCAGTCATTAGCATCCTCCCTAAAGGATTCTTCACCAAAAACTCCAGTGAAGACTACACACCTATTTGACCTTGAACTTTAGAAGCTCCAGAAGGGCAGAAATGGAGTCTGTTTCTTCTCTAGTTCACACACAGAACTTGGCAAAGAACATGGTAGTGATAGATAGATTTAAAACTGTGTGGTCCATGTCCACTGAGTGTACATGATTGCTGAAGTAGGAGGGGACAATCAGTTATGACTCATCCTTCATCCTTAAATAATGCAACAAGTGTCTGTGATGCCCACCTTCTGTCAGGTCTTGTGTTGGGCGCAGGAATCTTACCTGTCGTACTTCCTTTGGGCAGGTAATCACCTCCAGGTTCTCAGCACTTCTGCAGATGAATACACCCTCCCTGCAAGATGTCTGGAGGCAGGATTCATGGCAGACCAGAACACTTATTTATTTTGTAGCACTAGGAATGGATCTCAGGGCATGCTAAACACAAGGCCTATAACCAGGACCACTTGAGCAATGTAACAGGGCAAGCCCACACTCCACTGTGGTCTCTCACCAGCACAGTTCAGGGGGGCTGGTTCACACAGGGTGAACTGCAAGCCACCATTAGCAATTCCTGAGGACTCGTTAGAAATACAAATTATGGGCTCTCAATCCAGAGCTACACAATCAGAAACTGTAGGAGTGGGCACAGGCATCTGATAGTGTGTGGAATATGTGTGTGTGTGTGTGTGTGTGTGTGTGTGTGTGTGTGTGTAGAGGCTAGAAGTTGTCATCTTCAACTGCTCTCCACCTTATTGCTGTTGTTACTTGGTAACTCAGTAATGTGGTTAGATGGTCTAGAGCTCATGATTTGACTAAGCGGGCTGGCCACAGCTCCAGGGGTCCTCCTGCCTCTGCCTTTCCAGTGCTGAGAATTATAAGCATGTACAACCATTCCTGGCTTTTTATGTGGGCGCTGGGTCTTCGTGCTAGCCTGGCAAGTACTTTATCAGCTGAGGCATCTCCCAGCCCAATTTAAGGTTGTCTGTAATGTACCCTAAAGGTTGGGATTCAGGGTACAGTGCAGCAGTAATTCTGGGCACACCGAGACTGACTCAATTTGCTCTTCCTCCAGGAAATATCGGTTGCCCAAGGCCACCCTTCCCTCCCTTTTACTAGCATTTCTAACTTCCTCTATCTGCTTATGTCATCTGCATGCAGAGGTGCTTCCCTAGGTTGCAAGCAGGGTGAATCTTACCCATCTCTGTGACACTGGGCAGCCCAGGACTTACTGAAGGAGGCTCTGCTTGGGAAAGAAGTCTGAGGCTGTTGTGGAGTTCCGGTTCCTCCTGACTAAGGTTGCTGTTGTGGCGTTTGCTCCTTCCAGGTCCCCCTCACAGTGTTCTCCTTTGTGAGTAGTGGTCCTCTTCTACTGTGTAACGGTCCTCCTACTGAGTGGTGGTCCGCTCCTGGGCCGAGGGTAGCATTTCTGCCATTTCTGGTCTTCTCCAGTTATACTGGCTTCTCTGGACATTTTCCCCATTTCTACTCCTGTCATGTTTGAGTAAAACCCTTTTGAACACATTGCTGCATCTGCAGGCGGGAAGCCCTGTCCTGCTCAGTCAGGCTTCAGCTCTGGTCCTTCTTTGGATGGCAGTCAAGAACTGTGCCCCAGGCCCTGTACTAGGCACTGTGTTTATAACTTCATTCCTTATTACAGCTCCAGGAGCAGGGGCCACTGTACTTACTTCCAGTGAATGGAGCCTAGAAAAATTAAGGCATGAACAGGAACAAGAATGAACCCATGGCAAGGTCAGGGCCTTTATTGTTGTTTGGGACCTCAGTGGAGGTCTGGGTGTGTGTAGATTAGAAATGCTTTGATTAGGCAATACTCAGAACTACCATAAATAAGCTGATGGCCCTTTCCTGAGAACCTACCTGGTACTATGGGTCTAAGAGGAGCCTAGTGCATTAGAACTAGTGTGTTCTGTCTTGTGTGACCCACAGGCCTCACCATCTGCCTTCAGCATGTGTAGCACCTACTGTTTTTACCATAGGGGTTTTCACTCGAGAGGCTGAAGCACTAATATCAGCATGGGCTTGAGAGCAGCCTGAGCTACATTATGAGACCCTATCTCAAAGAAACCGGGAACAAGTCTGTGGCTAACGCCTGTGATCCCAGAACGTGGGAGAGTGAGGCAGGATTATTACTGGGAGTCAAGGGCAGTCTAAGTTCAGATACAAAACAATAAAAGAAGAGCTGGGTCTCAACAGTAGCATGTTTCTCAAGGCTCTAAAGCTCTGGAAGAGCACTGAACCAGGCTGGGTCTCAGGAAAGGTGGGCCAGCTAGAAGGGCATATGAAAACCGGATGCATTGTGAATTCTCAGTCAAGTGTGTAAGCCTTCTACCCCCATCCCCATGGGAGAAAGGCCTTGGGTGAGTTGAGTAAGAATGTTGCAGACAGGATGATGCAAGGGGGCTCTCTGTACTTATTGCAACAGAACACTCCAAAAGATGCCTGGGGCTACTCTGACAGCCGGCTCCCAAGGGGATCAGCTCTGATGTCCATCAAACCTGCCAGACAAGAGAGGAGCACAGGCCACTTTTGAACCCCCTAAGGGTTGGCCTCACTGCAGGTGTGCTCTTGGCCCCAGGTTGAAACCCAGAGTGTCCTTGACGCCGCCTTTCTCCTTCCTCTGGCCTCTACTCGAGTCACATTGAGTCTTGAAGATCCCAAGCCTTGGCATCTCTCAAAACACCCTTCTTGGCCTTGCATCCCCCTCATTTTGTGTCACCATCCTTCACTCCTCTGCCCCTCCACTCCTCCCACTCATAACCCAAGTCCCTTTTGTGCACACACCAGTCCCAGAGTTGGACACTGGGACACGGAGAGGTCTGTGACCCTCCTGCATTACAGCGGGCTCTCTATGGGGGAAGACAAACGTCTAGGCACTGGCTGTTAAAGGCCCATGAAGGACAGAAGCTAGGGATCCAATTGGGCACAGGGAGGGGACAGAGTCTTCCTAAGGCCATGTGCTGTGTGCCTCCATTTGCTCTCAGCCTGAGTCTCCACCTTTGTCTATTCTGCACTCTTGGGTGTTCAGCATCACTGCCTGGATGGCAGGAAGTCCTTCCATTAGCCTTGGGGAAAGAAGGGAAGGGCAGAGAATAACCCTGCCAGGTTACCTTGGGTTGTCTTTGCCCACAGCTCCTATTGGGCAGCCGTTTCCCCTTACCACCTCTCTGTAGAGCCTTCTCCCTTTGGCTCTTCTGTCCATGGGCCTTAAATGTCAATAGTTTTGGAGAAAGTCTCCCATATTCATGCCCACATCTTTGAAAACAGTCTTTGTTATTAACTTTTCTCAAATTACCCAATTTGTGAGGGCCGTTCCATGTAGGGAATCTAATTTAAGGCAGAGGTGATCAGGAACAGTGCCAGGAAGGTGGCGGGTAAAGGTGTTCTTGTTCGTGATCCTTCAGAACATAGAAACCGAGCATACCTCTCTTCTGCTAAAAATCCCCCAGGCCTCCCCATCGCTCTGGAGACAAAGTCCATATTCTATAGGCTGGGAATTAAGACTGCACCCTCTCTGGCCCCCAATGACTTAAGTGGCACGTAGGGATGTCTGGAAGGACAGTGAAGGGCTTAGAAACAGGAGGAAGCCTGAGAGGGTGCAGCCCTGCCACATAGCAGCTCCAGCTGGCAAATTCCTGCCTAGAGAAGATGATGAGTTCTGAGCCAGTGAGCCATGCCAGGCTGCCTTTCCCTTGCCCAAACCTCTGCCCTCCTTCTCTCTGCAAGTGAGGTGAGCCCGTCCTGAGTTGAACCTCAAAGGCCCTAGCTACTGGTTTAAATCCTACCCCCCCCCCCATCCACCAGCTCCCTGAGGTTTACTCAGTCTTTTCAATGACAAGACAGGAATAATCTCATGGGGCCGTGGGAGGTGCTTAAAGGGGTTGGGGGGAATGATGGTGAGAATTCCCTTCCACCCAAGAGTGCTGTGTTCAAGGTGGATCCTCTTGCAGCCAGCAGGGATGGGACAGCAATGAAGGCATGTGGGTTGCAGGCTAGAGAGGTTGGGATGTAAATTCAGCTTTCCCACAGGTTGAGCACCAGTCAACTGAAATACTCAGGACCAGAAGTAAAACCAGAAGCACTTCAGATTTCTAATTAGGGAGATTCTGCCTGTGTACATGTACTGTGTGACCCTGGGTGTTTCTCTTTAGCTCTCTGCACCTCGATTGCAGAGTGGGGTGACAATCAGTCTTGCAGTGGTTTTGGATAGGGGCCTAACACAGAGCAGGGTACTTGGTAAGTGCTTTATTTTCTGCCTGTGCTTCCAGGGCAGGCATCCTCTATGTCTGTGAACCCCCATTTATTCCTCTTGTCGACGTGATGGAGGCCCATGCAGTCTGTACACACGTCCATAGAAACACAAGGCTTTGTACACAGTTTCTAATAGCAACCTGCCAGGCAGTGGTGGCACACACCTTTAACCCCAGTACATGGGGAGAGGCAGTAAGATCTCTGTGTGTTTGGGTCCAGCCTGGTCTACATAGCAAGCAGAACAGCCAGAGTTGTTACACAGAGAAATCCTGTCTTGGAAAACCAAAACCAAACCCTAATAGCAGCCTGGCACTAGTGCTTGTATGGAGCATTCAGACTGCCCACCTAGTAATGCTTACCCTAGGCAAGCCCTTCCTGGATGTGTGTCTTGAACCATATCTGGTTGCTCAAAGTGTTCCTGAGCTGGGATGTGTAGCAATGAAGGAGAGGTGACACAGGTCCAGAACGCATCTTATAGCTGACCTGTTTGTCCTTTTGAAGAGCAGACAAACTATCACAAAATTCTAAGGGTGTATAGATGTGTGGAGAGAAAACTGGAAGTTAATACCAACTATGAGCCCCAACACCCACTGTTCTACATAGGAGAAATCCCGAGTCAGTCTTCTCCCTTCTTTATATGTGTGTGGATGTTTTGCCCGAATATATATCTGTGCACCATATACATGGTTGAATGAAGCCAAAAGAGTGGATTTGATCCCCTGGGACTGGAGATCTGCTCAGTTGTAAGTTGTTATGTAGATTTTGGAAATTTAACCCAGCTAATACATTTTAAAAAAAAGATTTATTATATGAGTACACTGTAGCTGTCTTCAGACACTCCAGAAGAGAGAGTCATATAATGGATGGTTGTAAGCCTCCATGTGGTTGCTGGGATTTGAACTCAGAACCTTCAGAAGAGCAGTCAGTCCTCCTAACCGCTGAGCCATCTCTCCAACCCCCCCTCCCCAGCTAATACTTTTGAAAGGTCAGCTGAGCCATCTCTCCAGCCTCACAATGCCTTCTCTTAAAGTTCTAATGTGCGTCTGGTTTTCCATCCAGATCCAATCTGAACCAATGGACATAGCAGTGAGCGCAGCCCTATAAGCCAAGTGATGAGGGAGCTCTTGGCCTCCCTCTCGAGCCATGGTCCCACATTGAGGGGTCTAAACTAGGGGCTAGCTTTTTTTTCAAGACAGGATTTCTTTGTGTAGCTCTGGTTGTCCTGGAACTCTCTGTAGATCAGCTTAGCTTCAAATTCAGAGATCCACCTGCCTCTGCCTCCTGGAATTAAAAGTGTGTACCCCATGCATGGCATTAGGGACTAGGTTTTATGGCTCTGTTTCCCAACCTTCCACCAGCACAGGATGAAGCCAGATTCCTGTGCTGACCCACAAGGTCCCCTAGATTTGGCTCCTGTTGTCAACTTTCAACTCCATCTCCTCCCTTTCCCCTAACTTACCATCTACATCTCCCTTCCAGCCATACCAGGGCTCCATTGGAAACCATGCTGGAACCTCTGAATATGCCCTTCTCTATCAACAGATTAATCTCATAACCAGCAGCAGTATTGCCTCATCTTGACTTTCTCATTTATCGTTCCCTGACAGATGACACATCTATTGACCAATCTACTGTCCACTGAGCCCCTTGGCTGAGTTAGATCCACAATGGGCACAAACGAAGGGCTCCTGGGCTTGGGTAAATTCCAAGCTCAGCAGAGGCAGGCAATGGCAGCCAGGATGGGAGGGCCAGCCTTGGCCTGACCTTACACTTCCCTGCACAACAGCCTGGCCATCCTCTGACCACTGGTCTTGTCTCTTGGTTGAGTCTCCACCAAGGCAGGGACAAGTTCTGGTTCTGTGTGTTCCAATTAATACCTGACCCAGAGAAGGTGCACAGGAAAATGCTGAAGTCCACACATGAACTTGGGATCTGAATGTTTCCAATGGGCCTCCTTTACCCAAAGTCCTGCCATTTGTTATCATTAAGATAATGGTATCTTACTCTCGTTACATAATGGTAACACCCTTTCCATATTACTTTAGTTGACCCATAAGTAGTCACCCTTTTCTTTCTGTCTGTCTCCCTCTTTTCCTTTTTCCCTCCCTTCTCCTAATTCTTTTCTGACACAGGGTCTCTGTAATCTCAGGCTAGCTTCCAAGTCACTACATAGTCGAGAATGACCTTGAGCTCCTGAAGGAGACATCCTCCTCCTCCTCCTCACTGACCACGTGCTCAGGTTATAACAGGTATGACTGACTTCCCACCTCCACTTTATAATGAACAACTACTGACTTACCAAGGACACTTGACAAGTCACTAATAAAGGAAAGATTATACCCCAAGTTTATAACCTTCCAGATTAATCTCTGCCCATCGGACAGTAGCAGAGGTAAGTGAATGTATCATGGGTTCTGGCACAAGGCCTCCTCCACAGAAGATGCTCCTGGAGCAGGAATGTGCCATCAGTGACCCGAGGTCTTCCATGCCAACATGAGACTCTGTGTGTGTGTGTGTGTGTGTGTGTGTGTGTGTGTGTGTGTGTGTAATGCTAGGTTCTGAACTCAGAGCCTCCTTATTCATGCTAAACAGCCAGCAGGAAGGAGGCTTGCCTCCACTAATCCCCTGGCACTACAGCACCCATATGGCTGAACCCCTTTCTATATATCTCTCTCTCCCCACAGTTGTTGCACAGCATACATCCATCTCGAGTCTCCTGTGAACATGGCATGCCAGTAGCTTTCCCTTAGTTCCATAAAAGGACCCAGGTCTACCACAGAGCATCATCATGCCCTAGGATCTTTTTTCTTCTATTAATGGTTGACTCAGTTTTCTGGTTTTGGTAGCATTTTCTCATAGAGATTTGTTCCCCACCATTCACCATGCATTTCTAGGTTTCACTAATGGCATTTGTCACATGCCCTGGGACTGTGAATCCTTCTCCCCTCTTATGGTAAAACTCACTCCTTTATTTTCCACTCTCCCCCAAGGCCCAGTTGCCCTAGACCTTACAGTATGCAACCCAAGGGTGAGCCACACCCTAGTCCTATCTTTTTTCTGCAGGGCATACCTTTAGCCACTCCCTTTGCTTGAGGTTCCCCCACTCACCCAGCTCCTCACCGCAACCTGTCCTCATGTTTATTTCTCATACTCTGTCAAGAGGGATTCTAGAATTCATCTTATCCCTGTCATTTCCTTTAAGGCTCTCCCAGAACCCAGTCCCACCCCAATGTCTTAAGAGAGACACTGGAGGGTCTTCTAAGCCCATGTCACTGCAGTCTCCATCTCCCGCGGTTGCCAGGACTACAGTCTCTATGTTCCTGCCCCAATGGATGCTGCCCTTGTGCTCACACCCTCATTCTGCAGAACTCCTACTCCTCTGTGGGCAATGGAAATGAGTCCTAACCGTAAGTGCCTGTAGTGAGCTAAGTCCATACCTCAGTTCCTTAGTTCCCAAAGCCTCTCACAAAACAATCACGGGTGTTCCCATTTTCTGAAAGAAAACTGGAGCTGCAAACTGCGCGTGGTGGCACTTGCCTTTCACTCAGCACTAGAGTCAAAGGTGCATCTCTGTACGCTCAGGCCAGCCTAGTCTACAGAGTGAGTGCCAGGACAGCCAGAGCTACAAGGAGAAACCCAGTCTCTGAAGAGAAAAGAAAAAACAAAACAAAACACCAACACACACAACCCTCAACCCCGCCCCGACCCTGCTCCCCTCCCCCCCCGCCCTCCTCCGGCAAACCAAGCCAAACAAAAAAACACCCTGAAGTTGAGGAAAAGAGAGAAAGAGAGGTAGTAGTCTGTCACTGCGCTTGTAGTATTGCTTTTGTCTTTGGCATTTGGAGACAGGGTCACTCTGTAGCCTGGGCTGGCTTCAAACTCTTGCATACATACAGGAGAGGGAGGGAGGGAGAGAGGGAGGGAGGGAGGGAGGGAGGGAGGGAAGGGAGAGAGAGAGGGGCGGGATTGTAGGATTACAGGTAGTAGACTCCATCTCTCTAGGTTCTTCCTGATAAGACTCAATCACTCTTAATTTTTTGCTGGTAAAAGGAAAGGCTGCAGCACTTGGGTAACCGTCAGGTCCAGCTGTAACCTAACAAATTCCCACACTACTGACTGCAGGCCAGGCCTGCCCATCTGCAACCCAAGGAAAGCGCAGCCAAAAGGAACACAGGCACCCGTACTGTCCAGATCGTCCCGCACGTGCTCAAACTCCCTGCCCACGTTCCAGCTGCTGGACCGTACTAACGTCTGCAAGAGAGGTTTGGGAGAAGGACAAGGAGGCCGCTGGGGCAACCAGGCATGCTTTCATACACCGGGGCTCCGGCTCCCTTGGCCGTACTCTATAGATTCTGGACCGTACAGTTCAGGCCATGCTGCCTTCCTGGGCTCTGTGCATAGTTTATCCCCGGGAGTCTCAACCCCTATAAGAACATTGGCACGGTCCGGGGCGGACCCTTTTGCCCCGCCCTATAGCGTCACGACCCGCCCCGTTGTGAGGTTATAAAGCGCGCGCGCGGCGGCGCTAGGCGCCGTGGCCGCGCTTCGCTGGCTTTCTGCTCACCTAGGGTGGCAGCGGCTGCCTACCTCCGCTCTTGCCCTGCTGCCGCCACGGCCTGGGCGCTGTCCCTCGGCTCCCGGAGCTCAGCGCGAAGCCCCCTGGCCCCGGCGGCCGGGGCATGGGTCAGGGGCGCGGCGTGAGGCGGCTTTCTGCACGGCCGTGACGTGCACCGGCCTCAGCATGAAGACCCTCATCGCCGCCTACTCCGGGGTCCTGCGGGGTGAGCGTCGGGCGGAAGCTGCCCGCAGCGAAAACAAGAATAAAGGATCTGCCCTGTCACGCGAGGGGTCTGGGCGATGGGGTGAGTGTCAGTCATCCCTAGGGCTTTCATCCTGAGGGCACCCACAGCAAGACTTTCTGGAAGGGACTTTGGCCAAAGCGTGCTGCCCTGTGCTGGACGGACGGCTAGCTAGTTCAGGTCGGCGTCCCAGACAATTATTTCCAGTTTTTAAAAGGTCTCGCCTTGTAGCCTAGGCTGGCTTCCAACTCTTAATCCTCTTTCCTCGGCACCCCAGATGCTGTGATTGCAGGTGTGCCACTACAACTGGCTTCTCTTTAGGGGAACCTGATCCTTCTGCATCCTGTCATTTTGGTCAAGGATGAGGCAAGATTCTGCTTAGCTCGGCTGGTTACCCAGTTTGAGGCAGGCAACCTGGTATCCTAGGCTAGCCTGGCTTCATTCTCCATCCTGGTACTCACCAATGTTGCAACACGTGTTACATCACTCGCCATCCCCCCAGCTGCCGAGGGTGACACCACCCACTCAGCTCAGTTAGTAGTGATATTTCATTCTCCAGCCCCTAGTACTGTTCTACCTCACAAGGTGGAGCAGGATTTGGCTGGGAGGAACTGGATGGGGCAGGGTGGTAAGTAGGGTTTTGCAATCCCCTGAAACAGCCACTGGATGGAACATGCCTCCCTGGAACCAGGTGTGCCCCAACTGTCCCCTGCCCCAGCTTTTGTGGGCCAACCCAGACTGTGAAGCCCTCACAGAGCAACCCTGAGTCTAACATACTTAGAAGAGGGTTTTTTCGTTTGTTTAGTCTGTGTGACAGCTCTGTTTGTCCTGGTAGTCTATAGACCAGGCTGGCCTTGAACTCACAGAGATCCGCCTAAGTTGATTATCGTTCTAGAAGGTGCGTCTGCCTTCAAGATAGAACTGAGGCCTTCAGTGAATGGGGAAGGGGGACATACAATTCAAGTCACACCTCAGCCTTTCCCATACAAGGCAAAGCACCCCACGTTGCTTAGCTGAAGTTGCAGAAACTGAGGGAGGAGGAACATGCTACCCCAGTTTTCCTTAGAAGGGCAGCGGTGGTGCACACCTTCAATCCCAGCACTTGGGAGGCAGAAGCAGGCAGATCTCTTGAGTGTGAGTCCAGCCTGGCATACAGGATGAGTTAGTTCCAGGACATGTTAATTATGGTAATCTTGAAAGGTTAGGCAATCAGGAAGAAAATAAGACTGCTGGTAAATCGACTATCTAGTGGTTACATCTCTTAATACATGTTGTATAAAGTCAAGAATATGAGATATAGACACACACACAGTTCTAAATT
The DNA here is from genome assembly GCA_902729485.2 of Mus minutoides. Classification (NCBI taxonomy): domain Eukaryota; kingdom Metazoa; phylum Chordata; class Mammalia; order Rodentia; family Muridae; genus Mus; species Mus minutoides. Next base: position 20,768 of record LR750479.1, read on the forward strand.
CAGTCTTCTCTTAATGGTACTGTATGAGTATTTCCTGCCATTTGTATGTCTGCCATTCTTGCATGCTGGTGGCTGCAAGCTACCTCGTGCTGGGGCTCCATCACAGTGTTTCCACCTGGCATTGGCACCGGTCCTAGCTGACTGTTGCTGTGCTTATCTGCCCCTGGAGAAGTGTTCCCATCCTAGGAGACAAGCCTCTGGAGCTGCCCCCATACAGCCTACAGCTTCTAATGGCCCCTTCTCAGTGCTTCTCTCTTCCTTGTGCCTTTTGATGCCCTTAACAGGGAAGGACGTGACTTGCCCATGTTGATGATTTTAAATATTCTCAGTCTCTGGGTAATGGCCCCTGCCTTCGGTCTGCTATGCCTGCGGTCTGCTATGGCCCCTCCTGGAGCTACTCTTCCTGGCCTCTCCTCTGTCTTCCAAGAGCAGGATGCCTGTTAAATTCATTTTTTTTGACAGTTTTGTTTTTGTTTTTTAACTCGGGAGAATTTGTACTCTCTTGAGCAGTTTTTCACTGTCATAGCAAGAGAATTTCTTCTCCATGTTGATGTTCAATGTAGAAAATACAATGGGAAAAAAGTGGGTGTGATTACCTCATAGACTGCAACCAGGACTAATATGAGATGCAAACTAGTCAGTTTAACTCTCTGGAATCTACTTTGGTGAAAGACTAGGTGGGGTAGGGGAGGGTGCTCAAGCAAAGTCTCTTATCTTGCCATCTCCAGGAGGCCTCCGTGTTCCTCCTTGGTCCTATGGACACTCCCTAGTGGCCTAGTTTGTCTCCAAAGAGCAGTTCCCACCAACCACCCTGGTAGTGGCAGTGTTCAAGGAAGGAGGCAAGAGTATGGACTCTGTGAAGGGAAGTTCCATAATGGGTGAGAGATTGCACTGATTGATAACTTGGTGACTTGTTTTTTTGTCGAAACCTGGATGGTGTGCATTTGTTGGAAGAGGGGGAGTCTGTTTTTTATTTGTGTGTGTGTGTGTGTCTGTGTGTGTGTAGTTTCTCAAGACAGGTTGTTTTGTTTTGATTGTTTTTTATGGCTGGCTGTCCTGTCACTCACTCTGTAGACCAGGTTGGCATTAGAGAACTACCTACCTGCCTCCTGAGTGCTGGGATTAAAGGCATGTGCCACCCCTCCTGGTTCACATTGGTATTTTCTGATCTCCGAAAGTCTGGCTTAGACTGGCTTAGAGGCTAATAGGCACCCACAAGTCCATCCCTGCCTTAGCTCCTGGATAGGAGCTTCTCATGGTAGAGCCTTGGCTGCTTGTGACTATTCTTAGTTTAGTCCAGGACCCAGCGTGAGGTAGTCGCAGTACAGCTCTGAGCTGGGACATTGTGTGGCTCCGACAGGACAGGGGGTGGAGTCATAGTCGGGATTTTAATAGAAGAATCCCAACAGCTGTTTATGAGGACCGCATAGCTTGGATGATGGAGATGGAGAACCCCTCCCCTGCGCATATGCTAGGAGGGTAAAACTAAGTTCCTAGATTGTTGGGGTAATTCTGGAACTGAGGGTTGGCAGTCATCTGACACAGTCCTGTAGTCCTGTGATCGCAGAGTGAGAACCTTGCTCTTGTCCCCACTCCCTCAGTTCCGCGTGGCTTTTCCCACTTTTGAGTTGTATCTGCTGCCAAGGCACACCTCGGCCAGGAAAGAAGGGCCGAATGCAGCGAGCGCTTTATTAGCAGGGAAGTGACTCAGTTGCTAGTGTGGAAATTCTGCTCCGCCTCTAACCTCCTGTTCCTAAATTCAGCCGCCAGTACTTGAGTTATCAAACTACAAGTCACCCATGGTGCTGGGTCTGGCCCAACCTTCATAGTACACATTAGAAACTGAGGTCTCCAAGAAGGACTGGTCCAGGAGTAGAAAAGACAAAAGCTGGAACCCCGATTCATCTCCATCTACCCATCAGCCTCCTTAAACCAGAGAGAGGCATGGAGGCAGGACTGAGACGGATCATAACATGCACCATGCAGTTGCCAAATGAATACTGCTTACTCCGTGTTGGGTATGGTGTCTCCTTCCCATGCTTTTTGAGGAAGCTCCCCTAGGCTCGGTGGATAGGGATACCAACAGCCCACAGAACTTCTGTCTGGCTAGATAAATTGCCCCCCTCCCCCCCAATGCTTCAGACTTCAGATCCTGTGAGGCTACCCAAACCCCTCCCACCCCCTCATGACCTTCTGGCTGCCATGCCATGCCATGGCACTCTTTCTGACCCTCCATCATTGTGCATAAATTTTGTTCTCTCTCTGGGTCTCTGCCCTTGCCCACCCTTCTCAGATCTTGGCGTGCCTACCCAGATTGCCACCAAATCCTCCAGCTTCCAAAGTTTGTACTTTGGAAGTCATTATCACTTAGTTATGACATGTGTGTATTGTTCCGGTAATTGTCAGCCCTTGGGGACAGGGACCTCATTTGTCTTTCTCAGTGCTGTGTCCCTAGTGTCTGACCCTGTGCAGGCAGGTGTTAGGAGTCCTGGAGATATTTGTTGAGTAAAAGAATCATTAGTGGGGCTTCCAGGTCCTCTAGGCAGAAAACTCTGTTTTTAGCTTCAGTGTAATTCCTTAGCTGTCCCCAGAACTTTGCTTATATGTGCTGAGTGTCTGGTTAAGAGCTTACCTTGGGGGTTGAGTGCCAAGTGGGTAGAGCCAGACGTACCACGATCCACAATAGTTTCAGACTACAGAAGGCCAAAGCCAGGACTCCTATCTTGCCTTTATTCCTGCCCCCCTCTGAGACATGATGGGCTTACTGTCTGAAGATTACATTTTCTTGTTTTGAAATAAGAGTCAAAGCTGGGTGTGGTGGCACACACCTTTAATCCCAGCGCTCAGCCAGAGGCAGGTGGATCTCTGAGAGCCAAGACAGCCAGGGTGTTGGGAACCTGGTACCCTATAAAAAAATGAGATATGTGAAGACTGGCTCCTGGAGCGGATTCTCCCAAGTCTGAGTTTGCAGTCTACTGGCTGAACACTTATTACTGTGTCGGCCAGCATGCCTGACTTGGCCTCAGCAAGCCACTGACTGCCTCTAGTCCTGATTGTTAGTCCCCTGCCTGTGTGCAGTGGACAGGGGTGTGGTAAAAGTACCTTCACTGTTGTGGGGAGCCTGGGAGACCCTTGTGCCAATCCCACCAGAGCAGGAAGCCCGAGGGTCTGTTCTCAGAGCAGCGGGGAATTCTGAGCCAGGGCAGGAACCTCATTCTGCTTCTGCCTTCCACACTGCACCAGCTCCTTGTACATGCGGCGTGAGGAGACCTGACTAGGTCAGCCCCCTTTGGTTCCTTCCAGATCAGCGGGAAGAGTGTTGCCATACCTGGCCCCATGTTCTTACCCTCTGTCATCCCAGAAAATGGGGCCCAGGTAAGTGTTTCTAGAGGAACATACCTCCCCATGGATTGTCATAAGGACCTATTCTGGGGACTCCTTGGTGACGCACATGCAAGCTGATGGTGTTGCCATAGCAGCCCCTCCTACTCGGGATTGAATGTGCTGGGTCAGAGCGTGGGGGTGGAGAAAGCAGGCGCTGGGGTCTCCTGTCATTTGTATTGCAGTCCTGGTTGGCTGTTGAGAACCTACCATCCTAAAAGACTTACTTTTTTGCCTTTACCTCCTAGGACTCTATCTTGTTTAATGAAAACTAAAATCATTAAACCCTAACTCTCTGGAATAACCCTTGTAGGAGCCAGTGTTCCTATTAGAAAGATCATTGGTAGATTAAAAAGCCATTAGGAATTCTAGCAGAGTGAAGAAGGTCCAGGTTGGCAAGACCTCAGGCCTCCTCTGCTCTGTTCTTATGCCTTATGTAGTGCTCGAGGGAAACTGAGAGAGAAGGGAGGGCCCCAGAAAATCCAAGGAGACTGGGATGCTGGGCTCCCTAGAGCAGGCTCTTGATGGCCTGGCCAGGTACTTCCCCCAGCACAGCATGGATCTGTGGTGGTTTGGCCTTCCCTTTGGGCCAAATGTCACTATGGGCACTGTTTTGGGACGCCTAATTTCCATAATAGCTCTCAGAGGAGACTGTTCATCTTTCTGGGAAAGGTCTCACCAGTGCGTTAGCAGCTGAATGGCTAGCTTGCTGCCCTGTCCGAAGTTGTTGGAAGGATTGGGAACGGATGGGCTTTTCCTAGTGTTCAGGGTGGAGGCCTGCACTCCATGGCCTTCTCGTCCTTCCTGCCTGCCTCTCTGTTACTCAGATTCAGTCTCTGCTGTAGCTGGACTAGACTCATATACTTAAGTCCTCAAGTTTGTGCTCTCTTTGTGGATGCCATTCGCAGGGCCCATGACTTCCTTACATCCCCTCCCCGGGACAGTCTGGGGACACCCCTCTGAGCTTGGTCCTTTTAAGCCTCCTGTATATAATTCATCCCAGCTATGTCTAGAGTGGGTAGTAGTACAAGAATTAACACCTCTGGCAGGTGCCTGGGAAGCAGGAGGGAGGTGGGGACTGGAGCTTCTCTCTTGTTTCGGGGTCCTTAGGCAGTACGTTTCTCTCTGGAGCCTTCCTGTTGTCCCTGACATTAACCCACCCTTCCACTTAGAAAAAAAACAAAACAAAACCTTTTCTGTATGGCACAGGTCAACTTATTTCTGTTCTCATCCAGGCCCTTTTTATTTATTACAGTTCCTGAAGCATTCGGGCATTGACCAGGTACCTGCTCTTTTGTATGGCTCCATTCTGGGCATAGCAACCCAGACAGAGTGAGACAACATAGTTCTTGCAAATGAACACACACCTCATAGACTAAAGGGCTTTGAATGTAAGAGTGAGAGGCAACCCGTCAGCGTGGGCAGACCATCCTCAGTTGGGCACAGGTAGACTTCCCAGGGGAAGGGTGATAGGCTAGTTGGCAAAGAGCCAGCGCCTGGGAGGGACCCCTAAAGTATATGCTAAACAACTGACCAGACTCAGAAGGAAAAAGAAGATGCCTGGTGGCACTGCAGGCTGGGTCAAGAGCATGTGAGGCTGTGGTCGGAGACTGCTCTGTGTGCGGGGATGCACAGAGCCCAGCGCTACAGTAGGACCACAGCAGGCCTCCAGAGCTGATAGTTCCATCATGTTGGCCCTGTCACCATCACATGTGTGGACTCTGGCCGAAAGGACCTCCCCGAGTCCACCCAGAAGACGGCTAGCTCAGCTCTGGCTGCAAAGACCTTCATCACTGTGGCACTTGACTGGGCGTCCTGACCTCCCAGCCCCTCATAACCACGCACCGTGTGCACAGCCCTTAGCGGCAGCCTAAGAGTAGCTTCTTCCTCCTCACACCAAGGTAAAGTTTCAGTCCAGTGGCCCAGATGTGGCATCCTCGGGACCTGGGAATGTGGACAGGATACCTTCCTGCTCAGGGAGCCCCAGAGCCTTTGGTGCCCCTGCTTTCTAGATCTTTCCAGCTCTAATAGCTGGTCCAGTTCTGATTGGCTCTTTCCACAAGTTATTTGGGTTCTTTACAGGACCCCTGGGTGTCATAACTAAGGACCCTGGGTCTCAAGGAGGGCGGCGATTTGCAAGAAGCGTTAGATCCTGGGTTTGTATTGCTTTAAGGAGAGGCAGGCGTTGTTACATCTGTCAGGCAATGCAAGGTCGTTGCTCACTTGATGATTAGCTGCTACTCAGGAAGATCCCTGCTTCTTAAAGGGCTCTTGCCTAACCCTGTTCCCACCTGTCCCTCGGCAGTCTCCCTGAGGTAGGTATTAGCCCCGCTGTACCGGTGAGGAAACTGAGGCTTGTATAGGCAGTGACTCATCCAAGCCACGCTTCCTGTACGTCAGAGGCCAGTTCCCCTCACTCCGGTTCTGTGGACTTCTCCTGGGTGCAGCTTCTCCACAGAAACTTGTTGTGGAGGTGGCGGAGGAGCCATGGGGCTGCCCTGGGACATGGTCTCCCAGCTGCTGTGTGTGGCACACACTTCTGACACCCATGCTCCCACCTCACTGTCCTAAGGCCAGGGACTCTCTGCCCCTGCCTCTGGCTCATGACCCCAGATTCTTTCCCTTTATAGCCCGTCTCCGCCTGATAGCACATTCTCTTCCTCAATAGTGTCCTGAGCTTCCAGACAGGTGGCGCTGATTCCCACCCCCAAAAACCTCCATCCCTGGCAGCGCCTTCTAAGAGCTCGTGCTTTGGGCTTTATCTGTCATACTGCTTTGACTAGACAGTCCTCTGTTTTCAACTTCTCTTTGGGACAGACATTCCGATTACCCCTCCCCATTTCTGGATTGTTGATGATGTGCCTTGACCCTGCCTTATTATTGGAACCCCCTCTTTGTTTTGGCTGTTCTACCACCGACAGACTCTGCTCACCTTCCTCCAAAGCCCATTCTGTACTGTTTCCCCTAATGCACCACCTTGTCCCGCCATTAGCACACTGTGTAAAAAGCTGTCTGCTTACTATTTATACCCTTTCTGCGGCAAGGTGAGGACAGCAGCTCTCTCCCCTAACTGGCCACATGTGCCTTACGTAAACTAAAAACAATTTGTTGAGCCGGGCGTGGTGGCGCACGCCTTTAATCCCAGCACTCGGGAGGCAGAGGCAGGCGGATTTCTGAGTTCGAGGCCAGCCTGGTCTACAAAGTGAGTTCCAGGACAGCCAGGGCTAGACAGAGAAACCCTGTCTCAAAAAACCAAAAAAAAAAAAAACCAATTTGTTACCTGCACACACCTACACACACACATGCATGCTACAGTCCCTGTGTGGAGGTCAGAACACAGCTTGAAGGAGCTGGTGCTGTCCACCGTGTGTCTCCCAGGATTGGGACTCTGCTCATCAGGCCTCGAAGCAGTTAGCTCACGCATCAGGCTCCCATCTATTTTCTCATTTAATCTTTTCCAACAACCCCACGAGGTTATTCTAATGCTCAGAGAGCTTTAATCACTCATCTCATGTCACAGAGCCAGACAGGGCAGAGCTGGCCCTTCTCCAGAGTAGGGGCTTAGGTGCACTCTGCCACTCTTAGGCAAGGGTGAGAGACAGACAGCCAGGAGGCCCTGGGAAGTGGCCTCTTCACTCACTCTGATATTAGGTACTGAACAAGAGGCGTCTAACACAGTTCACATTGTTCCTGTTCTTGGTCCCTGAGATGGAGGCTGTTGGGTCCACTAGCAGGCAGCTCTCATGACCTTAGCTGGAGCTTGACCATGGGAACCCCATGGGTGGGGTTGTCCCTTCTTGTACAGCCGGTCTGCACAGAACTGTCCCCATGGCAGCGAGGCACAGTGTAGACGGAACAGGCGGCCCTTCTCATACAGGTGTTATCTTGGGGTTTGGGTATAGACTTGCCATGTTTAGTAGGGGAACCCACTCTATGTACTGTGGCATTGGGTCTGGCTTCCTGTGCCCTCTCCGTGAGGTTACTCTCTTTGGGTTTCATCATGCTGTTTCCTCCTCGTTGTGTGCCCTTCTAAGGAGTACTATGAGGCAGTGAGGGGGTACAAGGTGGTAAGACATCTGCTCTGGGCCTCTGTGGCATCCCCTTCCCTCTGTCCTCCAGACATGGAGTGGTACATGAGCTGTATGCAGGGATCAGCCTCCTGAGTGGCCTGTGGGAGCCTTGGCTTCACAGGACTCGTCTATTTACTCTCCGCTGGACACACTTCATCTCTTCTGTGAAAATCGATGTTTACCAGAGGAGGTTCTGTTCCCTTCATGAGTCAGGGAGCCTGTGCTTATAGACAACCAGAGAGGCTCAACATTTTCAGAGCAGGGCTGGCTTGGATTCTTGAAAGCAGCCCAGCCAACTGGGCATCCAACCTCCTCTGGGGCCAGCCATGTTGGATTTGTTCAGCCATACAGCAAACCTTTATATAGATTGCTCCATACACAACCCACTGCTGCCGTGGCCCTGTGTGAGATTCTACACACACAGATGGGACAGGTCCAGTCTTGGCACTCACAAGTCACTGATAGAGGTGGGTGACATGGGATTCTGTGAGACTGGAGCTGTGTAAGCAGAGAAGAGTGGGTGTGCCCCGAAAGGCTTGGGATGAGGAAGTTGAATTTGGCTGGATGCTAAGACTCTCTTGCCGCCCTACCTCCGAGTCAAACAGGCTGGGTGTAGAGGTGGTGGCATTTGATTAGCTTCCTCACCAGCTGGACTTCTGCCAAGCAAGCTGGAGTAGGGACGTGTTAACAACTGGATGGCAAAGGCTAGTTACGCCCTGGGGATGTACAGGGAACCCTCACTTCCGTGTTCCCCAGGTGATCGTCCAGGGCTGCTGCAAACTAACTTGAGGGCCCAAATTCTGGCCAGGAGGTAGACACCAGGGACCATGAACTTGATCTAACTCACTCCATTTTAGAGATGGGAAAACTACTCCAGAGAGGGAAAGCCACCTGGCCAAGTTGATATAGGAATTGGTGGCACGACTGGGACTAGAACCCAGAGGCCTGCAGCCCCTCTGTGCTCTTTAAGAAGCCTTCTGTAGTGTGCCTGTCATTCAGCACTCAGGACACAGCAGCAGAATTGCAAGTTTGAGGCCATCATGGGCTATGAGACTCGGCAAGACCGAAGCTAATCGGTAAAACACAAAATGCGAACAAGAAGACCATGAAACCTTTCCTGATCTACCCTCAATAATTTCCATCACTTCCCAATGTCCTGCAGCTTCCCTGGGGGAGAAGACAGAAGGGATGTGAGACCAGCAGCATAGGGGCCCATGTGAGCCTGAATTTGAGTCTAAATAGAGTGCCACACTCTGAGAGGCCCTGGCCATGATCAGCATCACATGGGGGTGACGATGACAGACTCCCAGGATTCCCAGCTTCAGGATCTCCTCGGGCACCATTCTTGCTGCTCTGCCCTGCATGGAAGGAGCCCTAGGGATCCGAATGACTAGAGTTGAGTGCCTTTTTCTCATACTAGCCAGGCCCTGTCAGGGCACTGGGGACCCAGATGTGAATCAGAACTAACCTGGCCTCTGGCAGCATCTCTCATGTGACAATCATCTTGAACTATGTCCTTTCCACCAGGAAGAGAGTGTGGAAGCTGAGAGGGAGAACTTCCTTCTCCATCCCTTGCTGTTCTCTCTTCACTTCTCTGTCCAACAGAAAAGCTTCCTGTGGTGGCTAGAAAGCCTCTGTCAGGCTCCAGGCTCCTGTGGTCCCCGGGGAAGAAAGGATTGTACTTCCCTGGAGGATATAGGGCCCTCTCCATCAGGAAAGCCTAGGGTGTCACCTCTAAGGGCAATCACTGTCTCTTAGGCCCCTCAGGGCTTCCACTGGCGCCTGGACTTGAGGCAGGCCAGGCAGGGGGGATGTGGGAGTGGATCTGAGGAATGTGGTCCTGTGGTTCACTCCCAGCCATTTCAGAGATCTGCCATTTCCTCCCGCAGAAATGCCGCTGATCCTCCCTGGACTACATTCTCTCTCTCTCTCTCTCTCTCTCTCTCTCTCTCTCCCTCTCTCTCTTTTGCAGGCAGGGCAGGCTACGTAGGTGGTTGGTCCAGTGAGGCAGGGTGAGGACAGAATGATGGGCTCTGGCCTGCTTGGATATGGACCTGCAGAGTATCTCAGGCCCTTGGTTTTCTCTGTGTAATGGGATGAGGGTTGAACAAAATGGGGTACTCCTTTCTATTTACAATTTCAAAACACGAGGGGGACTTGGAACTTTGTTGGGGGGGGGATCTCAGTTTTGGGCAGTGAGTTGTCAGTTTTGGGCGGGGCATATGACCAGTAAGGAGTTCCTGCATGACTCCTCTCCACCCCCAGCCCCTAGCCCCCAGCTGAGTGCTGGCCTAGCTTCAGTTGACTTTGCTGAGACGTAAGGCCTGACAGCATAGCGTGAGGGTTTCAGGCCTGGGCCTCAATTCCCAGCAGGCTCAAGGTGTCTTCCTATGCCCTATGTGCCTTTCCTTAACCACCCCTCCGAACTCTAGCCTGAGGTCCTGCCTACTGCAGTGGTGGTGCTGATAGCAGAAGGCATTTGTCACGCATTTACTTCCTGCCTAGCAGAAGGCTGTACCCTGGTTCACTCTCTTACTCCATGTGAGACTTAGGTACTTCTAGTTGTTTCTCAAATTTAGCACCTGGAAGTATTGTCAACTGCAGAATTGACTCAGTGGACCCTGGCATTTCTAACCTGCTCACGGGTGATAGGATGGTGTGTCCTCAGAGAATGCTTAGGGTAAGACATTGCTACAACGTCTTTTGTCTTCCTGCCAGTGGGGTACCTGGCCTTGTCTGATGGGCACCTATGCTTAGCTCTCAGCCATTGTTGATGACAGTGATGTAGCCAACCAGCCTTACGTCAAAAGTTTAGACTTATCTTGGAGTTTCATTCTTATACATATGCTTGAAACTTGTCCCCACATAGAGTCCAGGGAATGAAAGGTCATAAGACCCTTAAGGGTATAATTGTGACAGAGTCATTTGTCTTCCCTAGTGCCACCTCTCCTGTAGGCACCAGGCTTCCTGGCTGCACTACCTTTAGCTGTTGGAGTCCAGGGGTCATCCTGGGTCCTACAACGACAGAGCCAATTAATCGAGCACATGTTGTTCTGATTTCCAGTCTTGGCACTTGCTTAGAAGCAAACATAGGATCAGGTGCTTCCGTGTGTCCTGTGTGTCTTTGCTTAAACACCACTCCAAACACCAGCTTGGGTTTTTCTGCCGTGCTTCCTCGTTAGGGGGAAGTAAGATACCCCCTGAATCTTCCCTAAGCCCCAAGCTTTGGGAACTGCAGTGAGGATGGATGTAAATCCCTCCTAAGCTGGCAGTGGTCTAGGATGAGAGTCAACTTCATGGAAAGAAGGCTGGATCCGGATGCTCAAAGTACACTTGGAAAAAAATCAAAACAAAATATTGCAAATTGGATGTTGAACTTCTGTCCTTGGCCTCGTAGCCACAGGTATCAAAGATTAAATATTTGTACTAGACCCAGATAAAGGAAGATATGTGTTTGGGGCATAGGAGATGGAAGATATCTGGCCTCCTGTATATGGCCCAAATCCACGGCTTGCTCTTAGCTTCCCCAGTACGACATCCCCTTGTTTTCTATGTAGAAACTATGATATGGGGAAGGCTGTAAAGCAGCCATCAGGGAGACATTTGGTGGCCGAGTGAGGGTTCAGTTATTTCTCATTCTATGTCCCACATTCACCTGTCTAGCAAGGCATCCGTGGGAGGGGTGTTACATTGAGGTGTCTGAGGCTGGGGAGCAGGCTTATAACAAACGGACATCTTCTCCTGCAGGCACTGGCTCCAGCATCCTCTCGGCCCTCCAAGACATCTTCTCTGTCACCTGGCTCAACAGATCCAAGGTGGAAAAACAGCTACAGGTCATCTCAGTACTACAATGGGTCCTATCCTTCCTGGTGCTAGGTAAGCTTGCCTAGGGTGGTGGTGAGAGGAGTGGGGTGGACATGGTTGCATCCAGTGGGGTCATCTTCTTCCCCAGCCTCTTTCCACTCACTCCCATGTTTTAGGTCAAACATTCCAGCATTAGGCATGCCAGAAACCTTAGTCTATACATTTAGTATGGCTTCTTCATTTGGCAGATTAACTTACCCAACTTACTTGCTTCTGGTTCTGTGGGCTGCCCAGAGCTTGTGCCCTTCTTACAGTCAGTCCACCTTGTCTGCCAGCCAAGAGCAGGTGTGTTGCTTTGCCTTAGAGCATGTATTGCCAGGTTTGAGACCTGCTCTGACTTTCCATAGGCTTCTTGAGCTCTCAGAACAAGCACACTCCTTTTGGATGTGAGTGTGCTGTTGTAGAGCCTCACATGGCTTCGGTAGACATCGTGGGGGTTGAAGATAAGGGTTGAAAGACACTACACAGAGCCTGCTGGTGTTCCCATTGCACGGATGCTGTACTTAGAGGGTCCTGAGATACCAATGCCAGTCCCAATCCCCTTTGCTGAATGAACTCCCCAGGTACTCCCCTTCCCATGGTGGCTTTGTGACAGTTTGTGACAGTTTGTGACAGTTTGACTGGGTGCTTCACTGCCTGCTGGTTAGAATCATCTGGGGTGAGGGTAAACACTGCTCTTGTGGGACCTCCTTCTCGTGCCCAGGTTAGTGTCTAAGCACATTGGACAGACCTGCTGCAGAGCACCACATGTCTGTTCTTGGAGCCAGGCCTTCAGGCAGTGTCTCTTCAAACTGCCCACGGAGGCAGGAGCTCAGCAGACATCAGATGATAGATAGCAGCTGTCCTTGAGGCAGGCATGGAGCCTCAGCTCACGATGTAGACCAATGTGAACAAATCCCACATGTGCCAGGTTCTTGGAATGTCTTTTGTCACGTTCCTCCTACACAGGTGAGGAGATAAAAATGTAGAGCTTTAGTGACACACATTAAAGGACAAGTTGGAGTTTGCATCAAAGCCTAGTGTATCCCCTTACCATGAGGTCCAGTATCAATGGACAGGGACCACAATGGGCTTTCGATACATTGAACTCCTAAGATTAAATGCAAGGCCATGTATAGATCTTTATTGCTGCAAAGGGTGGGCTGTAGCTATCCTCCGATTCTTACAAGGTCACATGGCCCAAGAAAGGTGAAGAAACAGGTGTGAGGACAGGGCTCAGACCCTGAGTGTGGTTTGCATACCAGGGTAGAGGAGACAGTGCAACTGATCCTTGTTCAGACAGGAAGGAAGAGCCTAGTGAGGTCAGAGCCTTGTCCAGAGCCACAGAAGAAAATAGAAGGAGCCAAGAATTCAGTGACCCCAGCCTCTCGGGCCTCTGCCTAGTCTGCCTTACCAGCTCCTGCTGTCTCTGTTTGCACTAGAAGCCACCACTTGCCTTAGTGGGTCAGAGCTTGGCTGCAGGGGCACCGAGTACATTGTGCAATCCTAGCCCAGAGAGCATGTGATAGGGACTAGGGACTGGCCCCGAGCTGTAGGTTAATGATCTGTGAGGCCCAGCCGCAACCCAGAAACTGGCTCAGCATGTCTTTCCATCCTGCTGCTTGGTGTAGGTGAGAACCAGACCTGGGCAGGTGATCAGGCCTGCTTAAGCTGCTGTTAATGACTACATGAGCAGTTGCAGCCACTCCCTCCCTCCCTCTGTGTCCCAAGCCTCCTAGCAGAGGCGTACCCTGCTGGGACGCTGCCATGGGTCCCCTTCAGGTTTCTCTTAAACAGTTTTTTGGTTTTGTTTTTCTAATGTACCATGTAGTCCACTAGACCTCCGGTGAAAGCTGAGGGCTTTCTTGGCCCCTTTAATTGTATAAATAAAGTGCATTGGGTCTTAAAGGCACTAATAGTGCTGGAATGTAAACGTTTGAAACCCAGTTGGTTGGACATTTAGTCATGTGTGCTTTTTTTATTATGTGTTAAGTTAGAATGTAGCAGCAGCTATAATAATTACTAATCTTAAGTAGTAATCAATGGAGCATCAAGATTGCTGAGACTGCTATAATTTGATATGAACACACCCTTGTCATCTGTGGGTATCATGTCAACAGGCTTAATGCTAAACTTCCATGTGCATCCAGTAGAGGACTTAGATGTCACTTTGCTCCCCCATACAAGTCCACAGGCACTTACTGTAGTCCAGATCACATGTTAAATTCCAACATCATGTCATTTTATCTTGCCAACCTCTATAAGAAAGTAAAGGCTCAGGTGTGGGCAGTACATGGCAGGGCCAAGTCACCGTGTCTGCTTGGTCCTAGAGTCCCTGCCCTCCACAGCCCTGTGGCTATGTCTCCTACCAAAGAGCACCCACACACTGCCCTGTACCACCAGCTGGGGCCAGAGCTCTGCAGAGTGAGGTGCTTGTGGCTGCCATGTACAGGAAGGGATGCATGCAGGAAGTTCTGGGTAGAACAAGCAGGCAGAGTCAGTCACTGGGCTAACATGTCCTGGGCCCAGTGGCATTGGAGGGCTTCAGCCTCATCTCCTGAGAACATACATGGCACAGGCAGCTGTTGGAGGTTCTCCAAAAGGGCGATCATGTTATGGGCTAGCCCATAGTTGTCTTCCCAAGTCTTCCTCTGTAAGGTTTTTGGATACGGGATCTCATTATGTAGCCTGGGTGGTGTGTGTGTGTGTGTGTGTGTGTGTGTGTGTGTGTGTGTGTATGTGTGTGTGTATGTATGTGTGTTTGTGCGCAAGTGTGCATGTGCATGTAGTCCAGGTTGGCCTTACCTTACAGACATCTACCTTCTTCTGCCTCCAGAGATCTGGGAATAAAGTTGTGTGCCACCATGCTCAGCAGGTTGCTCATTCTTTTTATTAAAAAAAAAAAAAAAAAAACACCTTTCTATATTGGTGGCTGGGACTGGAGAGATTAATCTCACCTTGCTCTAGCTCCAAAGTTGCTCATGGCCTTAGCTCTGCTGGACAGGCAGGTGGTGAGAGAAAACGCACATCCCGAGAGAGGGTGGGGACAGCCCCGGCTACGTAAGAGCCAGGACTGGAACACCAACTCTGGGCTTCTGTCACTTAGTCATGCAGAAAGGACATGTACGAGGTGATAACCTGCCTTCCCATAGCAACCAGCCTCCCAGCATCAAGGGCTTTAGGATGTTTTCACTACACCCTTTCTGAACTCCATGAGCCTGACCAGGCCCTGGAATGAACAGAGCCTATCTTTGCTTTGGACACTGCAGAGGCTGGCACTGGAGGAATCTTTTTCTGGGACCAAGGAAGGGGACTGGAGGCAAACTGTTGGAACAATGTACTATATGCAGCCTAAATATAAGCAGGACTCTTCCCAGCTACCTTAGGACCACGTTATCTTCAGCTGGGTGTGTGGGCTGCAGATGCTTCCTAAGACCCAACATCCTATGTGGGTACCACTGCTACTCTGCTAAGTTGTCTTAAGAAACCACATGGCCTGCTCTCCAGAAACTGCCGTCTGGTTTTAGTTCTCCTAGGGAAAGGACTCAGGAGGAAGAGGGTAAGAACCGCAATTTCCCTGTTCTTAGGTTCACAGAGATCTGAATCTAGTTCTTTCTCATGGAAACAACTCTCAGACGGGCTTACCATTGTAGATAGCCAAGGCCTATGAAACCTGAGTCCCACGAGTCCTGCTCCCACCCAGATTTAGCGGCAAGAGATGGTCGGTGGGGTAGTGTGATACTGAGGAGTGCTCTGGAGGAACAAGGATCCGACGAGGGCTTAAAGACTGGGTAGAAACTGAGAAAAGCAGCCATGATGAAGGCATCTGTAGTGGCCGTGAGATACTGGCTCTCCTCCTCTCTGGGCCAGCCCTTTCAGGAACATGGCCTATCAGACGGTCCAAAGTGTTCAGTGTTTGGAGAGCGGGAGTCTGGTGTGCTCTGGCTCTGGTCTGGGGCTGCCTAGCCTTCTGTGTGTTACAGGGGACAGCTCTCCTGTGACAATAGTCCTCTTCACCCCTGACTCCAGCCCTTACCCCCCCTCATGCCCCCCATCACAGTCTGAGATTTCTCACCTTTGGTGAACTTCTAAGGCCGAGTGTGGACCATGGACTTCAAATGAGTTTAAATCCTGGCTCTCCTTTGGGTAGGCATGGGCAAGTCACTCCTGCCAAAATCCGCCTGCCTCTGCCTCCCAAATGCTGGGATTAAAGACATGTGCCACCACGCCTGGCTCCGAGTTTTCAAGTAAAGCAGAATAAAAGTCGCCCTACTTTAGTGACTCAGTGGCTTAGCCCATCTCCAGAAGTAAAGGGAGATACTTGGTAGATATTCCTTTCCTGTGTCCAGGGTCTTTGCTGGGCACTGGCAAAGAGGCCATGCAAGGAGGAGACATTAAGAATCAGCTTCAAGCCGGGCGATGGTGGCGCACGCCTTTAATCCCAGCACTCCGGTGGCAGAGGCAGACAGATTTCTGAGTTCAAGGCCAGCCTGGTCTACAAAGTGAGTTCCAGGACAGTCAGAGCTCTACAGAGAAACCTTGTCTCGAAAACCAAAAAAAAAAAAAAAAGAATCAGCTTGACTAGAAGCTGAGGTCTCCCTGTATTGCCCGTCTTGCTCAGGCCAGGAGCTCCCAGCACTAGCACTCACCAGAGTCTTAGTAAATGAGGCCTGTGCTGGCTCTGCTGCTCCTCACTGAGCCAGCGGTCCACCCACCAACCACTCCCAGCACCTAGGCCCCTGGGATCTCTGCCTCCAAGGGGGCCTGGGAGGCTGACCTGTTGTCCCCTGCTCCCCCAGGAGTGGCCTGCAGTGTCATCCTCATGTACACCTTCTGCACGGACTGCTGGCTGATAGCTGTGCTCTACTTCACCTGGCTGGCATTTGACTGGAACACGCCCAAGAAAGGTACACGTCCGCCCTCCCACCTGTGTTCATCCCGCACCCTAGCAAGCTGGCTCTGCGCAGCTGCCGCTCCTCCTCTTGGCTGCTGCCTCTTTTTATGGAACGCCTACTCTGTGAAAGACCTGGGCTAGGCTGTGTATGGTTTGGGGTGGGTGATTCGGAGCTCCTTCAGTGTATTCACAGAGCTCACCTTTCTTAAGGGATGGCTGGGGGAATGTATGTGGGAAGGGGCCCACTGGGCAGGTACAGACATCCTCTGTGGGCTGCTAGACAGACACATCCCTCAGGGATTCCTACTGGCTGTGCCTCGCCCCTCGCCTGCATTGCTCAAATGTCCCTCGCGCCCACTCCTTTTCAACACCGTGTTTTGTTTCCTGGAAGGTGGCAGGAGATCGCAGTGGGTGCGAAACTGGGCCGTGTGGCGCTACTTCCGAGACTACTTTCCCATCCAGGTACAGATGTGCTGTGCTGTCTCGGGAGGACAGGAATAGATGGGACTGGTCTGGGTTGATGGGTTGACCTGTTTGGGCTCTCCCACCATGAGGATCTGTCCAGACTCTACTGACTCCATGTCAGACCCTGGAAAAGTTTGTTCGGTACATATACTTGGTAAGGTGAAATCAAGGCCTTTAAGACAGAGCCCTGCTGTTTTCAGCCCTAAAGGGGCAGAGTTGCCACAGTCGGACTTGGTGGTCGTCACTGGTTTCTCGGGCGATTCTTTGGGGAAAGCAAGACTTGTTTGCTTCTACAAGATAATTCTACACTAAGGGTCTGCGTGATGTAAGGGGCAGTCAGGCATCACTGTGTTTTGTGGTATTGCTTCTCCTACTTAAGTGAAGATTGAGGCTATAACTTAAAAACGAGGTGTCCCGGGAGGTGAAGCACTTAGAGGGTGGGGCTAGGACGTTGCTGTGGGGCTTGGCACTAAGAGGGCAGGGAGAGCCAAAGAGAGTGTGAGAAACAGTTGTGTGAGGAGAGAGGACAGAGGAAGCCTCTGTCATTCTCTACACTGCTCTCCCTGTTACCCTTTCCACCAAAGAGGAACCTGGAGCTTAGACAACAGCAAGGATTAGCCAGTGAGCAGTGGAATGGTTTCCAGTTGCTGCCCTGCCTCTGAGCCTGGGTTCCTCCCACCGTGGCATAGTGCCTTCTCCATTCAGCAGAGTCCAGTGGAGACCGGGTGCTCACGCTGCAAGATGGAGGCCAGTATCATCAGCGTGGGACTCTGTCTTCCAGGACACAGCCTCCTGCTGCGAAGCAGGTTTAGAAGTTCCCTATGGGTTTCCTCCTGGCGTGCCTTTGGCCATTTGAGGGCTCTTTGCTTTTGGGGGCAATTTGTCTTTCCTGAGATGGAGCTGAGTCCCCAACAGGAACAATGCTGGTGTCTTCTTGGCTTCAACTGGCCCCTGCCTTGTGTGCAGGGTGGTGGTATGTTATGGAGGATTGTGAGTGGGCCTGGAGGTTTCCCCACAGCGGGAACCTGTCTGGCCGGCACTCGAGCACCCAGCCCTGACACACCCGTGCTGCCAAAGCCACCCAGCAGAAAGCAGAGAACTGAAAACAGAGGCAGTATGTGAGTGTGAAAGTGTGTGTGATGCGGGGTGGCCTGCCTTTGTTGTACTGAGTCAGGCATTGAGCTGTCCAGATGAGCCACCTTGGGAGGTGGAGGTGGCCCTTCCTTCCTCCTCTGCACTGCTCTGTGGCAGTGACCCTGGCTGCTCAGGAGGGCCCTGCCTACTGCTGCCATTCCCAGGGCTCTGAGTTCCCGGCAGTTAGGCTTCTCTCCTCAAAGGGACCAGAGCCTTGCCCAGGACGTCCAGCAGTCCATGGCTATGGTGCCAGGCCGTCTGACATATAATCCGGACTCCTTTTCCCTGACTCCTAACTGCCCATTCCCCTGAGAGGGACTTGACCCCAGCCATCTCTACAACTTGGAAGATTCCCTCTTCCCAAATCTCCTTGCCTGTTGGAAGCAGGGTTTAAGTTCTCACTCTGCCGTTCCATTCACTGACCTATCCGTGTTGGGGCCTGTCAGGTGCTGCACTTGAGCACAGTGATGGAGGAGAGTCGGCCCTGGGCTTGTGGCCTAGTGAACCCTATCATACTCTTACACTCTGTATTAGATTTCTCAGCCTTCCCCAATGTCATTTGCCTCAACTGCAAGTTGGAGTTGTTAAGTGATGGAAAGTGAGTTCATGCCAGGGAGATGCTGTGAGCTCTGCTGACTTCCCAGCCGCTGGCCCCCGGCAGGCTGCTAGTTCCCTTCCTGCTGCAAGTGACTTCACGATTGTTGGTCAGACCCGAGCATTCAGTTGCTCTATTCCAGCTGTCCTCTACCCCTTCAAAAGACCCAAATGATGGGCTGGAGAGATGGCCCTATGGTTAAGAGGACTGGCTGCTTTTCCAGATAACCTGTGTTCAAATCCTAGTACCTTCGTGGCAGTTCATAGCTGTCCTTGACATCCAGTTCCAGAGGATCCAGTGCCTTCTTCTGGCCTTTGAGAGCACTGCATGTACATGGCGCATAGACACGCATGCAGGGGAAACACCCACACATGTAAAATAAAAATAAATCTAGTAAGGCGTGGTGGCTCATACCTTTAATCTTAGGCAGAGGCAGCTAGATTTCAGGCCAGTCTGGTCTACATAGAAAAGTTCTAGGCTAGCCAAGGCTGACCCTGTCTCAAATAAATAAATTAATAAATCTTAAAAAGACCCAACGAGCCTATATTTTTCACTCTTTCTCTATTTCATTGAGCTCACGGGGCATCTGTTGAACTGCCCTGTGAGGGTATCTGGGTCTCACCCTGAGTGTGACAGGCTCAACCCTTTGTCCTTTGCGGCTTTACGTCAGGTCTGACGCTGTGTGCCCTAGAGCCATGTGTGGCATGCCTGTTCCGCCTCTTTTTCCTGAGCTCCTGCCATGGGTTATGTAATCGAGATCCCCATAGACCCAAGTACCCACTCTCTGTTTCTCCTACTCCCCTCTTTAAAGTCATCCAGCCGGCACCGAGGGCATCCCTTTTGGCAGTGGTAGGACTGGCTTTTTTCATCAGCCACTGGGATATAACCACTTACAACGGAAATGTCCCAGGTCCTGGGACTCCTCTCCCTGAAGCCTTTGGAAACTAGGAAAAGGCTCTCTGGGCTTCAAAATAGCTATCTGTTCTAATTGCCTCATTTCATAGATTGCAGATCAAAGCCCAGAGAGGAGGCACTGTTCTGAGTTCACAAGACACTGAGCTGATAAGCCTAGGCAGGCTGCTGCTATTTTCTGGGACTGAATACCTTTCTCTGTATGGGCCTGGGGTAGGGTAAGCCTGCCCTGGGAGCAGGGTGTGAGTGGCCAGGAATGTGCCCAGGCTTATACTTAACCTGGCCTGGCCTGAACACCACTGGACTGGGACTTTGCCACCCAGTAGGCGTGTCAACAGTAGTCAGCAGCAGTGACCTTCGCCCTCCCTACAGAGTAGACATTCTGTCCAGTCTTGGGAAGGATAGTGTGACAGGAGGCAGATCTAGAGTATATCACATGTCTCTGTTCTTCTTGGTGTTACATGGGGGCCATTAACCTGCACAGTGGCCCAAGGGCATTGAGAACCATGTGTCCTATCAAATAAGAGCCTTGGGGGGTGTGGGGAATCATTTAAAGGGCCAGCTAGGTTCCCGAGAGGTGGCACCATCACTATCACAGGGCATAAGGAAAAATGAACCTGGAGTGTCTTTGTGTGTACGCGCACTTGCGTGTAGTTTCATTGTGACTTCTCTAGGGAAGATAGTGACTCCTTTCTCTAGACTTGTTTAGTTTGTCATTGAGAAACAGCCTAGATCATCAGGGTACTCCAGCCCCTGGCTCCAGAAAAATCACTCGCTACCCCAGCTCCTCCCTCCGGGACTGCCTTGCTGGAGACAGGGGCCACAGTGCTTCACTAAGAGCTAACTAGGGGAGCCAACCTGCTGCTGTCTCAAGCAGAACACAGAGCAGCGGCCTTGTCCACACAGACCGTGAGCCCAGCTCCTTGGGGATTCCCTCAGATGTCCACTCCATCCCTGGCAGTGCCCACTACCATTCCCTGGTAATTTGGTGAACAGCTGAGAGTTGTTGTCCAGGCAGCATTAAGCTGCTTGCCAAAGGGAAAGTGAGAGTCACCAACAGGGATGATGATATGCCACAGCCCCTGAGCAGAGAACAGCGCCTGACTCTGCTAAGTCCCCACCTCCACCTACTCATGCCACCCACAGAGCTCCTCCCCCACCCCCAGTTGAGCAGAAGGGCCTTCTCTCAGCTAGGAGGTTCATGTAACTTAAGTAAAGGAAAGTTGGGTCTTTAGTTATTTGTCCATAGCCAGGGACTTTGCTAGCCAGTGTAGGAAGGGAATCTGTTAGGCACTTAGGTGGGGATAGTGTGAGTGCTCCTCCCCGAGGCAGGGCAGCCCGGACCAACATGGTCAGACTCTCCCGACTCAGGGATTGTGTTTCTGGAAGTTTACATCACATAAACAGTTGGAAATACAGATAAAAGGGGGGCTATTTGTCAAAGCGTTATTCTAGGAGGGGAAGTTTGGATACATTTGAAGTATTTACCAGTAAGGATTTGAGTGAGTGCTGTCATATATGGCATGGCTATAAGGTAGGGAAGGGCAGCTTGGAAGAGACCAATACAGAGGGGCTTTGATAAGCACCTCAGATAGAATATGTTCCCTAGAAGACAGTACTGATGCTCCAGCTTTCGGGGGTAGTGGGGAGGTTGGTATCATCATCTTCTTCATCATCATTTTCTCCTTCTTCTTCTTCTTCTTCTTCTTCTTCTTCTTCTTCTTCTTCTTCTTCTTCTTCTTCTTCTTCTTCTTCTTCTTCTTCTTCTTCTTCTTCTTCTCCTTCTCCTCCTCCTCCTCCTCCTCCTTCTTCATCCTTGCCAGGAACTCACTAAGTAGACAAGGCTGGAATTTTGTGGGTTTTGAAGAAAGACCTGTGCCTATTTAAGTAGGAAAAGAACCGTGGTTTATTTCAATGGAAGTAATAATGCAGATGTTCATTTTGTTTTGACTTTCCTATATTTAAAAATTCTGAATATTGGGCTGTAATGGGGTCACACACTTTTAATTTCAGCACTTGGGAGGCAGAGGCAGGCAGATCTATGTGAGTTTGAGGCCAGCCTGGTCTACAAAGTGAGTCCAGGATAGCCAGGGCTCTGTAACACAGAGATACCCTGTCTCAGAAAAAAAAAAAAATCCATTTTTCTAATCTAAGAGAGTGATGTCTTAGGAACAGAAAACCTTTCTTCCTCCCCCTCTCTGCAGCTCCATCCCAACTGTACTCCTAGCGATGCTGTCTCAGTATCTCAGGCTTGGCACCCCTCATGTTTGGGGTCTTCCAGCTTCAATCCCAGGCTCCCTAGGAAGCCAGTTATCACTCAGAGCATCTCAGGACAACTTTGTTGATAGAACAGTCGTCCTGATCATCAGCTGCCACAGCCACACAGCCAGCCACCTCCCCCTCCTCCCGCAGATAGGGCTCCTGGCATGAGGGCCAATGTTTGTCCTGTCCTGTCCTGCTTCAGAACCTGGCTGAGCCTGACTGCTTGGCCAAAGCTTTGTGCTAGCCTGGCAGTGCCACCCTCTTGTCACACTGGAGCATAAGAGGTGGGTGGTGGGCTGCATGAGCCTGTCCTTTGGTCCATTAAAGAGCCTGCAGTGTGCAGGGACCAGGCAGACCCTACCTCCAAGGAATTCTTAGTGGGAGACCTGAAGCCATGGCTCTACTTGCCAAACTTAGACTCTAAACTGTACCTCCTGAGGGCTGGGTGCTCCTGTTAGGTGTGAGGGTTCCAACTTGGTTACGAGCTTTAGGGAAGTCACTGTGTTAAGGAACCCAGAAGCAGGAAGGCAGGCGGATGGCTAAATTAGTGGTTTGGGGCTGTCAGAGGAGAAGGAAGGAACAAAGCAGCCACCCAGGGAACCTGAGCCCAGTAGCCACCAACCAATGGCACTGGGCTTCAAATAATAAGAATCAGAGAACAGATTTGGAAAGTCTCTGCTATCCTGGTTGCCCAGTAACAAGGCATGAAACATCGGGTCCCTTTCCCTTTCTGGGTATGCCCTGTGTCCTCTCTCAGATGGACCTAACACATGTTTTCCTTACAGCTGGTGAAGACACACAACCTGCTGACCACCAGGAACTATATCTTTGGATACCACCCCCATGGCATCATGGGCCTGGGTGCCTTCTGTAACTTCAGCACAGAGGCTACCGAAGTTAGCAAGAAGTTCCCTGGCATCAGGCCCTATTTGGCTACGTTGGCTGGTAACTTCCGGATGCCTGTGCTTCGGGAGTACCTGATGTCTGGAGGTGAGAATCCACGTCAGCTACTCCTCCTGGGCTCCGCTGTCGAGGCTTGAGCCTCCCCCATGGTCATAGCAATACAGGGAACGGTAGTACCATCCTCACGAGGTGCTGGACCCATGCAGGTAGACAGCCTGCGGCAGATACTGTAGGTCGGGAGCCACCCTGGGCTTCAGGATGCATCCTGGGTGACATCCTCTCACCCGCTTCCTAGGTGGACCAGCCGTTGTGCTGCCGGTTGTCTGTGCCCCTGTGGTGGCCCCCACCAGCTGGATTGCAAAGCCAGGGCTTCATAGATCTTACTCAATTGTTTTCTCAAAACCACTCTGTATCTTCCTCCCCGTTTTATAGATAAGTAAACTGAGAATCAGAAAAAGAATTGCTTAGATAGGAAGGAAGGATCCTATATCTTCTAAGAGGGTAACGGGTCTGGGACCAACCTGTAGAGACTTTTATTTCATCCTTGGTTGTATATTAGGATAGGGAATGCATCCGTGAACAGTCCTGATTGTGTGTCCCCTCGCCCCAGGCATCTGCCCTGTCAACCGAGACACCATAGACTACTTGCTCTCCAAGAATGGGAGTGGCAATGCTATCATCATCGTGGTGGGAGGTGCAGCTGAGTCCCTGAGCTCCATGCCTGGCAAGAACGCAGTCACCCTGCGGAACCGCAAAGGCTTTGTGAAGCTGGCCCTGCGCCATGGGTAAGTGCCTTCACACAAGTCCAGTATTTTCCTCTAGCCGGGACAATGTGTCTCTGAAGGAGGTGCCCAGACCTTAGGAAGGCAAGGAAAGAAGTGTCCAACTGCATGGCTTGGCTTGTCCTGGTGTAGGTTATGCAAAGATGCATGTATGTGACCTGTTGTCCCTGGGCACTTACAGGTAGACTGAGAATCCAAGCCTGTGTAGGACATGTGAGGAGACTTCCCACTTGAGGGGTCAGAGATGTGAGACTCAGTGGTAGAACAGATGCTTGGTTTGTGCAAAGCCTTGGGTTTGATCCCTGGTTCGAACACATAACCCCGCCCCCCCTTGTAACCTAGAAAGGGAGTAAGAGACGAGGAAGGAGATAGCATTGTTTGAAGTACCAGGGAAAGCCAGTTGGAAGGGTGACCTTTAGACAAGAGCTGGCAGCTTGGAACACTGATCTTTCTAGAAAACCAGGGCCATACCCTGATAAGCAAAGTCACTTTCTAGGATCCCTTAGACTTCTTGGCAGGTGAGGAGAGTTGAGTACCCATTTTCCACTGGAGAAGACTGAGGATCCACGACCTGGGGGTTAGAGGTGGAGGTCTAAAGCTACCCCTTGTACTCTGTCATTGCTTTCCACCCACATCTCAGCTGTGGGAGCCTCGACTAGGGTGAGCCAGGTTCACTGCACTGACCTAGTTGTCTAACCATTGAGGCCCCATGAATCTTAGAATGAGCTCTTCTCTCAGGTTTCAGGAAAGGCTGTTTGATGGTGTGCTCTGTGAGGTCAGACTAATGGCAGGGAGGGACAGGGACAGCTAGTGTGCTGAGGCCGTGCCATGAGGTGAATCTGTGTGCCTGTGAGGGAGTTGAATTGGGTTGGACAGCAGAGCCAGGCCCCTCTAGGATGACCTGGAAAGGGCACCCAGTTATGGGGTCTGACTGATTTGGGCCTTTCTCTTACAGAGCTGACCTGGTTCCCACCTATTCCTTTGGAGAGAATGAGGTATACAAGCAGGTGATCTTTGAGGAGGGCTCCTGGGGCCGATGGGTCCAGAAGAAGTTCCAGAAGTATATTGGTTTCGCCCCCTGCATCTTCCATGGCCGAGGCCTCTTCTCCTCTGACACCTGGGGGCTGGTGCCCTACTCCAAGCCCATCACCACCGTCGGTGAGTCCTAAGCCTCGTGCTGAAGGCCATCCTGAGCATAGCAGGACCCTGAGCAGGTCACCCAGCTCAGAGAACATCCTTGTCATCAGGACCCGGAGGGATTGGGTACTGTGAGTGAGGAGGCTGAGCCAGGGCCGCACACTTGTGAGGACTGGTACGGCAGCACTGGGTGTGCAGCTGTAAGAGGGAAAGCTATAGGATTGGTCTGCTGCTCACCCAGGAGACATCTCCTACCCTTCTGGCTGCGAATTCTCAGCAGAAAAGAGAGAGGAAGAGCCAGGTGTTGTGCATGCCTGTAATCCCAACACAGAGGGCAGAGACAGAATTGGTGCAAGTTTGAGGCCAGTCTGCTCTACATCGCAAGTTCCAGGCCAGCCAAGGCTACATAGTGAAGCCCTGGCTCAAAATAAAATAAAAAACACCTAACAAGAGTTCTAAAAACAAGATATTGATTCTTGTGAGGGACAGAAAGAAGAGTAAACAAACATAGACCCGTGGGACCTGAGGGAACGACTAGCAGTGAGTGTTTGTTTTGGGGGACAAGTCAGAGCATTCAGAAAATCAATGATCAGGGCTGTGTGTGTGTGTGTGTGTGTGTGTGTGTGTGCGCGTGCATGTGCGCGTGTGTTTAAGCCCCCACGCCTGAGATCTCATGGGCACATGTGGCTCTGAAGAGTGGACTGGAATGTCTAAAGGCCAGGCAGTACCTGAGTATTGAGGGTGGGTGTTTGCCTGTGCTCTGCGCAGGGCAGGGCGCAGGGCGGGCGGCCTGTCTCACAGGGGTGGGGGTGGGGGTGGCTGAGGGGCGGGGCTTGAGCCAAGGAAGCTTCCTCAGATGCGGGGTGGGAAGCTGCTGCGGGGCAGTTGGGAGGGGAGCTCTGGGCACTCTTCACTCACTCCAGTGTCCTCTGTGTGTATAAGCTCTCAGGGCTAACCTCTTGGTGTTGGGTTACCAAAGGGGACTCATCCCTGGGAGAAGACTTAGTCCTCCTCTCAGCCATCCCTAGTTGCCTAATTGTTCTTAGTCTAGGAGCACCACCCCCAACTCTGTAGACCAGTGCCCTTCTGGGCTGCTGTGTCTCGGTCTGGCCATTGTTCAGGTCCAGTTCATGTTGTTGAAATATTATGGGGTTAGCTTCTCTGTCGTTTCTAGGGGACCAACTCCCTCAGCCAACTTCCCGGTCCTCTGGCTCTCACAGTCTTTTTGTCTCCTCTTCTGAGATGCTCCCCAGCTCAGGGTGTGGGGTTCTATCGTAGACCTGTGCTTTAGGGCTGAGTTCCCCTGGATGAGATTTTGACCAGTTGTGGCTTTCTGTAATTATCTCTGTCTACTGGAAAGAGAAGCTGCTTTGATGAGGGTGAGATAGATCTGCACTAATCTATAGCTTTAAGGGATCCCTGTAGCTGTTAGGTCCATGGGAGAACAAAGGTTAGGATGGGCCAAAAGGAGAAGCCAGGAGGCCAGCCTGGGGCTTCAGGAGCCTGGGCTGAAACAGTGGCGGTGGGGAGGGGTGTGTATGTGTGTGGGATGTGGGGAGAAGAGTCTGAATGGTGCTTCTGGACTGTGGGCTGGGCTGGGCTGGGCTGGGCTGGGCTGGACTGGGCTGGGCTGGGCTTGAACGTAAAGCAGGAAGAGGCAAGGCAAAGCGTGTCCTGAGGACTGTCCTCTCTCTGCTCACCCTTACGCTGCTCAAGCATGTTCTTAGAAGGAAAGCTCTATGAGACAGATGCTGGGTGCCAGATGGGGAAACTGAGGCTCCAAGAGGGAGCAGGGTTTGTCCTGAGTGAAGCCAAAGCTAAGCTTGTGGTCCACACCTTATTCGGGAACTCATGGCAGAGTGTGGAGCTGGCCTTCACCCGGGCTCAGAGGCCACATTCTTGGGTGGGGTCTTTCCCATGCTGCCCATAGCATAGAGTCACCTCCCTCTGGGCACCCAGGAATGGGCCACTCGGTGACGCTGACTGACGGAACCCATGTCCCTCTTCTGCAGTGGGGGAGCCCATCACTGTCCCCAAGCTGGAGCACCCGACCCAGAAAGACATCGACCTGTACCACGCCATGTACATGGAGGCCCTGGTGAAGCTCTTTGACAATCACAAGACCAAATTTGGCCTTCCAGAGACTGAGGTGCTGGAGGTGAACTGACCCAGCCCGCGCATGCCAGCTCCTGGAAGGAACGACTGCAAATCTTTTTCTACCAAGTTCTCAAGTGCATTTTGTTCTGTAAATTTGGAAGCGTCATGGGTGTCTGTGGGTTATTTAAAAGAAATTATAATTTGTTAAACCATTGCAATGTTAGATCTTTTTTAAGAAGGGAAGAGTCAGTATTTTAAGCTCACTTCTAGTGTGTCCTGCTCAAGGTGGTGGCTGACATTTATGGTCCTTGATGGTTTCTTACCCACCCCTTTGTCTAGTGTTCCCCAGACGACAGACACCTGGCCCTGGCTAACTGGGGAAGGGCCGTCCTTAGTGACTCAGCCACTTAGATAATCCACTTCTCTCCAGGGATTTTTGAGAGGCAGAGGCCATGTCTTAAAAATACCTCCATTCCCACCCGTGACTGCAGGTCCAGGTTCTTCTTACCAAGGGGAGGCTGAGAGGGCATAGCTGGCCCCACTTGGGAAGGGTGGTAGATAACATCTGGAATGCCCGGCTCGGGCCTCTGCTTCTCACCCTAGCCCTCTTCTCCATTCTGAGCCTACCCTGGCCTCCTGTCTCCTTGCTAGGGACAAGGCTGTCCCACAGGTGCCATCTTGGGTTATCTCGCTGCTGTTGGCTGGTTTCACTCTGGAAGTTGGCACCATGGAAACTGCTCAGCGTCATTCTGGGGCATGTCCTCCTGAGCCACACCCCAAGTCTGGTGTGAGAAAGGGCTTCTCTTCTCTTCACAGAGGTGCCTGGCTTCCTGTGCAGCACACTGGGTCCAGGACAGGAGGCCCCCCTAAACCAAGCCTCACGTGTGTGCCTTTATGAGGCGTTGGGAGAAAGCCACCCCCTTCTGTGTATTCTGTTTTCTCCATGAGATTGTTGTGCCATGTCACACTTTTGTATATTCCTAGACCAATAAATGGAAACAAGAACAGCCTGTGAGTTGTTGCTTAATGCTGGACATACACACTACCCATCCTGTTGCACAGGGCAGACTACAGAATCCCTTCAGTAGCCCTCAACCTTGGGCTTTTACGGGCTGGGTAACAACTGGCTTCAAGATTTAGTGGCTACAGGGATGGAAAGATGGCTCAGTGGTTTAGAACCTTCAGTGCTTTTAGGACCTTCATTTAATTTCTAATATCCAAATGGTAGCTTACGACTGTAACTCCAGTTCTAGGGGATTTGATATCCTCTGTGGGCACAAGGCAGATAGTGGTGTAACAGACATGTGCAGGCAAAATACCCATACATACAATTTTTGTTGTTGTTGTTGTTTTTGGTTTTTCGAGACAGGGTTTCTCTGTATAGCCCTGGCTGTCCTGGAACTCACTCTGTAGACCAGGCTGGCCTCGAACTCAGAAATCCACCTGCCTCTGCCTCCCAAGTGCTGGGATTAAAGGTGTGCACCACCGCACTGACTTTAAGCATTTGCTCCACTGTCGTAATCCAGGCACTGGTGCTTTGAGGACCCTCTGTTTGCTGGTATTGCTCAATGCTAACAGCATCCCAAGCCTGAATAAGTAAGATCTGCTTCCCGCTGTTGATGTGGGTGATGGCAGGAGTCCTCCCTTACTGTTAGCAGAGGCCACTCGCAGCTCCTAGCCCTGTATACCTTTCCACAGGGAGCTCACAGCAGAGCAGCGAGAGGAGCTAGTGCACAGGGAAGAGCACACGCCACGGCCCTGTGTAACTGACCTTGGGAATGGTGTCTTAGCCTTGCTTTCCTTAGACTTGAGGAGGTGAATTTGGAGAGGCAAGGGCCGGGTAGCCTCCTTGTAAGCTCACACAGCGTGTGTGAGCAGGTCCTAGAACAGCAGAGCCGGAAGGCTCCTTAGAACTCTTCAAACTGTACCCTTTGCTTAATCTCAACTGCACTAGAAAGGTGGGGACCAGGCTGATGTCACCTGACACGTGGTTACAGGTCTCAGAAGGTGTCACCCCTCTGTTCTTGTTCATTCAGTTTGGTGACTACTCAGCAGCCAGAAACCCGCCCAGTTCCACCACAGACCTCATTCCAACCTCCTCACTGCCGGCATAGCCATCCCACGGCCTGTTTGCCATCCCTCCACCTCAGGGCATCTCCCCTGCCTGAAGTCCTTAGTGGGCTGCAGAGACCGTGGGAACAAGGGACGACCCTGAGGGCTGTGACAGACTCTATAGCCTGGAGCTTCACTAACGATGTAGGGACTAAGCTGGGCCTCCGGGCAGCGGTGGGGGAGTGGGGGAGCTGCGTAGGCAGAGTAGCAGGTGCAAAGATGGAGAGGGCCGCACTACACTGCTGCTGCTCCACATTCAGCGGCTGTGGACACAGCTGGGTCTGTGAGGCTTGGTTGGTTGGTTGGTTGGTTGGTTGGATTTTTGGGGGCTGGGAGCTCCACATTCCAGGCAACAGAGGCTAGAGAGCAGGAGGCCTCTGCTGACTTCGGTTACATTAGGCAGTCCACTGGAGCCTGAAAGCCCAGGCCAGCAAACAGCCATTTCCTTCTGGTGGAGGCAAGGCCAGTTTTCTGGTGAGAACTTCAAGTCCACACCAAATTCCTAGTCCCAGTCTGCAATTAACTGGACAATAGAAACAAAAGCCTCTGGCTCCAGGCTTAGGCCTAGCCCTAACCTAGTACGCACCTGTACCTGTGCTGGAAGGGCATTCCGAAGGATTAGATTTCTTACCAGCACTTTAGTGCCTACTGTGTACTGGAAAACTCAGCTACCTCAGTGTGAATAGTAATCGATCCTGAGTCCCAGTGGGGGTTCCCTTCACATCAGGCAGTAGCATGCTCAGAACTGAAGCCAGCTCTGATCTTCAGCTATAGTTGGGGGACCCCAGCTGCATGCTGGGAGGTTTGCTGTGCTAGAAGGAACTACCTTATCAGAAGGCCCTCTGCTGTCCTGGGAGAATGGGGATTGCAGGCTTGGCCTCCTGAAAGAGTCATTTCCAGGGTTCTTCCCATGGATCCCAGACGCAGCCACAAGGGGGCGCTGAGAATGCTTCCACCGCAAATGTGACAGGGTTGTCTGAAGGCCTCACAGCCACAAGGGGGCGCTGAGAATGGTTCCACCGCAAATGTGACAGGGTTGTCTGAAGGCCTCACATTTTGACAAGAAGCTAGCTCTGTCCTAAGCTAGAAGCTACAGCTTAATGGGTTTAGAGGACTAGACAAAAACTTAGCCACCACCCAGAATACATTCCTGGGAAACTTGGTGTAGAGGGGCGAAGGGAACCCACCTCAGCACATAGCCAATCAACTTCCAATGCCTTGAATTCAATGCTCTTACTTTCTAGGTTCTCTAAACATTAAGGTTATAGGGCAAAGCCCACTCATCTTTCTAAAAGATCCCTGTCTATTTCTCCACAGTTCTGAGACTTGAATTGTTTCCTTTTTTAATCCCTAAAATCATAGATTACCGAGCATGGACTGTGTCGTGGCAGACAACGTCAGCACCAGCCTGTAAGTGTCTCTGCCTCTGCACCTGTAAAATGCATAGACCTCTGCTTCTGAACAACATGAACTGAGAATGTTCATCCCAGGGCTTAGCCTCGAGGCCCTAGCCAGAAAACGGTAGCTGTAGTTTTAAATTAATTTTGTCATCAAAGCACAGCAACAGTTACAGGCAGCCACTGTACCAAAAAAATGAAAAGAAATCCAATAGATTAAGTAGAATATGGAATGTAGGATTTGTAACATCAAAGTTAGACTGCTTTAGAAGGTAAGCTCACAGCTTGGTGGCAGTGGTGGCAGCAGTGGTGGGCAGTACTCCTTTTTAATTCTAGCACTTATGAAGCATGGGCAGGCGGATCTCTGAGTCCCAGCCAGCCGGGTCTACAGAATGAGTTCCAGGATAGTCAGGGCTACACAAAGAAACCCCGTCTCAAAAAAAAAACAAAAAACAAAAAACAAAAAAAACCAAACCAAACCCTGAGGATGAGCTTAGTACCACAGGCTGGCCTGTCTAACCTCACATGCTATTGCTAGGATACACAACAAAACTGCATATCACCATGTCTGCCACACATCTCACAGTTAATAGTCTTAAAATCTAAGTCTTCCTAGGCATGGTAGTTGCAGCATGGAATCCCAGCACCGGGCAGTGGGAGCACAAAGATCAAGAGTTCAAGGTCCTCCTTTACAAAGAGAAAAATCCTTGTCTCCCGGCTAGACTCCCTTGCCATAGCCCCAGCCTTGGAAACTATGATTGACTGTTCATTAATAGGTCAGTAAATTAACAAGTTGATTAACATTAAATCTTTTTCTTTTTTTTTCCGAGACAGGGTTTCTCTGTATGGCCCTGGCTGTCCTGGAACTCACTTTGTAGACCAGGCTGGCCTTGAACTCAGAAATCTGCCTGCCTCTGCCTCCCAAGTGCTGGGATTAAAGGCGTGCGCTATCACGCCCGGCCCTAACATTAAATCTTACTGAGTCAAATACTATGAAAAGGGTAAAGCTTGTTTTCATTTTGTTCTTGGAAGTTATAAGATGAACAGGAGAAGATTTTTAAAGAGGGAATCTCACAAGGAAGCTGCAAATAAAAAGGAGTGAGTGAGGCGGGTGTGTGTGCTCGCTCTGTAACCTAAGCAGGACACTAGCCGGGGGCGGGGGCATAGCTCACACTGAGGCTTCACCTCACCTGCCTAGCGTCCTGGCTTTAGTCTTGTCTCCCCCACTGCAGAAATGGAAAAGTGTAGGCACAATAAAGCCAGGGAGTCTCAGGAATTCCCATAGAACCATCACTACCATCCAGTCCTCAGGCCTCACTCACATGTCATCTGTGTGTTTTTTGAGACTAGGTCTCTATAGCTCTGGCTGTCCTGGAACTCACCATGTAGACAAATCTGGCCTTGAACTCACATGAGTCTGGGATTAAAGGTGTGCACTCCAGGGCTGACGTCCTTTTCCTTAATGTTTGTTACAGCAAATGGATCAGGTTGAAGGCGATAAGTTACTTAATTCTCCCTTTACCCAACACAGTTGCTCTATTTTTTTTTTTCTTGCTGGTTGTAGATAGTGTCAATTGAACACAGAGCAGGGTCCTTAGAACACCCTTCAGTTCAGTAGCTAAGGATTCCGGTGCACACCTCCAGGCCTGGCTGCATGCACCTTCTCTGGCTTGGATTTTGCTCCCTTGCTCTAGGCAGTCAGCTACATGACACCTTCCTTACCCACTCTGGTTCCAGCCTATGTGCCAGGGTCCTCCCTCCCTTCCCTGTGTTCAAACCCTCCTTATCATTCCTGCTTCTGCCTTTCTCCTCCGTGTTCTTCTCTCACTGATGCCGAATTGTTCATGGGTTTACCCTTGGGCTCCTGTCTTGGAGTAGGCTTTTTTTTTTTTAATTTTTTTTTTTTAAATTTTTTAAGAAGAAAAGGGAAGAGCTGCTTAGGGACTTTTGCTTTTGGTATTTTTGTTGCTGGTGGGAGTGAAGTTCTTACTGTCTGGTGAAATTCAAAGTTCTAAGTAATATATTCTTTTTTTTATAAAGATTTTAAAAATAATTTTCTTATTTTTAGCTATTTTCTTTTAATGTTTTGCCTGCGTGTATCTCTGTGTGAGGGTATTGGTTCACCTGGAACTGGAGTAACAGACAGCTGGGAGCTGGCATGTGGGTTCTGAGAATTGAACACAGGTCCTCTGGAAGAACAGCCAGTGCTCTTAACCTTTGAGCCATCACTCCAGCCCAAGTTTTGGCTTTATTTTATTTTTTTATGTGTACGAGTGTTTTGCCTGCATGTATGTAAGTGTACTATGCGCATGCCTGGTGCCTGTGGAGGTGAGAAGAGGTTGCAAGGGCTTCTCGAACTGGTACAGATGGTAGGAAGCTGTCATGTGGTGGCTCCCAATCAAACCCAGGCCCCCAAGAAGGGCAGCCAGTGCTCCTAATTGTGGACCCATCTCTCCAGCTCCTGAGCTTGGATCTGTGTGACAAAGTCTCACTCTGTCGTTCATGCTGGTATGGAACTCACTCTGGACCCCTAACTGACCTCAAGTTCTTGCTTCCTGGCTGTTCTTGCAGTGGACAATTGTCAGTAACTCCAGTCCCAGGGAATCTGATGCCCTCTTCTAGCCTCTGTAGGCACCAGGCATGAACATAGTATACATACATAAATGCAGGAAAACATATATATTAAATTAATTAATTTTTTTTAAAATGCAGGTCTAGACTGGTCTTGGACTTTAGGCCTCTGGGCTAGTCTTCTAATCACTATGTTTATATATATCCAGGCTTTTCCTACAGCCAAGATAATGCTCTCCCCCCACACACAAGCACTGCACCTCTACTCTCCCCCCACCCCCTTTTTTGAGATAGTCTAGTTTTGAATTGATTCCACCCAGACCTGCACCACCAGGTCTATCTCAGCATGTCAGAAATTATAATTGTATATCTGTGAATGTGTGTGCTGAAGTGCACGCGCATGTGTGTGTATGGGCATGCGCATGCCTGGAGGATCAGGAGGCAACTCTCCCCTACAATGCGGGCTAAGGGGATGGGGCTCTGGTGGTCAGGCTGGCCGGCATGACCTTTGCCACTGAGCCATCTCACTGACTGATGCTCAGAGTAACATGTCCAAGACATGAAGCAGATCACACCACTCCCCTATTTAAATCCTTCAACCATTGTCTGCTTCAAAGACATGCCAACTAATGGTATGGTGGCCTGCAACACTCAGAGGACTGCCCCTGACAGATCTCCAGCTTCATCCCCTGCAGTCGAGGGGCCAGATCATGGGGTCTGCTGTGCTAAGATGGAGTAGCCTCTGCCTCATGAAACTACATATAGGAGCACCGTAAATTAGAGTACCACAAGTCCAGTTTCACTTTGTTTTTTGACATGTTTGTTCTTTAAGGACTGACCCGCCTTCTCCCGCTTCTCAGCATGGGGTGCTCCCCACCCATTGCACCTGGCCGTCTCCTTAGTTCTGTGGTTCATGCCACTTCTCCAAGCTGCTGCTCCTGTTCCTTTGGCCAATACCCCTCCCCTTGCTCTCACCAACCTCTGCACAGCTGACCCCTCTGTGCCCTTCAGGCTTCCCCATGAAAGTCCATTCCTAGGGTCTGTCTCCTCTGGACACCTCTTGCTGGATCTGCGCTGGGGTTCCTTACAGTGTAGTATTTGTTGTTTCTCTGGCTTGCCGTATGTCCCCAAGCTCCATGTGCACACATCAGCACATGTATAGTCAGGACTGTGAAACTAGGGATGAAGCACACAAGACTCTGCCTGTGTGGCAGATAGAACTTCCTGTGTGACCTTGGCAAGTTCGCTTCCTCTCTGTGGATCTGGAGATACGTTTGGGGAAATTCCATTTGGAGAGATGTGGAGGTGTTCTAGCTTGGCTCTGGAATCCCCAGAGGCCCATGTGTTGAGGGATGCTCCTTAGGATATTGGGGAGGAGGTTAGGAGGTAGGGCCTAGTGAGGGAAGTTAGGGCACTGGGGGATGGAACCTTGAAGCAGATTTGGGAACCACATTCTTTTTCATTTCCCTTTCTTAAGCGGTCATGAAGAGAACCGGCTTCCTCTGCCACACACACACCTGCCTTGATGCACTGCGGCTGCCACAGGCCCAAACAAGGGGGCTGAAACTTGGGGCAGAGCAACCCCTTTCTGGTATTAAATTGATTGTCCTCAGGTATTTGGACACAATGATGAGCTAACACGTGTGGTTCTTGTATGACTCCCCCAACATTGAAGCATCTATCCATGCTCAGTGACTTTATCCTGCCATCTACTCAGTAATGCTTGTGAAGCCCCCCCCCCCCCCAGTGTCTAGGTGCTAGGGATTCAGAGAAAGAGATATCAAAAACAGAGATTTAGGGCTGGAGAGATGGCTCCATGGTTAAGAGCACTGACTGCTTTTCCAGAGGTCCTCAGTTCAAATCCCAGCAACTACAATGGTGGCTCACAACCATCTGTAATGAGATCTGATGCCCTCTTCTGGTGTGTCTGAAGACAGCTATAGTATACTTGTATATAATAAATAAATACATCTTAAAAAAAAAACCAAGCCGGGCGTGGTGGCACATGCCTTTAATCCCAGCACTCGGGAGGCAGAGGCAGGCGGATTTCTGAGTTGGAGGCCAGCCTGGTCTACAGAGTGAGTTCCAGGACAGCCAAGGCTACAGAGAAACCCTGTCTCGAAAAACTAAAAAAAAAAAAAAAAACCAAAAACCAAAACCAAAACAAAAACCAGAGGTTTACACAGAGTGTATAACTGAACACATGGATATGCCAATGAAGACATGCCAGAAAGCCATGAGGGAGCCCAGAGGAGGTAGCCATCAGCTCAGATCCAGAGAGGCTTTTTGGGAATGGGAAAAGAGGAGACACGCTATGCAGGCTTGGTTTGTATAGGCTCCTTGGGAATCTGCCTTCTGGTTTCTCAATTCTGACTCGGTCTTGTGCAAACTTCTGGCTTGTGGCACCCTGCCCCCTCCACACTGCTGCTCCAGGCCTATCTAGCCATCATCCTAAAAGTGACTTCCTGTCTCCCACAAACAATGTTCTTCAGCCATTTGGTCAGGTTGCTCTCACTGGCCTTGTCATCTTCCTCCGGCCTCCTCTCCTGATGCTTCAGCCAAACCATGCTGAAGCCTTGGGGGGAGGGGGACGACACGGGGGTGGGGGAGTGGGGGGTGCTCTGTCTGTCTGGGACACTCTGTCTGTTCTCTCCTGCCTGAACAACACCCTGCTGTTTGGAACGTCCCTTCATGGGCTCTCATTGTACTTCACAAGACCTCTCAGTTACTGCAGTCAGCACCAAGGACTGAATGAGTGAGCAGTGGTCTCCAGCCAAGGGTGCTCTTGACAGCATTTTCCCTAAGTGCAGGTGTCTCTCAGGCCAGACACCTGCTGAAGGTCTAGTGGGCGTCGGGTTGAACAAGGAGGCTCTGCTGAGAAGAAGGGATACATTTAATTCAACTAAGTTTGGTTTGAGTGACAATGGCCTCCATAGGCTCACTCATTTCAATACCAGGTCCCCAGCAGGTGGGACTGTAAGGGAGGGGATAGGAGTGTGGCCTTGGTGGAGGAGGTGTGTCACAGGGGGCGGGCTCGGTGGTTTTAAGAGATTTGTGGCATTTGCACTGTTTCTCTCTCTGCCTGTGGTTGTAAATGGAGATGTGAGCGCCCAGCTGTGTCTCAGCTTTAAAACTTTTCAAGACAGCTCTGATCTTTCCTCTAGCCTCTGAAGAGCCACTCAAGCAAAGCCACACATGGGGGGGCGGGGAGGGGAGGGAGAGGAGAGAGCATGAGCGAGCGAGCTCCAGTGTCTGCCTGGCCTTCAACCTTCCAGCCCTCACATGTACGCTGTACTCGGCCACTTTGTCATCTGTACTCTCTACACCTACATCAGCAGTTCTCAACTGTGGGTCGTGAGCCCTGATGGGGGAGTTGAATGACCCATTCACAGGGGTCACATGTTAGATATACCAGATTCATAATAGAAGCAAAATTACAGTTATGAGGTAACAATGACAATGACTTTATGATTGGGGGGTGGGGGTGGGTCACTACAACATGGGGAACTTGTGTTAAAGGGTCTAAGCATAGCTGGGCGTGGTGGCACACGCCTTTAATCCCAGCACTTGGGAGGCAGAGGCAGAGGCAGGTGGATTTCTGAGTTCGAGGCCAGCCTGGTCTACAGAGTGAGTTCCAGGACAGCCAGGGCTACACAGAGAAACCCTGTCTCAAAAAAGAAAAAAAAAGGGTCTAAGCTGAGAGCCACTGACTTAGATATTAGATACATACACTTCTCTCTGGGAAATACACACAGGGCTGTATAAACATGATAATTCTAAGCAATTTAAAGCTTTTTTAAAATGTATTGTTTATTTTGAAACTGTCACATTACAGACTAAGTTCCAAAGAATATTTGGCTGCATTAGAATAAAATAGCATATATGAAAATAGTTCTAGGATGTGTTTCTTTGAACACTTGCTGTTTCCAACACCCGGCGCGCTACAGTTGCTATGCATTCTCTTGAACACTTTGCTACAGTTGCTATGCATTCTCTTGAATACTTTGCAAGCAGCAGCTTGAGTTTCCCCTAGTGCTTGAGTCGTGTGGGCTGAAATGTCTGAGTTGGCTCCTGAATCTGAAGTATGCATTTCTGGTATCCTGCAGGCAGCCTGTGAGGAGCCGAGTCCCAGGGAAGGCGCGTGGGAAGAACAGCTTCTGCTGACATGCTCTCCCTCCGCTACTGGTTCTTTAGTACCCTTGTTTAAATGTCCCCAGGACTGTGGCGTTTGTATGGGTGCTTGCCCTTGGGTCTCCCTCAGCACCAGCACGAGTACTAGCTCAGCACTAGTACTGAGAGATCAGGCTGGTAACTTGATTTTGAAGTTGTTCAGGAAGGGGCTGACTTCCTGGCACCTAGCAGAGGAGTTCTCTGGGTGATTGTTGACTGAATAAAGTAAAAGGCTAGATGACAGAAGTGATGACCCAAGGAAGAGGAAAAGATCCTGTGTTCTCTCTCTAGGTCCATTTTTCTTTTTTACATATGTATGTATGTATGTATGTATGTATGTATGTATATTTATGTGTAGGGGCTTCTCCACGCTACAGGCGTGTACCTGAAAGTCAAGGGACAACTTATGAGAGTAAGTTCTCTCTCCCTCTGCCTTATGGGTTCCAGGGATAGAACTCAGATCCTCAGGCTTGGCAGCAAGCACCTTTACCCTCCGAGCCATCTCACTGGTCCATAGTTTCATTTTCCTTATGTTGTAGGCCAAAAAGATGGCCTGGATATTCAAATAATTTGAACTTGTGATTAAAACCATATTTGGGTCGGGTGTGGGTCGCCTTTGATCCCAGTACTCAGAAGACAGAGGCAGGCGGATTTCTGAGTTCAAGACCAGTCTGGTTTACAGAGTGAGTTCCAAGACAGCCAGGGCTAAACAGAGAAACCCTGTCTCAAACAAACAAACAAACAAAAACAAAACAAAACAAAAAAAACATATTTGGAAAAAAGGGGTATTTGCATAGTTGTTTTTCTTCTCCTCTCCCCTCCCTTTTCCTTCATTCTCTCTTTTGGTTTTTTGAGATAGGGTCTTATATTGTAGCCCATGCTGGTCTGGAACTCACTGTGTAGTCCATTACATTCACGGCAACTGTCTGCCTATTGCTATGACAGGCATAAGCTACCCTGCCTGGCTCTGTAGATGTCACTTAACAAAGGATCCCAAGATGAAATATGAACAGGGCATCTAAAACCAATATCAAATGTCCCTGGAGGAGAAAGAAGACACAGGAAGAGGGAGAGTGTCAGGAGGAGTCAAAGATTGTAATTATGCAGCCAAGGATCTGAGAGACACCAGAGGCTGGAAGAGTAAGGAGGCCCGGCACCCTGAACCGTGGGAAAAGACATTTCTGCTGTTGTCAGCTACCAAGTCTGTGGTCATTTGATAGGGCAGCCTTGGCAGACAAGCACGGTTTAGAAACAGAAATGTTTTCTGTGAAATTCCACTGGATCTTGGCATTGTATGGCTTGAACTAGGTATGATCTGGAATTTCCCAACTGCTCACTTCTCAACAGACACCTGACCCCCACACTGAGGCTCCAGCCATGGGGAACTGCTCTGTGTTTCAAAATAAGAGACTGTGATGTCAAAGCCATCCATTTCTAAGGTCAGATGCAACTCATTTCCCCTGAAAGTTAATATGCTTACCTTTTATTTTAAGAAGGGGGAAGGGCTACGGATATAGCTCGGTAAAGTGCATTCTATTCAACTACCAAGATCTGAATACCGGCCCCAATATTCTGATAAGAAAGCTGGGCATGGCAGTGCAGACCTCTAACCCCAGAGCTAGGGAGGCAGAGACAGGAGGTTCCATAGGGCTCACTGGCTAGCTGTCCTGCCCTACTTCGTAAATTCCAGACTAATGGGGAACCTCCATCTTAAAAAAAAACAAGACTGATGTCTCCTGAGGAACGATACTTGAGGTTGATTTCTGACCTCTGCACACACACACATACCTGCATGCACACCTGTGCACACAAACGTGTCCACACACACAAAACATGTGCACATACTTTGTTTGTTTGTTTTTCGAGACAGGGTTTCACTTTGTAACCCTGGCTGTCCTGGAATTTACTCTGCAGACCAGGCTGGCATTGAACACAGAGATCCACCTGCCTCTGCCTCCAAGTGCTGGGATTAAAGGCATGTGCCATCATGCCCAGCTACACATAATTTTTAAATAGTGCTAGGGATTGAACCCAAGGTCTTGTAAATACTCGGCATCTACTCAACCACTGATCTCTCTATATATCCTTGCACTCAGTAAAAGATTTTAAATCCATCTATTATATGTTGGAGTCTTCCTGGGCACATATATTGGCCCACCTACCCCCCACAACAACACCAGTACTATTCAGCATATGGATAGACAGTGGGGAGCTGACCTGCTCAGTGACAAAGCTAGAAGGTGGCAGTCAGAATCCCAAACTGCCTGCTTCCTGTTGTGTTTGCCTCTCTGAACACTGTGTTCTTTCAGCTACAACAGTCCAGGTGGTGGAGAAATTCACACTCCATGGGGACGGGGGAATCAAAATCCTGCAAAATGACTCAGTGCTACTTATAGAAGCAATGGCTGTAGCTGCGATTATGGTCAAAGAAGTCTTCAGGGAAGGAAGGGCATTTGAGCTGTACCTTCATATATTCATTTCTCTATCATCTGCAAGCATGGGGATCCAGAGATGATTCAGGCAAGGTCCTTTCATTGAGGAATTCACATATGCGTGTTTGAATTCGGGGAGGCTGTGTGTGTTAAATGCCTATTAAAAGACAAAGTGGAGGTTGCTGTGGTGGCACACTTCTGTAATCTCAGCACCTGGGGAGCTGAGGTGGATTGAGCTACACGGTGAGTGGCAGGTCAGCCAAGTCTCATCCCCCCCCCTCCCTGCCGCCGCGCAAAGCAAGTAAACAAACAAAGACAACACAATAGAATAAGCAGGTCTGTGGTAAAGGCAAGTTTCCTAATTCAGAGTCCCAGAGAACTCTTTTTGAAGGACTCCTGCCCCAGCCGAAATACGATGGTTAAGCAAGCGTTAGTCACAAGCAGTAAAGACTTTCTAGGCAGAGCATAAGCATCCCACCAGCAGAGGCGAGACAGTCTCTTGGCTGGCTGGCACACTTTGTGGCTAAAAGCTTAGTAGTTATAGAAGCTAGAAGGGGCGTGGACTTGCAGGTCTGAGAGGATCACTGAAGAGCTGGTGGACTGCCCGATGGATCTCTGGTTTCAGTGATCGCTGCTCGGTGGCGGTTCCCCCTCTCAGTCATAAAGCGTGGCTTTTTTGTACGTGGATGAGAACACTTCGGGAAGTCAGACCATCCATCCATCCCGACTCAGCTGGTGCCAAGCCGGTCCCGGCTCTCCACTGGAGGCTCTGTTACCATAGCAACTAGGTTAGGGCGGAAGTGGCTTAGAAGACTGACTCTCACTAATCAGGTGACTCTCCAGACTTCTGCACGTGACACGAGATCCAGGCGGGCGCTCTACCTAATCAAGACGCCGTCCCTGTTTCACCGACAACTGACAGCGCTCTAGAGCAATAGCCCACGAGGCTCCCCTAGGAGACCCCACCCCTCAATAGCGAAAGGGCCAATTAGAATGAGGCAAAGAGAAGTTACGCCCCAGGTTTAGCCTGGGTTTGACAGACGCAATTGAGGCCATCCTAGAGTCCCTCCGCCCCGAGCCTTTGCCGACGACGACGGACGGACCCGCTGCCCAATAGCACGTCCCTTAGCCTCTGCCGAGTCCCGCCCTCTCAGAAACGGAACCAATGAGCACGCCAGCTCTGGGCCGGGTGGAGGGGTTGCACTGCGGTAATATGGCTCTTCCTTAGCCAGCGGCGGTGGCCAGCGCGGGCACGGAGCTGCCGGGGCTCTCGGTGCCCGGTTTATAGGCTGTAGGGGCTCGGCGAATCACAGCTCGGTAGGCGGCGGCCGATGCGGGAGGACTGCCCACCTGGCCGCTCGGCGGCCCAGGGGTCCAGATGAGCTCCTGCGCCTCTCTCGGGGGCCCGGTGCCCCTGCCACCCCCGGGCCCGTCCGCCGCGCTGACGCCGGGTGCCCCTGCGCGGGCCCTGCATGTGGAGCTGCCGTCTCAGCAGGTGAGCTGGCTGCGAGCCGGGGGTGGGAGGGCGGAGAAGGTTGGCGGGGCTCGCGGGGCTGAGGAGGGCTGACAGGAGGAGGACCCCCCCCTCCCCGGCCGTTCCCGCGCTCAGACCCCCGCATCCCTCCAGGAAGGCGCCCGGGAGCCCTGCCTCGCCGGCCGCCGCTGCGCTTTCCCTTTCGCTCCCGCGTCGAGGAGTCGGTTTTCTGCACTTATTCTTGGCGTTTCGGGTGCTTCCTTCCGCTCCTTCGGAGGAAGGTATTTGGGACGTCGGGGTTTTCTTTCCAATCTCAGATCCTCATGGCACACTCCACTCCCTCGGGTGAGTGTCTGGAAGGAGGATTTGAAGTATATATTCATATCTTGGATCTCACGTGTGTGTGTGTGTGTATAATAAGGACAAGAGAACACTGACTTTGGGGATCTGACAAAATTCTTGGCTACACCCGCCTATCCGAACATCTTCCACTGCCCTCCCTCAGTCCCTCAGGGGAGACTCTGCAGGAACCTTAGCATTGAAGAGGACCTGGAGAAACTGTCAGTCACGGAGAGGTTACCGAGCTGGGTCTGTGCAAAGTGAGCATTGAATCGTCACAAGTCCATGAGATAGCTGTTTTTATTGTCCCGGTTTTTCAGTTCTAGGAATAAGCTTGCCACTGCCTCTCCGTTAGTGTTTCTGGTGGGGCTGGATTTCCAAATACAGAGTCTGACTCCAGCTTGTGCATCAGCAGCAATAGTTTGCTTTAGACTTGAGAGCAGCTGCTCCACCACGGTCCACAGGACGAGCTCCCTCAGACCCTTCCTGTAACTTTCCATCCTTGCCAGAGACAGGAAGGAGCCACACAGGAGCGCAGAGGCTATGCGAGAGAGGGCCAGGCATGGAGTGGATCGGAATGTAAAGGAAAGAGTGATGTTGCAACCCTCCTCCCCCCAACCTGGTGCTGGATGAGTAGGGAAGCAACGTTAACTGCAGAAGCAAGGCTCTGTAGTAGGAAAGAATTTAGCAAATCAGAAGGCATGTGCCCTGGTTTTGTAGTGCCATTGCAGAGGGAGTTTGGAGAATATTAGGAGTTGGAAAGGAATGAGGCTTATATTGATTTTCGAGGTCGTGGGAGAGGATGAGAGGGTGGCTGGGAGAGTAGTCTGTGGATTGGGCATTAATGTGAATTTTTGTTTGTGTGGGAGGTGGAGTGTGAGGGCCTGCTGGGAGAAGCAATAGTGAGCACTGTTAGGAGCCGCCTGGAGAAATCGGGCATCTAGATGGGCATAGTTTAGGGGAGCTGTGAGAACAAGGTGGGTTGGAGAAGAGAACAACGCATCTTTTCCTG
Source organism: Mus minutoides (assembly GCA_902729485.2). Taxonomy (NCBI): domain Eukaryota; kingdom Metazoa; phylum Chordata; class Mammalia; order Rodentia; family Muridae; genus Mus; species Mus minutoides. The sequence continues at coordinate 62,750 of LR750479.1, forward strand.
AGTAGAGCTTGTTTTAGTAATAATGGTTCAAAACTTGGAGAACTAATCCAAGCCAACTGCCCGTGGATACAGTTCAACTCCGTTTGTTAGTGTTGGTCGATTGGCATATAGTGTCCTAAGTGTCAGCTGGGTACTGCGTGAGGACTTGGCATACTAGTTACAGTTTTTTTCTGGGCGTGTCATCCTTGGACTGTGAGGCAGCCTATGTAGCAAAACACATTCCTTCTGTGGATGATATTAATTCTGCTTTCTAGACCAAATACACAAGTTTGGGGAAACAAATATATTTTAAAATAGGCCTTTTGTTGTTTAACGTATTAATTTACTCTATAATACAAGTTCCAATAGTATTGGCCTCCTTCTACCTTATCTGCTTCTGGAAAAGATTTGGGTTTGCCCAAGAAAGCCCACAAAATTATGTATAAGGTGTATGGTTTGTCTTTTTCTTTTCTTTTCTTTTTTTCGTTTTCTCGAGACTGGGTTTCTCTGTGTAGTCCTGGCTGTCCTGGAACTCATTTTGTAGACCAGGCTGGCCTTGAACTCAGAAATCGGCCTGCCTCTGTCTCCCGAGTGCTGAGATTAAAGGCGTGCGCCACCACGCCTGGCCATGGTTTGTCTTTTTAAATTTTAATTTATTATTATTATTATTATTATTATTATTATTATTATTATTATTATTATTTAATCAGGGTCTCATTATAAAGCCCTTGGGTATCTTGGAACTCACTATATAGACTAGGCTGGCCTTGAACTCAAACACTTGCCTATGCCTCCGAAGCTTCTGGGAGTTGTGGTTGGGACTACTGGCATGTGCCTCTATGACCTGGTTAGTTTGCCTTATTTTAATTTATATACCTAATCCGGAACCTTTCTTTTCATGGTTGATGACTAGCTATGGTCTACCCACTCCTCCAGTGTGATCAGTACAACAGATCTTTAGTGACCTTTGCTTCTAGGTCTTCTGTGTTTAACTGTTGTTTAAGTGAGAAGTCATTGCATACTCTGAAGTTGTGCTGCTCATTCCTTTTTGGTTGGTGCTCGTCCTTAGTGAGTCGGTACAGGCTCATCCACGGAGGAGCATGCTATGCTCCCTTGGATTAGGAATCTCAAAATGAAACTGATTGACTGATTGTGGTAGAGACAGTTACTGTGTCTTTAATGTTAAACTTAGCCGAGACTTTCTTTCCTCTCCAAAGCTTCCTAACCCCATTCTCAGGTACTTGGAATGCAGACAGTTTTAGAAGTTTTTAGTGATTATGTTGTTACCCTTTTTGGAGGTCACATGCTCCTTTAAGGATTCATAAAAGAAGGGGCTGGGCCAGGTGTGGTGGCGCACGCCTTTAATCCCAGCACTCAGGAGGCAGAGGCAGGCGGATTTCTGAGTTCAAGGCCAGCCTGATCTACAAAGTGAGTTCCAGGAAGCCAGGGCTACACAGAGAAACCCTGTCTCAAAAAAAAAAAAAAAAAAAAAAAAAAAAAAAAAGCAGGAGGAGGAGGAGGAGGAGGAGGAGGAGGGGCTGGAGAGAGAAGGATCAGCCATTAAGAGCCAGTGCTTCCAGAGGACCTGGGTTCGATTCTGAGCACCCACATGGCCGCTTACAGCTGTCTGTAACTTCAGTTCCAAGGGACGCAGCACCCTCACACAGACATACATGCAAGCAAAATACAAACGCACAAAAATAAAAATTGAAAAAAAATAAAGGAAATAAAACACTTTAAAAAATGTTTCATAAAAGGTAGGGTCTTTTAGAAAACACACCTACAAATACATACCAACACCTAAACTTGCACGTGGCTTTGGTTTCTGTGATGTTTAAATGGAAGACCTCATATTGAGTGTTAATAACTTGGTTAATCCTTTTCATTTAAAAAAATGTATAAAATCTAGCTATTAAATTTTTTCTTGGACTTCCATATACAAGTTCAGCGCCTACTTTTTTCTTCTGTCTGTATATGTGTGTATGTGTGTGTGTGTGTGTGTATATGGCTGCACATCTGTCTGGAGGGCAGTGGACACCTTCTCTGCTGTCCCTGAGACACTGCCTGTCCCTTCTTTTGGAGGCAGGGTCTTAGTACACACTGCTCTGGATCTCCCGTCTGAGCTTCCTGAGTGCCAGGATCGCAGGTGTGTGCCATCACACCTGCCTGCATCTCCACCCCCTGTTGCAGGGCTTCTGGACTATCCCAGCAGTTCTCTATCCCACTGCCCTGGGTGGCTTTGTTGAGGGATCTCTGTATACATGTGATGCTCTGTAGGGTAAAGTCAGAGCAGTGAAAACACAAGATAGGTAGTGTGTTGGTGTGTTTGTTTGTGTATTTATTTTATGACAGGGTATCTCTACATAGTCCTGGCTGGCCTGGAACTCACTAAATAGATTAGGTTGGTCTCTAAATCAAAGAGGTCTGCGTGCCTCTGCTGGTAGAATTAAAGGTGTGTACCACTGTATCACTACTACTCCCCCCGAATATGTGTTTGTGTGTGTGTGTGTCTATTTAAAACCATAGGAACCTTCCTATTTACAGTTGTACCATTATAGCAGAGTCTACTTCTCTACATTTTTTGCCTACATTGTTTTCTAACCTGATTTTATTCATTCAGACTACATATGTATGCTGCACATACATACACACAGTGCATACACATTTTGTTATTTTAATGTGCACTTCTTTAACTGGTATGTGTGTGTGTGTGTGTGTGTGTGTGTGTGTGTGTTATATATTTTCGCCCTACTACCTAAGATAGGATTTCTCTGTGTAGTGTTGGCTATCCTGGGACTCACTCTGTATACTAAGCTGGTCTCAAACTCACAGAGATCCCCCTGCCTCTACTTCTCAAGTGCTGTAATTAAAGGTGTGAATCATCACAATCTGGTTAATATTTTAAAAGCTTTATTTATTGCCTATTGGACAGTATATCAAGCACATGGTCTCAGTTTTCCTGCTCAGCCATATGAATTTTGATATCATTGCATATGTTTTATTGCTACTTTAATTTCTTCTGTGAAGTGATTTTTGTGTTTTTAGAATTCACTTTATTAATTGTTGTGCTTGATTTTTTTTAGCCTTGAAGAATCTTTTTTTTTCTTGTCTTTTTTTCTTTGTATTTGAGAGAAGTGGGTTGGAAGCTATAGCCTTTATCATCATCATCATCATCATCATTATCTTTATCTTTGTGTGTATGTGCTCCCCCTGTTTCTGTGTGTTTAGGGAGCAGAACACTAGGAGGTCATAGGACAGCCTCAGTGTTGGCTTCCACCTTGTTTGAGAAAGCAAATCTTGTTTTCTCTGTGGTGTATGCCAAGCTTGCTGGCCTGTAAGCTTCAAGTAGTCTCCTGTCTCCATTTCTATAGTAGTTTCTGTATTACAGGCGCATGGGTTATCTAGTCTGGCTTTACGTGACTTCTAGGGATCTGAACTCATGTCTTCTCAACAATTAGGGCGATGCGTGCTCACTGAGCCATCTTTCCTGGTCACCACCACCAGCAGCAGCATCATGAGATTGAACCCAGGACTTTGCAGAAGCTAGGGAAATCCTCTGTTTTCTTTTACTGAGTTATCACTTTAACCCTTTTTTTCCCTTTTTTTTTTTTAGACAGGGCCTCATTGTATAGTCCTAATTGACCTTTAACTCACAGAGACCTACTTGTTTCTATTTCCCTAGTGCTGGGATTAAAGTTGTGAACCACACACCCAACCCTTTTCTCAGTTTTCTTTTTGTTGTTGTTTTGTTTGTTTTGAGACAAGGTGTCATTAAATTGCTCAAGCTGGCCTTCAGGCCTTGAGATATATATATATATATATATATATATATATATATATATATATATATATATAATTTATTTTATTTTATACATATGAGTATTTTGCCTGAATATATGGATGCACATCAGATGTGTGTCTGGTGTTTGCAAAGTACAGAAGAGGGTGTCAGATTCCCTGGAACTGGAGTTACAGTTGGTTGTGAGCTGCCATGCATATGCCAAGAATTGAACCTAGGTCTTCTGTAAGAACAGGAAGTGCTCTTAACCTCTGAGCCGTCCATCCAGTCTTCCATTTTATTTTTTGTTTGAAGTGTGGAGTTGAGTGCCATCGAGACCATCTTGGAAATGCTTGGCGCTTTATCATCAGCCGTGAAGATCCTGCACACATAACAAACAGTTTTCCCTTTCCCTCCCCACTAGCTCGCTTGGCAAAACTCTCTTGTACTTTCTGCTTCTGTCGATTTGACTTCCTGGGTTCTTCAGGCCTGGGGATTCTTACAGTGTTTGTGCTTTTATGCCTGCGTGATTTCCCTCAGCATAATGTTTTCAAGGTGGTCATTATTGTCATGGTGGGAGCTCCTGTCAGAGTCGGCCCCTCCTGTGTAGGTTACCTACTGTGTTCGAGCCCTGCGTTTGAAATGCTCATCTAGCTAGTTAAAGACTCTTGCTTTTTCATCCCTTGTTTTCTGTGCATAAATCCCAGGTGACATTCAGTTGGCCCGCCTCCTTTTTTTAGCGGTGACAGTTTCTTACACTTTCTTTCTTTCTTTCTCTGATGCTCTTGGTTGTTTTGATGATGTTTTTCATGATGTTTTGTGTGATGTTCTGTATGATGTTTTGTGTGATGTTCTGTATGATGTTTTGTGTGATGTTTTGTATGATGTGTGATGTTTTATATGATGTTTTGTGTGATGCTTTGAGTACTGTTTTGTATGATGTTTTGTGTGGTGTTTTGTGTGATGTTTTGAGTACTGTTTTATATGATGTTTTGCCTGATGTTTTGTGTGATGAACCTGTCCTGGCATTAGCATGAATTGTTTTTCATGGTTATGCTGGAGTTATGGGCTTTTAAGAGCAAGACTCAAGAGTGAAGTACTGTTTTTAGCATAGCAGATGTATGTACACACACTGTCACACTACTTGTCTCCATGGATTTGAGCTTTGGTCCTCAGCGGCTGAGGTACTAACCTCTGTGCCCCACTTCCCCCAACGTTGCACTTTTGATACCAAGTGTGGGAATTTCCCCAGAATCAGGTAGGCCTCCAGTGGGGACCAGTAGTGTGGCCTGTAATTAAACTTGAGACTAGCTACCTGGAGTTGGTATCTAGTCCACAGGTTAAAGGCTCAGCCCCGCCTCCTTGCCATTCTGATGCCAATCTCAAACCTGGGCCTTCCAGAGCTTCGGGCCAATTGGCTGTAAATGCAGGGTGTTTCCAGTTCCCTAGGTTTTGATCATCTGCAATGGTGGCTCACAAGTCCAGGAAAACCTTTCAGTTTATTGGTTTATTGTAAAGGAGATGGGAAGCAGCCAGACAGAAGAGACTGCTTAGGAAACCCGGTGGGTGGAAGCTTCCGTGTCCTCAGGCTGCCTGCCCTCAGTTCCTGAGGTCATTGTGTAGACACCATCAGGGGTTTGTTCAGTCACCGGAGTGTCTCTCGAAGGGAGTGGGGCTGATAGTTCCAGCCATGCAGGAGCTGCCACTCAGGACTAGACAAACTAGAAGGTGCTCCCAGGAAGTGATTTGGGTCAGGAACCACGATCAAAGACCTAAACTGGAAAAGAAGATTTCCCTTTGCACTCCTTGTTGGGGAAATTAGAAGGTAAGATGCTGTGCCAGGGACTGAAGACCAAGATGAACATTTCTTACACATCACCATAGTAGTGAGCAGGCTGGGCTCAGCACAGCATCACTACACAGCAGGCGTGGCTCACCAGGGCACCCTGCTGGAAACCTGCTTGTGCCACCCCACTCTTCTCCACTGCTCTCCTTGGGACCTTCTGTCTTTCTCTGTGAAGGCCACACTTAAGGAGTGGGGACTTTGCTTCCTTGCCCTTGAGGACAGGTATCTACATAAATTATTTGCAGTGCTTCAGTGGACATTCCTATCCTTTTACAGATGAGGAACCTAGGGTCTCAGTAACTTTCTCAAAAGTCACAAGGAGCATACACTTAGGGACTGTTGTTCTTTTTTTTTTTCTTTTAAAGATTTATTTTATTTATTATATGTAAGTACACTGTAGCTGTCTTCAGACACTCCAGAAAGAGGGAGCCAGATCTCGTTACGGATGGTTGTGAGCCACCATGTGGTTGCTGGGATTTGAACTTATCACCTTCGGAAGAGCAGTCGGGTGCTCTTACCCGCTGAACCATCTCACCAGCCCGGGACTGTTGTTCTTAGCCCCCAATTCTCATTTACTGTAGCCACCCACTCCAACAGCATCTGCCCCTAGCAACATGTTGCTTATGAAGTGGTAACTCAGTATTTAGTCACTTATGTGACTTCCTTTAAATAATTACAGAGAGGTGATTGGATAGTGTCTTAGTTAGGGTTTTATACTGTGAACAGATACCTTGACCAATGCAAGTCTTACAAAGGTCAGCATTTATTTGGAGCCGACTTACAGGTTCACAGGTTCAGTCCATTATCATCAAGGCCAGAGCATAGCAGCATCCAGGCAGGCATGATACAGGAGGGGCTAAGAGTTCTACATCTTCATCTGAAGGCTGTTAGCAGAATACTCACCTCCAGGCAGCTAGGATGAGGGTCTTAAAGTCCACACCCACAGTGACACACCTACTCCAGCAAGACCACACCCCCTAATAATGCCACTTCCTGGCTCAAGTATATACAAACCATCACAGATAGGATTGAAACACTAACAGGATGACAGTCGCAGATAGAATGTTTAATGTAGTTGCCAGTGGTATGTTCATTCCTCCTTACATGCTTACATGATTATCATACACTTTTTTTTTGAGACAGCTTCTCACTATAAAGTCTAGGTTGGCCTTAAACTCAGAGGTCCACCTGCCTCTGCCTCTCAAATTCTGGGATTAGAGGTGTGCACCACTATGTCTGGCTATATATACTTACTTCTTTTAGCCAGTTTAATGTTTCTTTTTCTTTTTTAGTGTGTTGTGTTGGTAATGCCAGGGCAGGCACAGAGGACAGCCGAATCGTATTGGGAGCAGATGTCTTGGTCAGCACAGTGCTCTGCCCTCTACCATTATTCCATCCATTAATATGTATCAAACCTCTTTGACTCAAAGGAAAGAGATGCAATCTATAGTTGTGTATCTGTAAAATAAAGGCACTGAGACTTCTAAGCAGGATTGGCTCTTGTAACAAAACCATGAGGAAGCTTTGGAAGCTTCCTGTCAGCATCTTAAAGTCATTATTTCACAGGACAAAATGCCATCAGGAATTTAAGTGCTTTTTGTGTTGTAATTTCCTTGTTCTTGTGAAAATGTTTAGTTTTGCTTTAAAAGGAAAAGTTATGTTCTTATTTTGTGTTTACTTAAAGATTTCTTCACAGGATCACAGTTCTTAGTTCTGGGGTAGAAAATCCAGAAGTGAAACTGGCTGGAAATAGGGCAGAATTGAAAGTTGGGTCTGCTGTGTGGGGCTGACAAAATTTACATCTCACCGTTTCCGGATGTGTAGTTTACTTTTACTTACTTTCTTTAAGGCAGCTCCAGAAGTCCTGGAACTCACTGTGTAGACTAGGCTGGCCTTGACCACTTAGAGGCCAAGTGCTGAGATTAAAGGCATCCACTAACCAGCACAGTGGGCCACAGATGTGTATTTTTAATACACTTTGCAATTCTACCTGCAAGCCAAGACATACTTCTGCTATGGCAAACAAGAAATCATGGTCATTTTTAGCATACTAGGATATGATGAATTATAAAATTGGGAGTTTAGTTTAAAAAAATTAAAGACAAATCTGTTTTTTAAAATATAGTTGATGGGCTGGAGTGATGGCTTAGTGGTTAAGAGCACCAACTGCTCTTCCGAAGGTCCTGAGTTCAAATCCTAACAACCACATGATGGCTCACAACCATCCGTAATGAGACAACCTCTTCTGGTGCATCTGAAGACAGCTACAGTGTACTTAGATATAATAATAAATAAATCTTTAAAAAATATATGGTTGAAATATTTGCATTTGCATACTTTAGGTTTAATGGCATTAGAACTTTCTTATGTGGGAGAGCTATTTATTTTTATTTATTTTATTTCTTTAATAAATTTTAGATTTATTTCCTTGTTTGTTTGTTTGTTTATATACATGAGTACTGTATTTGCATGTATGCCTGCATGACCGAAGAGGGCGTCAGATCCCATTACAGATGGTTGTGAGCCACCATGTGGTTGCTAGGAATTGAACTCAGGACCTCTGGAAGTGTGTTTTTAACTGCTGAGCCATCTCTCCAGCCCATAATTTTATTTTTATGTGTGGATGTTTTGCATGCATGTATGGCTGTGAACATGCATGCAGTGCCCTGGAGGCTGGAAGATAATGGCTCCCCTGGAACCAGAGTCAGTACAGTTGTTACCATGTGGTGCTGGGAATCAGCCTGCGTCTCCTGCATGATCAAGTGCTCTTTAGTACTGTTACCTCTCTCCAGTCCCCCACTCACCCCTCTAGTTTGTAGTTGATATTGTTGTCCATCTTACTTTAAGGTGGAAATTCAAGTTTTGGAATAGTGGGACTTTATAGACATAAAAAAATGTGATGTTCTCAGAGGTGAAACTATTTGCCAGCCCATGAATGTGCTCCAGAGACCTCAGGGACTTTGTTTAACAGAGCTCTAGGGAGTGCCTGCCTCTCCAGCACCGGGTCTTCTCAGCTGGTCTGAGCAAACGAGTGCACAGAGAGCCTGGTTCTATAACTCCTCTCTGGGCTTTGACATGGTGTCCCACCAGTTTTGTTTGACTTTAGGCTGGAACTAAAGTGGAGCTGTGGCATTGTTTTAAACTTCCCCTCAGGGGCAGGGCTGGATACTCACTCTGCTCCCGTCCCATTCATGTGAACCAAGGAAACTGAAAGAAGTGCCCCTTGGCCTCCAGGGCTGCTCTTCCTGTTCTGTTTCTGGTGCTTTATCAAGCCTGTCCAGTTTTGAATATTTTGAATATTCTTAGGAACAATGAATTCTCTGCCTCCTTAAGTTTCGGAAAGAGCAAACATCTGGTGACTGGTTTTTCTCCATGCCAGCAGTTTGATTCTGTGTAATATTTAGCACTGATTGCTGTAGACGTTAGTTGTAATGTTATTAGACATTTTATAAAACTGAAAGCTAGCCGAGTGTGTCTGTTGAAGCTAAGTAACCCTGAAGTCGAGTATTAGAACCCCGCACTCAGTGGGCCATGGAAATAGGAAGCATTTCTTCTGTTATGGTGGTTAGAATATCCTAAGAGATGTGGCCAGACCTTTTAAAATAACAAGATATATCAGAAAGCGGACACTAGTGTGTGCCTTTGGTTTCAGTCCTTAAGTTCTTAAGTAAGGAAAAAAGGGAACAAATAACAGAAATTGGGAATTGGGTTTCAGATTTGTTTTCCTATGAAAAACTTGGTGATCTTTACCACCACTGTAGTTTGTGTGACTAAATGTTTAACTTTGAACTCTTAAGTAACTCCGTTGTTTATATTAGCCAATTCTGCGTGCTGAGTGGGAAAGCTGACCGGGTGGCCATTTCTCCAGTAGATATTTGTGAAGTGCCTTTTGACTGTGTGAGCACTGGACCCCATGAGGAATGTCTGCATTCTGCCAGCCAGACTGTGTCTTTGAGAGGATATGGATTATTTTCTTCTTCAATTCCAAACATTCTTTGTAAGAGAGCTAATCTAGAAAACCGTTAAAAAGTCTTCAAAATGAAAATAGATTTATTTAGACTTATAAGGAATATTTAAAATGTCCCTTTCAAAACGAGAAAAGTCCTTGGGAATACTGTTACTACTAAAATGTTAACTTCCTGGCCCATGAGGAGCCTGCCCAGCTTTGATTCATGGCTGTAGTTACAGAACCATACTTGTATGTTGTACACATAGGAAGGTATGTTGGGCTTTTTTTTTTTTTTTTTTTTTTTTTTTTTTTTTTTTTAATGAAGTGACTAAACAGAGTTTATTCTATGTGGAAGATTTTCAGGACAGATAGGAAAATAAAGAGCCCGCTGCCTCTTTACTCTGTTATCTCTGCCAGAAAACATCAGTTACTTATTAGGTTTGTAGAATTGCAGAGTTGTTTTCTTTTTAAAAAAATATTTTAAATTACATAATTATTGATTTATTTCTGTACCTATTTGGTGGCCGTAGAACCATTTTTGTGAGTCACTTCTCTTCCGCCATGTAGGCCCTGGAGTGGCCTCAGGTTGTCAGCCTTTGTGGAAACAACCATCTTGTCCTTCTTTTTTTGTGTGTGTGTGTGGCAAAGTTTCTCTGTGCCCTGGAACTCTTGCTGTAGCTCAAGCTGCCCTCAAACTCAGAAAGATCTTCCTGCCTCTGCCTCCTGAGCACTTGGGATTAAAGAGAGGCCTGTACCACCACCGCCCAGGCTCTTGGTTTGTTTTTGTCTTGTTTTTAGATAGGATCTCATTTTTCAGCCCAGGCTGGTCTGGAACTTACCATGTAGTTTAGCGTGGCCTCACATTCCTATCAGCCCTCATGCGTCAGTCACCTTTGTGCAGGGATAACAGGCCCTTGCCATCGTTCCCAGGTGTTACTGCTCGACTGGTTATAAGACTGAGATCCGGCTGAGGGATTTTTATCCCTCTGTTCTACTGACCCATTCTCTCACAGTTGATGGTTTGCCTAGATCTTTGGTTTAGTTCGGCAGCTAAATTGGAATGTGAGCTACAGAGAGCGGCAAAGGGCACACAATCAACTAAAGTTAGTCTTAGATCTTGGAAGTTGAAGGTTGATCCTTACAAAACTTTTGCTTCATTCTGCTGTTGCAACTCTTGGGCTACCTACCTATACTTCAGATGTGAGCAGGGAGCTCCCATGCCCCTCTCCCAGGGTTCAGTTATTTGCTGCAATAGCCCTTGGAAATCACCAACCAGCCTACTTAAGGTGTGGGAAGGGTCTGGGCTTGTGTGACCTGCTGGGTATCCCACCCTCTCCCTGGCCCCATGTGCTCAGCTCACGATGTCCTGCGTCTATTGCGTCAGGATTCACGGTAATTCTGATACTCAGGCATGCTTGAGTAAGCAGTCCTCCATGCCTCCTCCAGCCTCCAGTCCTCCTCCCCATTCAGGTAGGAAGTTCCTGCTCTCTAATCATGCCTTGTCCTTTTGTGCAGAAGCTCTCCGAGGCTTATATTCCAATTTAGTTGATTGTGTGCCCTTTGCCGCTCTCTGTGGCTCACATTCCAATTTAGCTAGCTGATCACATGTCCTTTACAGAACATCTCTTGTATTAGCTTTCTGTTACAATGAAAAAAGAAGAACAATGAAAAAAGAAGAAAAGAACAATCAATTATGAAAAGGGTGGGCTTTTGGAAATTTGGAGTTAGGAGATGTCAATCCACGACCTCATTGCTTGCCCTTGTGGTGAAACAGCCTGGGCTCTGTGAGCACTGCAGCTCAAAGCTGTCCCTCCTGACTGGGGATTCCAACATCTTTTTAAGGCCGCATGCCCTGAAGACTCCCGCTAAATCTCAGTTCTTAAAAGTTTGTCACACTTCCCAGTGGTGCTATCCCAGGGACCAAGCCATTAACACACAGACAGGCCTTTGGAGATGTTCTAGACCTCGTCTCTGGGTCCCTTCAGTTCAGGATCCAGCTGCCATCCAGGCTTAGTCAAAGAACACAGGCTTTGCCTTTTAAAAGTGTCAAGGTGCCTGGCGTGGTGGCACACACCTTTAATCCCAGCACTTGGGAGGCAGAGGCAGGCAGATTTCTGAGTTCGAGGCCAGCCTGGTCTACAAAGTGAGTTCCAGAACAGCCAAGGCTACACAGAAAAACCCTGTCTTGAAAAACAAAACAAAAAACAAACAAACAAACAAAAAAGTGTCAAGGCTAGGGATGGTGTGGCTCCGTGGTAAAGCTCTTAACTAGCTTGCATGAAGCCAGTAGGTTCAGTTCCAGCAGGGAGGAAGGGAGGGAGGGAGGAAGAGAGAGAGAGAGAGAGAGACAGACCAAACAACCCAAAACACCTCCTGTTGTTAGGCATGGTGGTGCACACCTATGATCCTAGTACTTGGAATTTTTTGAGTTCCTTTTACAGTGATGATATTCAGAGGTATTGCTAGCAAATCACAAGTAGTTAGGAGATAATAAAATATTCTGGTTCATTATGATATGGCATGCAAGGTGAAGATTTGTGATTGCTGAGGGGTTCTGGGATTGAAGGTAGCACTGGAGGTTTGGGGCCCTGCGCTTGTTTGTGAAGTTTGATTAGAATGAGAGGAACAAGAGGGCCTCACTACGTAAAGGAGCATGGGTTACGTTTCTAAGGATGCAGCTGGAGTAAGGAGAAGTCAAAGTTCTGCCTTAGAAATATCAAGTTCTGGCTTAATGGGGTAGTCTCTGCCTGGGATCAGCATGTTCATGCTAAATGCGTCTCAGTGCCTTGAACCTTCTTTCGGATCGTCTAGCGCTTGATAGTAGGAACTGAACTTTTGTTTTCAGAATCAGAGGTTGATACACAGGTGGAACAGTATGCCTGCGATGCAAGGAAAACAGTGGACGGGCATGGCTGGCTGTTGTAATTGGGTAGAATACATGAGACCCAAAAGGCCAAGAGGCTTCTCAGGTTTTGAGGCCCGGTGTCTCAGGGGCAAGCTTGGTGCACCCATCTGGGAGATCAGGCCCAGTTTCACTTTTGCTTCTTACTAACAATGTGGAGTGATTCGTCCCTGCTTTGATCCAGGCTTTCTCACTAAAAAATAAGTCTGGATGCTGTAGATCTACTTCCATTGAAAACATGCATTTGAAGTACCCGGCGACACAGTTAGAATAAGGGTTCTGCTTGAGTAGGTCAGTGCTGTGCTAGGACCTACGGTCTGCATGAGGAACACATTCCCTGGTGGTGCAGGGTCCCCAGGCTTAGACAACTTTCAGAGGCCTCTCAGCTCTGCAGTTCTGGAATTCTAGTCAATGACTGTTTTGGGTCTGAGGTTGGGTTTTCCTTCTCTTTTCTCAAATGTATGAAGTAGCTTAGTTCTAGTCTGTCTCTTTCCTTCAGTCCCGGGTCCATTTACCTTTCTCATTGATAGCCATGCCCCTAACAGCCCCGCCCCCATCTGCCTTATTTTCATAAAGTTCCTCACTGTTTCTGTTGGGTCTTCACATCCGTTGCTTTATTCTCCAACAAGCCACATAGGTGCGTGGATGGACAGGTCTACACTCTGCAGGGAGGGGCACAGCCAATGTGGTTGCTCACTAGCGAGTATAGAGCATCCCTCAAATTCAGGGTTACTGTAGCCTGAGCTTTCACTGGGTCGCACTTCTGCAGGGAATAGCTGTTACATATGTCTTATATGCACTTAAAGATTTATTGCAAGGGGGCTGGAGAGAGATGGCTTGTGGGACCATGAAATGCAGTCTGTTTTCTGGGTGAGCTAGGGTTAAACCCAGGAGACCCAGCAGATAACTCTGTAAGGTATGGAAGGAAGTTTGCCACGCTCCCAGACACCAGGCTCCTGACAGGAGGCCCTAGCTCCCTAATTCTGTGGCCATCAGTCAGGTAGGGCAACAGCCCAAGCTGCTGGTAGTCTTCTGGACTTCACGCCCACAGTTACCTGGCAATAGCCAGGTAAGCCTGGCCCACTATGAAAGGCTGCTTGCCTCTCCTCCCTCTCTTACTCTTACTCCTGCTTCCCTCTTGCTTCTCTCTTACCCTCTTGTTACCTCTCTCTCCTCATTCCCTTCCCCCCTCTCTCCACTTGGCCATGGCCGGCCTCTACTTCTCTACTCTCTCTTTCTCTCTGCCTCTACTACCCTCTTAGTTCCCCTTTCAGCCATGACAGTAAACGCCTTAAAACCATGGACTGCCTCTTCTTATTGGACAGCATGTCTGATCTCCCACAGGAGGTCTCCTTGCACTCTCAGTCGTGGTTCCCACTAAGCCAAGCAAACTAAGGACTCTCCTCTGTTGGAACCAGCCGGTGCTCTCCTCTTGCCCTTTTCCCTTTGGCCAGGGTTAGACCCCGCCCTCAGGCACCCACTCTGTTCTCAGCTCTTCCAAGGCATCCAGCAGTGTCTGTGGTGCCTAAGAGTGAGAACCTGCCGTTCCTGGCCTCCGTGCAGTCTGGGGACCCCAGAGCTAGCTCTTCCACGGCACTCAGTGGTGTCTGTGGTGCCCTAGAAATCCAAGCCGAGCTCCAACAGTTCAGCGGGGAACTCAGACTGTGCTTCCCAAGACCTGGAGTGGGGTCCTGTGGCTTCCCGAAGCCTGCCTGGCAGCCTGGGGTGCTTGCAGTCAGACTTCCTGAGTCCAGTCCCGCCTCCCGCCCTGTGGTGGAGCAGCCGTGGGACACCATTTAACTCACAATGGCTCAGCACTTAAGAGCACCGGCTGCTGTTCGGGAGGATGTGGGTTCAATTCCCAGTCCTCTAGGGCAGCTCCCAACTGTTAACTCTTAAGATCTGACCCCTCACACAGACATACATGCAGCAAAACATCAATGCATGTAAAATAATAATTAAAAAAAGATTTATTGCCTTCTTTTCTTTTCTTTCCCCACAAGACAAGGTTTCTCTGTTTAGCCTGCCTGTCCTGGAACTCTATCTGTATACTAGTCTGGCTTAGAACTCACAGAAATCCACCTGCCTTAGTGGGCGCCACTACTGCTGGACCTTTTTTTTTTTTTTTTGGTTTTTCGAGACAGGGTTTCTCTGTATAGCCCTGGCTGTCCTGGAACTCATTTTGTAGACCAGGCTGGCCTCGAACTCAGAAATCCGCCTGCTTCTGCCTCCTGAGTGCTGGGATTAAAGGCGTGCGCCACCATGCTCGGCCCTTTTTTTTTTTTAAATTATTTATTTTTCATTTTAAAGTAGGGAATATATTCCTATGCTTTCTCATGTAAAATTTGTATAAGATTTTGTGTAATGCATAAGGATACAGTGTGCAGTCCCCACCCCCCTCCTGGGGCAAGTATTTATACTTAAGCCTCTCCAGACATCACAACATTGCATTCTTTTCTCTCTGTGAAGCTCAAATGACAACACAGGGACCATACAAACTATTGGAGACTAGTAGTGTCTTGACTTGTCTCATCGACACCACATTATTTATTCTTCATGGCTGTGCAGTATTTTTCACTATAGGATCCGTAACTTAACTACCGGTGGGTATATTTTGCAGTTTTTCTCTGATACAAGCCATACTTTATCTGCATCAGTTAGCTTCACATTACTGTAACATACTTAAGATGATCAGCTTTGACAGAGGAGTGAAATATTCTGGGTCACGGATTTTGAGAGCTCAGTGTGTGGTCAGGTGGTTTTTGGTCCTGTGGTGATGCTGCAGATCTTGTCAGGGAGCACTTCCTGTAGGGAAGAGCCACTCACCTGGAGACTCAGGGGAAGGGGAGGCCCTAGGGGGTGTGTCCTGCTGCCTTTTAAAAGCATCACTCTGGGGAACAAATCTGTAGACCTTGAAGGGGCATCTGAGGCAGGAGGGTGAAGAGCTTGAGCCTGGGCTGTATAGTGAATTCAAGGCCAGTGTAAGATGTTATCTGCTTCAACCACTATAAAAGAAGAAACAAAATCCGTGTCTCATATTGCATATCTGCAAGTATATTTTTAGCGCAGACGGAGAAGTGGAATTGTGTGTTGAAGGATGTGTGCGTTTGTTGTCTAGATGTTGCCAGGTTGCCGACCGTGTAGACTTTTGCCAGCTGCACTGCTGTTGGCCAAGGGCCAGCTTTGCTGGTGCTTTCCCTCCCAGTGGTGTTGGCCCCTTGGCGTGCGCCAGCTCTACTGAAGCTTCCGTGCGGTTCTTGTGCTGGAGAGTCTTTCCACATTTAAATACTCTTTGTATTTCCTCTCTGAGTCATTTATTCACATTCCTTCCCATTTACTGGGATTTTCTTGGGAATTTCTAGGAATACCTCTGTTTTAACAAAGTTGCTTTTGTTGTGTTAATTTAAATAATTTCTTCAGGTGTTTTTTTTTTTTTTTTCCTTTGACTTTGCACTTGGCTAGTTCATCACATACAGTAGCTTTTTGGTTTTGTTTTTTGTACTTTTTGAGATAGGGCCTCATTCTGTAGCCTAGGCTAGCCTTGAACTCAGTGTGTAGCCCAGGATGGCCTCTAACTCATGGTAATCCTCCTGCTTCAACCCCCTTAAGTGTAGGTGTGAGCTATCATGTTCTCTTGCATGTATAATTTTACAGCGTTGGTGTGTGTGTGGTGTGTGTGTGTGTGTGTGTGTGTGCGTGTGTGTAAGGAGAAAACCAATACTCCAAAGTGGTTTACTAACTGCCACTAGTGTACTGTGGTATGCTCACATCTGTATGCACGTGCACGCGCGAGCGCGCACACACACACACAAACACACACACACACCTGTGACACATGCCTGACCTCAGAAGCTTTCTTTAGTCCAGAAGGAGATTCCATGACCCCTTTCTTCTACCCTTGACTCTAAAGGCTGCCAAACCAAAGCAAAGCAACATAGAGTATATTGATTTCTGCAGTCAATAATAGCACAATAATAGCACACCAGACATTGTTTTTATAAATTTTTTATGTATATTTTATGTGTATGAGTGTTCTTTGCCTGCATGCATGTATGTGTACCACATGTATGCCTGGTGGGTCCCCTGGAACTAGAGTTGTAAACTATCATCTGGGTGCTGGGAACCAAACCCAGGTCCTCGGCAAAAAATGCTTTTGACTGTTCAGCCCCTGAGAAATTCTGTTTTTATTTTTGTTTTTGAGATTTGAGATGGAGTCTTGCTATGTAGCCCTGACTGGTCTGGAACTCACAGATCAGCCTGCCTCTGTATTTCAAGCACTGGGATTAAAGGTGGATACCACCATGCTTGCTTTCACCAGAAGTTCTTATTCCTATCTGACTAAGGGTACATTTAAATACTTCCATAAACTAGGTGTGCCACCACTGCCTGGCATGAATGTTTTCTTTGTTTGTTTTTGATTTTCAAGACAGTTTTTCTCTGTAGCCCTGGCTGTTCTAGAACTCTTTCTGTAGACCAAGCTAGACTCAGTCACACAGAGATTCACCTACCTCTGCCTCTTCAGTGCTGAGTTTAAAGGTGTGCACTCCCACGCCTGGCTAATGCTGGCTAGTTTTTTTGTCAACATGACACAAACTAGAGTCATCTGGGAAGAGGAAACGTTAGCTGGGAGAATACCTTCATCAGATTGGTCCGTAGGCAACTCTGGGGTAGTTTCTTGATTAATAACTGTTGTGGGAGGGCCCACCTTATTGTCTTAGTTAGACCATGGCAACTCTTACAAAGGAAAACATGTAGTTTAGTTTGAGGTTGGCTCACAGTTCAAAGGTTTACAGTCCATTATCATCATGCTGGGGAACATAGTGGCATGCTGGCAGACATGGTGCTGGAGAAGAAGCTGAGCATTCTACATCCAGTCTAAAGGCAGCAGGAAGAGAGAGTGACACTGGGCCTGGCTTGAGCATCTGAGACTTCAAAACCTTGCCCTCAGTGAGTTTCCTCCGCAAGGCCACACCCCCTAATAGTGCCACTCCCTATGAGCCTGTAGAGGAGGGCATTTTCATTCAAACCACCACACCTATTGTGGATGGTGCTGTAATACAAAAATATTTAATAAAGTCCTGGCGTGGAGTTTCTTCCTACCTTAGACCACTTATGTTCCCGGATGAAAGACACACACAGCCTACATTTGTAAATATGCCTTAGGCAGCACAGTAGCTGGGCAGCTGCCTACCCCGCCATGCTGTTAGGATCCACTTTCCTATTGATAAGTCCCAGTTACTACTGACTGGTTTCTATGTTCTGTCTGTGCTGCTCTTAACTCCCATTGGCCATGTGTTTCTGGCTCAGCCATCCCACTGCGGTCCCCTCCTCCCTCCTATACACACTTCCTCTTCCAAGAGAGACGCTCCTTCCTCCTTCCTCCTAGTGGTCTCAAGCCTGGGAAACCTAAACCCCACCTATGTCTCTTCTCCCCAGTTATTTATCAGTCAGAATTAACTAGGGGCAGGGTCCCTCAGTGTCTTACACTCAGTGTCTTACACCCTCTAGTCTTTGGGGCAAATAGTGTGTGTGTGTGTGTGTGTGTGTGTGTGTGAGGACCCAAATTAGCAATATAATACAAGCAGCATTAGGCCAACCCACTACTTGGTGCCCCCTCTAGGAAGGTGGTCCTGCGTTGGTTGGAGATACACACACACACACACACACACACACACACACACACACACAAGCTAAGCAAGCCATGGGAGCAAGCTAGTAGGCAGTGTTCTTCCATGCTCTCTACTTGAGTGGCTGGCTGCCTTCAGGTTCTTGCTTTAGTTCTGCTATGACTTCCTGCAGCGATGGGCTGTGATGGAAGTGTAAATTACCAAGTAGCTTTTGGTTGTGGTGTTTATCCCAGCAACAGAAAGCAGTGCAGGACTGTATGCTATGTGTATGGGTAACATACTATGTGTATGGGTAAAGTACTAATAGTACTACTCTATTGATCTAGTACTTTACGGACTAGTTCTCATTTCTCTAGAAATTGTCTTTATTTCCATTCTCTTTTTTCTTTTAAAATAATGTTCTTTATTCTCAAACACATAATTGAATTTTGTCACCCTGTTAAAGTCTTGACTCTTTTTTTTTTTTTTTGTTTTTTTTTTGTTTTTTCGAGACAGGGTTTCTCTGTATAGCCCTGGCTGTCCTGGAACTCACTCTGTAGACCAGGCTGGCCTCGAACTCAGAAATCCGCCTGCCTCTGCCTCCCGAGTGCTGGGATTAAAGGCGTGTGCCACCACGCCCGGCCAAGTTTTGAGACTCTTAAGTAGTCTGATCCTTTCAGTCCTTATCAGTAGTATTTTAGAATTTTTTGTGGAAATTTCCATGTTATCTATCTATCTATCTATCTATCTATCTATCTATCTATCTATCTATCTATCTATCTGTATTTAAATTAAGTTGTTACAGCTGTGTGCCATCATGTTTGCCTGCTTAGCTTAGGCTGGTCTCCCTCCCTCCCTCCCTCCCTCCCTCCCTCCCTCCCTCCCTCCCTTCCAAGTGTTCTGAGAGAGGTCCTTGCTGTCCTGAACTTGCTCTGTTACTTATGCTGTCCTCCAGCTTGGTCCTCCTCCTCATCAGGGCTGGGTCTCTGGGATTATAAGTGTGAGTGGCCACACCAGAGTTCACATTTCTAGTCTTTAGTAGGATTACAGACTGAAATGAGGGAGCTCCCTGCTTTATTCCCTGCAGTGCCTAAGCACAGCACAGTGTGTGCAGGAAGTATCTATCAGTGAGAGGGAAGAACTGAGCTAGAGAAGAAGGTGAGAGAGAGATGGCTTGTTCCTCAGAGCAAGGCGGAGGGCAGAAAAAAGGGCAGGTTCGAGCCAAGATTGAAGGTGAACAGGGTAGAGGTAAGAAAGCAAACAAATGCCAGCCGGTCAGAGGTCTGCTTTGTCGCAGCTGTGGAGAAGCCCGTTGCATAATTTAGTAGTGCTCAGTTAAATGACTTCATTAAAGATATTCTTGGGCTGATTTGGAGTTGGAGAGCAGAGTTAATATTCCAGGTTCCAGGTGGGAAGCTGTATAATTTATGCCAGAGAAAGCTCCGAGCTCTGAACAAGAACTGTGAAGTGTCTCATGGGAGTGAGTGTTGCTCGGTTAAGTCTGTGACATTGACTCTTGGTACCATTGTTTAGGGCCAAGGGGCCCAAGTCCTTGTTTCAAAAGTGTTCATCTCTCAGAAATTTCCCAGGGAGTCTTTCTGGTGGGATCAGAGGGTGGGGCATGAGGTTGGAGGAGGGGTGGGGGAGAGAGGGGTGGGAGGGTACTGCAGCATCAAAGGGGTGTCTCTGTGTTTGAAAGTCTAACTTGATAGCAAGCTTAAATGCCTGGTTCAGTGACTGAATCTCTTTTCAGAAAACAAATTTTCTTCATTTTCTTGTCCTCCATAAAGCTAAAACAAAATAACAGGAATCTGAATTTACCTGAAAGAACCTGGATCTTAGCCCCTTACCTGCCAGTGAGCATGGTCCTAGATGGAGAATAAATGCCTGATGTAAAAAGGAATGAATTGGGGGGGGGGCGCGCAGAATGGGGCCACAGACAACCAGGCAGGCCACCAGGACCAGTTCCTATTCAGATGCTCTGAGACATATCACCACATCTGCACCAGCGGCTGGCACACCAACAGCAGCAGGTTTCTCTAATAACCAGTAAGCTAAGAATAGCATTTAGTCTGTTAAAGGGTCATAAGCAAATTAGGAAAAAAGATGCAGAGGGACTGGAAAGCTTATTAATATTCACTTCGTGACCCTTTTACATTTGCAGACCCCTAATCTCTGTTATTCATGGAATATAATTAGATTTCTTTCTATGAATAGTTTAACATTTTCCCCCTTGGATTTTCATACCCATACTTAGTGACATTTTTAAAATGATGTTTTCCATTGTGTGAGTGTATTATCATTTAAGAGTGTTTATGAAGTTTTTGCTTTTTAACAGTACTGGAACATCTCAGTGATTGCTAGGTTGTCCTTGCTCCAGGTGGACAGTCATATTTTCTCCAGTTCTGGTTTCCTTACTTGTGTCAGAAACCAAAATAGCTTGTTTAATCAGTTAGGGCTCTTTAGTAACCCATATCTGTGTAGTGAGAACAAAAATTCCAGTGGCTTAAAGCATTGATTTTGGGGGCTGGTGAGATAGCTCAGCGGGTAAGAGCACCCGACTGCTCTTCTGAAGGTGATAAGTTCAAATCCCAGCATCCACATGGTGGCTCACAACCATCCGTAACGAGATCTGGCGCCCTCTTCTGGAGTGTCTGAAGACAGCTACAGTGTACTTACATATAATAAATAAAATAAATCTTTAAAAACAAACAAACAAACAAACAAAAAAAACATTGATTTTGCTCCTAAATCTGCACTTTGGCCCAGGCTTTGTGGAAACAACTTGGGCCCACTGGTTGTCACTTTTAGAGGCTCAGCAGCTGCAGGTCTGGCTGCCATCTGAGATCAGCTCTGAGGAACACAGGACGGTCCCCCCATGCAGCTGCTTGTCCTCTGTGCTACATGACAATGGGACTCCCAAGAAGAGTATCCAAAAGGATGGATACTATACTGTAGTGTAACTGCTTATGATTTTGTGGGCTGTAGTGACAGACCTGCCACCTGTGACGGGGCTGGGAACATAAGGCACACTTTTTCATTGTGTGGTGGCATCACACTGTATTCAAGAGAGTGTGGCCACAGGATACACCTGTGAGCCACATTTAGAAGCTCATCTGCTGCATAGTGCAGTGTTGTGTTTTATTCTTTCTTCTCCACCTCTTCCTCCTCTTCTTCCTCCATCTCTTCTTTCTTCTTCCTCCTCTTCTTCCTCCTCCTCTTCCTCTCCCTCTTCTACTTCCTTCTCTCCCTCTTCTTCCTCCTCTCCCTCTTTCTCTTCCTCTTCCTCCTCTTATTTCTTCTTCTTCTTCCTCCTTCTCCTTTTTCTGTGTGTGTGTGTGTTTCCAAACAAGGTTTCTCTGTGCAGTTTTGGCTATCCTGGAACTCACTCTGTAGACCAGGCTAGCTTTGAATTCAGAGATCCTCCTGCCTCTGCCTCCTGAGTGCTGGGATTAAAGGTGTGGGCCGTGACCGGTCACTTAGCTGGTTTTTAATGCCTTTGATGATGGTCATGATTGTACATTCTTTTCATGGGTTCACTGACCATTTATTTCTTTTCCCGTGGCCTTTTCATAGCCTTCACCCCCTCTCCTTTTTCACTGCCCTCCCCTTTTATTGAGCTTTGCATTAGTGACTGTTGAGTTGATCTGTAATGGTTTTTTGTAAATTAAACAACTTGAACTCAAAGTTTGATTTGAAAATACATCACTGTCGACTTGAGGATTGTGTTAGAGTTTTTGTTGTTGTGATAAAATATCTGGCAGGACATTCTAATTTTCCTTCTGTCTGTCCTTCCATCTCCTTCTTTGGGTAGGGGTTCATGGGGCCTATGCTGGTCTCAAACTCCTCATTGTCTCCACTTACCAAGTGCTAGGATTACAGATACGTCCCTCTGTAAGGCAGGCGTGTGTGGTGGCAGCACTGCGTGGTGTCAGGGATGTGTGGCGCCAGGGGTGTGTGGCAGAAGCTGTTCATCTCATGACAGACAGGAAGCTGAGAGAGATAGAACTGAGACAGGGACAAGACACATCCCTAAGGACATGACCCAGTGACCTTCTTCTAGGCTTTACCTCCTAAAGATCCCAGAGTCACTTAGAATATGACACTAGCTGGGAACCAAGTCTAAGTCCCTCTTTGGGGGCACTTCATATCCAAATCTTAGTGGGTGTCATTAGAGTTGTCTGTGGGGGGCTTGGTTTGATGTTGGAGATTTGTGAGTAATCGCATTTAAGACCCACACAGTACTTTAGTCTTTTATACAAGAGCATAGGAAAGGGGGTGGCAGATGAAAACCATCATCCTTTAGTCCTCAGACTCCCTCTAGGGATGAGGGATGAGGCACAGGAGAAGGATGACTCCGCTTCTACAGGCACTGCTACATCTGGGAATCCAGAAAACATCAGGTGCCCGCAGGGGAAGATGGCAGTGGGATGGACATGTATGATGTCCCAGTGGGACATGTCACTACTGAACGTTGCTTTCTGTTTCTGCTAGGCTGGGAATGAGGATATTTAAAAACATTTATTTGAGCTGGGCTTGGTGGCTTGTGACTGTGGGTTTAGAACTCGAGAGGCTGAGGCAGGAAGATCTTCCAAGCCCAGGAGATGGAGACCCACCTGTTTAATATAAAGAGACCTTGGCTCAAAACCAGATCAGTCCAAATCAAACCAAATCAAATGCTTTCTTAGTACTTTGCTACTCAGTACACTGTGGAACTAAAAACAACAACAACAACAAGAACAACAACAAACACTGTCTTTCTGTCTGTCTACAGTAGTGGTGATGTAATCTAGGGCTTTGAGTTGGGTGTGGATGTGTTAGGCAGGTAAGTGCTCTACTCCTGGGCCCTGGATAAATCAGTTAACAGTTACTGTAGTAAGTCCTTTTCAAAGCTGAGGTCTTTGGCTGATTTATAGGGATGGGCCGACTCTTTTCATTTTAATTCTGTTGATATGATCTATGTAGAGACAGGTGTGTTAGTGGGACTTTCATCCCAGCCTTGACTCTGCTGTCCCTACTTTATTCTCAGGTTGCATTGTGATGGAAGGTGACAGCCAGCATCTCTGGTCCTGCACCCTTCCTAGCTTCATGGCTAGTACAGTAGACTGAGTGATCCCCTCCAGCCCCAGTTATTTATTTATGTATTTTAGTGCTGGAAATGAAACCCAGGACCTTATGCATGCTGGGCCAGCACCCTGCCACTGAGCCATCACCCCAGCCCTCTGGATTGGTCCTTGAAGAGGTCAACTTGCAGAATATTCAAAAACAATGGTGGGTGTATGGACTTTATTGCAGAGACTTTGGTCAGTGTTTTCCATTGGCATTCATACAGTAAATGAAATGTGATTGCTGTCGATGGATGAGTCTTGTCAGTGTAAATGTGTGCGTTTACTGCATCTGCTATGGCCCCCGTGTAGAGGTCAGAGGACAACTTCAGAGAGTCGGTTTTCTCCTTTTACCATGCAGGTTCCCAGTCTTCAGATTGTCAGACTTGGTAGCAAGTGCCTTTCCCACCAAGCATCCCACCCTCCCAGTTAGACGCTTTGAATGGAGGAGTCAATGTAACAGGCAGCAGGAAGTGGCTGTGATCCAGGGTGTGAAAGGAAAGCAATCAGGTTGTTAGTGAGCCTGAGCCTGAGAGCTCCGTAAAGATATGGAGCCTTTCCATACCTGAGGACTAGGGAGGCATAGTCCGCAGTGGCCTTCTTCTCAGGGAACTGTATCTGTACACAGGGAGAAAGCCTGGGTGCCATGCACATGGACAGAAGATGCAGGCCCTGTTGGCTGACCGCCTGTGTAGCTCAATGTGGGCACTCCTGGCTGTCAGCTGGAAGGGAGGGCAGGAAGGGTATTCAACAAGAAGTCTGAGGTGCCTATTAAAAATTATTTTATTATTGTGTGTGTGTGTGAGATGTGTGTGGGGGCGTGTCCAGGCCAGAGGACAGCTTTGTGGAGTTGATTCTTTCCTCCCTCTCTCCCTGTGCCTGGGGACTGAACTCAGGCTGTCAGGCTTGTTCATCAGGCACTTTATCCACTGAGCCATCTTGCTGACCTCTGCTGTCTCCAGAGACTTGGCTTTGAGGGGTGGACACAATATGCTCAGGCTTCAGCACTGACATTTCTTGCTGTTCTCTTGAGAAACTGTCCTGAGATGTAACCCTGACTGGCCTAGAACTTGATAGCAGACCAGACTGACCTTGGACATGTGGTGATCCTGCCTGACTCTTGTCTCCTCAGTGCTGGGGTTGTGGGTATTTGCCTGGCTCTGCCACTGTTGTCTGCTATGGCATGATTGGGCTAGCTCTTCAGCTTATCTCCTGCTCTGGCATGATCGGGCTAGCTCTTCAGCTTATCTCCTGCTCTGGCATGATCGGGCTAGCTCTTCAGCTTATCTCCTGCTATGGCATGATTGGGCTAGCTCTTCAGCTTATCTCCTGTGTTTTTGTTGAAGCTCTACTTTGGAGCTTTTGTGTACCCAAGGAGGTGACTCCACATAACTCAAGTATTCGGGTTAGTGAAACTGAAGGACGTTAGCTTTGATTAGCAGATAGAGGCTGGCTGGAATAAATGAGTTACTACTTCTATTTATTTATTTTTCTTTCTTTCTTTTTGGTCTATGGCCTCTTACAGTTGTACAAATGATCTGGTATCTAGGCTGAACCAGCAACAGGGCATATATTTATCATAACTATCTGCAGCCTTTTGGGTGAGGGGAATCAACTTTCTATTTAGTTTATGTCCTGGGGCTATGAACACTCTTTTGCAGGTGTTTTTCACTTACATAATATTTGTGCTTTTCAAAAATATTTCAGGGTCTGAGAAGATGGATTAGTTGGTTGCCACATGAGCATGAGTTTGGGTTCCCAGCAGCCATGCAAAGAGCTAGGTGTGGTGGTGTGTCTCCGTGGGAGTGTGCTTCAGTAGTCTCATCTCTGGGAAGATGGAGACAGACAGACCCCTGGAATAAAGTGATTGAGGAAGACACTCAACATTGAGCTCTACCGCATACACCCACAAATGCACACACAGACATCTGCCGACACAGAACAAAAGTCTTTCCTATCTGTTTCCATTCCATGCTTGTAACTGCTTTTTGAGTGAGACGAGGAAGTTCATTTCCTGTACGGTAGAGGACGAGCCGAGGCATACATAGAAGACTGGGTCATGTTATGGGCTCAACAAGATGTTCCTGGGACAACAGTTTTTTTCCCCCTTTGGCACTGCTGCTTTCCAAACGTAAGAGGACTAAAGACTGAATGCCTGTTCACCTGTGATTATGTTTTAGAGGCGTCTTCGACATCTCCGGAACATCGCTGCTCGGAACATTGTTAATAGAAATGGCCATCAGCTTCTGGATACCTACTTCACTCTTCATTTGTGTGATAATGAGAAAATCTTTAAAGGTAAGGGACTCTCCGGGTCAGTCATGTCTGTACGCTTGTAACGGGAGCAGCTTGCAGTGCCTTCTTCTACGGCTTACTAGAGAGCTCAGTCATGCTTTCTGCAAACATCTCAAGTGATGTCTGCTAGAGACATGGCCAGTGGGTAGTGCTCTAGGGTATAGCCTTACTTCGGAAAGTTTGTCTCCCTTTTATTAATGTTACCGTTACTATTCCAGTTGCTAAGTAAGTTTGTTTCCCCTTCATGAATGGTATGGATACTATTCCAGTCCCTAGCATTTAAAACAAATGATGGGAATTCAGTATCTTATACTAGTTTTACATTTATTTAACTTATTTCCCTTTCTAGTGACCAAGTTTATGAAAACAAGTTTGTATCTTCCCATACTTAGATCTATGTATATGGGATCATTTTCAGAAGAATAGCCTGGTTTCTTCCAATTCTGTTTTGTTTTATTAGATTTATTAATTTTATTTTACATTTGGCCTGCATGTGCTTGGTGCCCGTGGAGGTCAGAGGAGTCATCAGATTTCCTGGAACTGGAGTTATAGCTGATTGTAAACCACCATGTGGGTGCTGGGAATTGAACTCTGATTCTCTGCAGGAGCAGCAAGTGCTCTTCACCACCGAGCCATCTCTCCAGCCTCCAATTTATTTATTTATTACATTGTGGATTCTTCTAGAAGTGGCAGTTTAAAAGGAGATCAATTATATGATTCCAGATCACAGTCATCTTTGGGACTCACACAGAGTGGGAAGTGGTAGGGTGCCATGGCTTGGTGCAAGAAGACCAGGGTGCTGTGTTATTCCTGCCATTGGCTTGGGATTGAAAACCAGGAGGACAATCACTCTGCCTCGGTTGCTCTCTCTCAGTCTCTAGCTTTATGCTTTGGAAGAAAGTTTTCTGGAGATTAAATGAAAACAAATAAGAAGGAAAGGACATGACTGTTCCTAGGTATGGTGCAGGAGAAGGTTTATTGTAGAAACCTCCAGAGTGGGCATGGCCTTGGGGGAGGGGGCATATGAGGACAAGGAGAGGAGAGAGGAGAGTCAGATCAAGAGGCCAGGAGGGTAAAGGGTAGATGGAAAAAGGAAGGCCAGGTAACCAAAACGGTTGGAATATATAGGGCAGGCCAGCTGGAGAGGTTTAGAGTAGGGTGTGGGGTATGCCAGCCAGGCGGCCTGTAATAGGACTGAGGGATGCAGGGAGAACCTGGCAGCCAGCATCCACTTTGATGGTTAAGTAGTACCTGGTAGTTTGTCTCTGGTTTGAGACCCAACAGTGATAACCAAGTCTTACAAACTAGGCGAGACAGGCTTGTTGTTGTTGTTGTTTTTGTGAATCATGCTTGATAAGTTGCCTTTATTAGACTATGCAAACAAAAGACAGTGGATGCCTTAATAAGAAGTAGTGAACTCTTATTTTGAAAAAAGATTGGGACAACTTCTGGAGAGCGAGGAGATAGCCTTGGCCCATAGGGAAATGGTGGTTTATAAAAGTACAAGGGGAAACCCTGTGTTAGGATGAGGCATTTAATTTTATTGGGCATGCTAATGCAGGAAGCCAAAGGGGGCTTTTGACTGCTGAATTTCAATACTTTGATAGCTGGACCTTGGTGGTCAGTGTCAGGTATAGGGAGTAGCCAGATAAGGGAATAGACCTGGGTGGTAGCTTTAGGAATGCAATCTACTGGTTTTTAGCAAGGCAGAGGGGATGGGGAGAAGAGCAAGGCCTGCCAGAGCCATGCTCACTATGCCCAAGCTGGCTAGAGTCCTTTTACTTAGTGTCTTCTGGCAATTTGGAAAATGGTGGCCATTGTTATTGGGATTGCAGTGTTAATTAGACTGGTTTCTAAAAAAAGCAGCCATGGGACCGGCTGGTGACTGTGATGTAAAGATGGAAACAGAATGACTGTCTTTGCTCTTTTGTCTCTGGCTTCAATTTCTTTTCTCTCTCTGGCCAGTTTAGAACTCACTGCATTGACCATGCTGACCCAGAACTCACAGTGATCTGCCTCCTTCTGCCTCCCCAAGAGCTGGGATTAAAGGAGTGGGCTACCACATCTGGTCTGGTGATTGCAGCTTTTTGAAAGTCCTTAGATTTTTCTTGAGGTTGGTTACCACTGAGAAGACCATTAATGCACATAGGGGCCAGCAGTGCCAGGGCTCACCCACAGTCTACAATAGTAGAGCCTGTCACTTCTTCAAAAACCTCTTAGGGCCATATAACGAAGTGTTTTCTGCACTCTTGTAACTCATCACAGGAGCTGGAGAGTCGTCTAGTAATCCTGGTTAAAGTTACCTCATCTGGCTGTCATGACAGTCATCAGTATGTCATGGTCCTTCTGTGACCTTTGGTGCAGAACAGCCACAAAGGCTGATTGGCTTTCCTTCCTAGACCACCTTCCTATCTAGTTAATCTCCCAGTTTTACAAAATAGATCCCAAGAAGATAAGGGTTTTTTTTTTGTTTTTTTTTTTACATTGTTTTAGTTTTCTATAGGAGATTATCTGCTTAAGGTTGTCCACACTAGCCAGGCGGTGGTGGCACATGCCTTTAATCCCAACACTTGGGAGGCAGAGGCAGGCGGATTTCTGAGTTCAAGGCCAGCCTGGTCTACAATTGAGTTCCAGGACAGCCAGGGCTATACAGAGAAACCTTGTCTCAAAAAACATCAAAAAACACCAAAAAAAAAAAAAGGTTGTCCACACACACAAATAGTGTTGATATATGTTTGGAGCAAAGCCTGTGTTGGTGAATGGAGGCTCACTTTTAATCCTGGTTCCCTCTTAAACTTACAAGTTTTAAATTTGTAGTTTTCTTTTATTTCTGAGTCAAGATCTCTCCGTAGCACAGGCTGGCCGAGACCTTAGTGTGTAGGCCAGTCTTGCCTTAAACTCCTGGTCTCCCAAGTCTTTTGACTGCAGCTATGAGCCACCATACCCAGCTAGAGGGTTTTTCTATTTATTTTTTAAAAGATTTATATTTTAAAATTTCATGTGTCTGTCTGGGGAATGTGTGACCAGGCAGTGCAGGCGTCTCAGAGGCAAGAAGAAGGTGTGGGACCCCCTAGGATTGGAACTAGTGGGTGCTGTGAGTAGGCTGGTCAGTGAACTCCTGTGAGAGCTCTATGTGCTCTTAGCTGCTGAGCTGGCTCGCCAGCCTCTCCCCACCTGTTTTAGCCATAGTTATTTTCTCCCCCGGGAAGTGCTCAGGGCCTATCCTCTTCCAACTCCCAGGTAGCAGGAATCCGTTAGGGCAGAGCCTTGCAGTCCTTTGCTCTCACCCAAGACCCATCCTCGGGTGGCCTTTCCTCTTAGGTCATGTCCTCTATCCAGTTGCCTGTTCTGTGTCTCTTTTGGAGTCAGTAAGTGACTTAAACTTGGTATGCTCAAGACTGAGTCTCTGATGTGCCAGCTCACTGACCTTGTGTTTTTCTGTCAGAAAATGACAACTCCATTTCCAGGGCTACAACCCAGGGGCCATGGCGGATTGCCTTCTCCCTCCTAGTCCCCACAGCCAGCCTTTCCGCAGGTACTTTTCTGGAGGCTTCTTTGTACCTTTGTGCCACTGCCCTCCCTTGCATGGATGGCAGAAGGCCCACGGACAGTCTGTCTGCCCATGCATGCCCTCCCTCCCAGCTGGTCTTCAACCCAGACTCCTTGCAAATGAAAGATCATGCTATCTATCTCCAAAAAATGCTGGTGTGGTTTCTTAGCTTATTCCGAATAAGGCTATGATCCTTGTGTCCTATGTCACTGCTCAGAACGTCCTGCTGCTCTTCAGCTGGTAGTGAACTATAGAAACGATCCCTGAAGGCCTAGCCTTCCTTCTGCTTCCTCTGCTCCAGCCACGCCGTGTCTCTCTCCTTTTCTTCTGTGTAGCTAATGCTTTGCACTTGGTCTCCACTTTGGCCTGAACACCTTCCTCCTGGTACTGAGCTGGCAAGCAAGCCCTTCCACATTCCGCTGGCCTTTACTCTGCTTGCTTCTCAGAGCCACTCCGTGATTGCTGACTGACGCTTTCTCAAGTTCTTACCTTCTATTTGCTGGGCGTTTTTTTTTGTTTGTTGTTGTTGCTTTGTTTTTTGTTTTTTTCTTAATTCTTCCCCATAGTTATTTATGATCACCCGGCATTGGTATGTTCAGTTAACGTCTCTTTCCTTCCTGTAGGAGTAAGGTCCACAGGGACAGACATTTTTATGTCCCTTTAAGCACTCTGACTCTAATAACCAGAACCCTCTGTTATCTGTAATTGGTTTCCCATTTGTCTTTCCTAAATTATTTGCAGAAACAGAAGAAAGTTAAGATGTTTTTCCTCCATTCCCATCAGTTCCCTCACAGATGGCATGTGTGCGAAGATACTGTGCGCTTGGCGTTTTTCACTTTATATGTCTGCCCTAGAGGACGTCTCTGATGACCTGTTTCTGGCTTTGCATTGACTCGCTGCTCTACTGTGACTGTAGTTGGCCCTGTGGTGGACTT
The DNA here is from genome assembly GCA_902729485.2 of Mus minutoides. Taxonomy (NCBI): domain Eukaryota; kingdom Metazoa; phylum Chordata; class Mammalia; order Rodentia; family Muridae; genus Mus; species Mus minutoides. Next base: position 92,695 of record LR750479.1, read on the forward strand.
TTAGGTTGTTTAGTCTCTTGCTGCATTGACTAATTTTTACTAGTGCATTGTTTGGTGTTAGTCAGACCCTAGGGTAAGTTCTAGGGAGTGGAGTTCTTGGGACACTGAGAAAGTATGTCCTGTTTTGGTAGGTATTGCAAAATTGTATTGGGTGGGAATTGTTTTATGTGTGTGTTTTCCCCTACAGCCTTATCAGTGTAAGCCCTTGAGTCCTTGTTAGTCAGATCGGTGAAAAATAGTTTTGCCATTTAGGTTAAGCTTATATTTCTCCTCTTAGGAGTGAAGTCAAGGCTCTTCATGAACATTTACTGAATGAAGGAGTGTAGCATGCCAGCCAGCCTGGGCCATTGTCATAGCGCTCTGCAGGCTCTTGTCATTGGTCCTTTAGGTGTGAGCATGGCTGTCTTGTCATTAAGGTGTAAGCATGGCTTGCTGGTCCTTTAATGTGAGCATGGCTGTTCTGGTCTTTGGACGTGGGCATGGCTGTCTAGAAAAGCTCTTGTATGTAGTGATCCATGGGGACATAAAGCCCTGATAGGACCCTTTGAGGATCTACTTGGCATATGATTTTATTTACATGAAAAGAATAAAATGAGTAGAAGTTTATTTATTAATAGACATTGTGGCTCATAAGGTGTTTTTAACCTAGTATTTAATTTATGCCTCACAACTGCCCTGTTAATCTCCTGGGTGCTGTTTTGCTCAGGATGGGAACAAGATGATGATTGACTATTGGTGACTACATAGGTCATTAATCTTTTTGTTTTAAAGATTTATTTATCTAATGCATATGAATACACTGTAGCTGTTTTCAGACACACCAGAAGAGAGCATCTGATCCCATTACAGATGGTTGTAAGCTGTCGTGTGGTTGCTGGGAATTGAACTCAGGACCTCTGGAAGAGCAGTCAATGCTCTTAACCTCTGTGCCATCTCTCCAGCTTGCATAGGTCATTAATATTACACGAGAGACTGAGGGCTGAGTGTGTTTTATTCTTAAAATTCTGTATTCATTATTTTCAAGCCCTGTTGCTGTCCTGCTACTTTTGACCTAACAGGATGGTGGCATAGGTCAGGCTTAGTGTTTTGGAGATCGGCTCACACCCCCTGATCTCTCTCTTCACAGGGACTATGGCCCTTGTGTTGGGCTCTGTCCTTTTGGTCAGCCTGTCTAGTTTGGAGCACTAGTGGACATGGCAAATTGCCTTGTTTGGCTTATGTACAGAGTCAGCCACTCAACATTTTAGAAGAAATAACCATGTTCCACTCTTAGCAGTGGAGAGCTGTTCTGTGAGAACTGCTTAACTTAGGTACTTTGCAGGAGGAGAAGCTGAATAACTCTTTTTTTTTTTTTTTTTTTTTTTTTTTTTTTTTTGTTTTTTTTTGGTTTTTCGAGACAGGGTTTCTCTGTATAGCCCTGGCTGTCCTGGAACTCACTTGGTAGACCAGGCTGGCCTCGAACTCAGAAATCCGCCTGCCTCTGCCTCCCGAGTGCTGGGATTAAAGGCGTGCGCCACCACGCCCGGCGATTGAATAACTCTTTTTTTCCCCCCCAAAAGAATTAAAATATGCCTTTGTTGTCTTCTCACTGATTGTGCTTTTTATATTTAAATCTCCTTAGTCTGTCCCTGGGATTGAAGAGAGGGTCTCATGCAGGTGATGCCAGTGCTCCCCACGGCCCTGATGCCCCCAGCCTAGCTTCTCACCACTTTTAAGCAATACACTCTTTTTTTTTCTTTTAGATATTTTCTTTATTGACATTTCAAATGCTATCCCGAAAGTTCCCTATACTCCCCCCGCCCCCCACCTTATCCCCCACCTGCCCACTCCCACTTCCTGGCCCTGACATTCCCCTGTACTGGGGCATATAAAGTTTGTAAGACCAAGAGGCCTCTCTTCCCTCTGTGGGGCTGGGCTTCCCCTCCCCCAGAAGCTCTTTCTTTTATAAATCAGACATTTTGGTCTCTGTTCCTGCAGTGCGGTGCACACACTCTTTCTCTCTTTCTCTTTCCCCTTCCCTCTGTCTCCCTGGCCTATTTTTTTGGGACCAGTGAACCCACCAGGGAGCTGCTTCCCAATAAACCTGTCTTTATGTACTTTAAGGATTGAATTGACTCATTTAATCACTGGAGATAGCTTACCACAAACAGTTAGTTACTCATGATTAAAAAAAAAAAATCAAACCACCATTCAGCTAGTGAATGTAAGTAGCCTAAAGCTGAAACCTAAGATAAACATTGCTAGCTTAATTAGAAAAATTGGATCCTGCTGTAAATCCTCTGGCAGAACCTGTTCCTGCCCTTAATGTGTTGTGAGAAGTTCTCAAAATATACAGTAAGTGCCCTTTTGTGTGGAAGACGAGGGTGAAGTAGCGCAGGCAGCCTGTCCATGAGGAAATGCCTTAACCCCAGAGCTGCTGGGAGGGAGAGCTTCCTCGCAAAGGTGGTCATCAGTGCACTCGCTGGGCATGTCATTGTTCATTCATAAAAACAAAATTGGCTGAGTGTCTATCCCTGAGCCACGGATAGTTCTGAGCGATGAGGACATGGTAGTCATAGGGTTTGGGCCCACAGTAACAAATGGAGTGTCCAGGCACACATTGCAATCAGTGGAAAAGGCCTTTGTCCATGTACCATGCCTCAGTTCATCTCAAGTACCAGTACTGTGTGGATCACACGTGGGAACACTGTCCTGTAGCAACGGGGGCCTCCAGGAGTCCCTCGGATCTGCATTGACAGTGGCATGGAGATAATCTGGGTAGGTGGCTGCAGAGCATGGGAGAATTGTCAGGAATGTCTATCAGGATCTATAGCATAGTTTTATTTTATTTATTTATTTTTGGTTTTGTAACATTTGCTGCTATATATATGAAGGTTTATGGAATCATGAAAAAATTTTAAATATTTATTTAATTAATGTATATGAATGCTCTGTCTTTACACACACCAAAAGAGGGACTCAGGTGGATGTGAGCCACCGTGTGAGTGCTGGGAATTGAACTCAGGACCTCTTGAAGAGTAGTCAGTGCTCTTAGATATCTCTCCAGCCCTGGAATCATGAAATTTTAAAGCTTACAGAAGAACTTCAATTATCCAAATTTTCCAAGTTGAGAAAGGGCCTGATGAAGTTGAAGAGGTAGAATGTTAGCAACAAGCACAAATAAAGCTTGGGTCACGTTGTTTCTAACTTGGTATTCATTCTACATTCCTATGAGGGAATGTTCTAGAGGTGCCTGAAGAACAGAGAGAATCAGTCATTGAGACTGGAAATGGGGGACTTGGGAGTCAGAGGTTAAAATACTTGCTGGACAGATGAAAACTGGAGTTTATATTCTCAGGACACACCTGGATGCACAGGGAGTGTGGCAGTCCACCTGTAATCTAGCCCCAGAAGGCAGAGATGGATCCCCAGAGCAAGTTGGCTGGCCACACGAGCTGTGCAGAGGAGGTTTGGGCTTGATTGAGATATCCTGCCTTAAAGAGAATAGGGAAAGACTCCTGACCTCACCTCCACCCCCTGAAGGAACACACATACACACACACACACACACACACACACACACACACACACACACACGCATGCTCATTGTGTACACATGAAAAGCAAGGAGTGAGTGGAAATGGGAAAAGGAGAAAGTTTGGATTTTTAAGGGCTTAAATTAGAATGTGCTGCAGAAGGAGACAGGTAACAATTCCGAGATTAAATCTGAACAATTTGTGATCTGCTTCACTGATGTTTTTTCTCCTTAAGAGACTTTTTCTTAGTTTTGGTTTTATATTCTTATTGTTAAAGATGGCAGGCGTTGGGTCACTTTAGATGCCTTCCTAGAGCGTCAGAGCTTTACAGGGAGCTTTACAGTGAGCTTTACAGTGAGCTTTACAGTGAGCTTTACAGTGAGCGTTACAGTGAGCTTTACAGTGAGGGTTACAGTGAGCTTTACAGTGAGCTTTACAGTGAGGGTTACAGTGAGCTTTACAGTGAGGGTTACAGTGAGCTTTACAGTGAGGGTTACAGTGAGCTTTACAGTGAGGGTTACAGTGAGCTTTACAGTGAGCGTTACAGTGAGTGTTACAGTGAGCTTTACAGTGAGCTTTACAGTGAGCGTTACAGTGAGCGTTACAGTGAGCTTTACAGTGCTTAGTTAAGGAGCTTGTCTTTTCTATCACTTACTGTTCTTTTTCTTCTTTTCCAGAATTTTATAGGAGTGAAGTGATTAAGAATTCCTTGGTAAGTTTGTTTCCCAGCAGGTACATGCGACACCGCGTATATCCTTGTTTCTTTTTTTTTTTTTTTTTTTTTTTTTTTTTTTTTTTTTTTGGTTTTTTGAGACAGGGTTTCTCTGTGTAGCCCTGGCTGTCCTGGACTCACTTTGTAGACCAGGCTGGCCTTGAACTCAGAAATCCACCTGCCTCTGCCTCCCGAGTGCTGGGATTAAAGGCATGCGCCACCATGCCCGGCATTCCTTGTTTCTTAAGATGTGAGTGGTATGCGTTGAGGTCTGGTTCTTTGGTTATGGTGCATGCACAGAGCGGCTAACGTTCACTCGTTACTGATTTTTTTAAATTTATTGTTGTAAACTTTAAATTTGCATCATTTTCATTTATAAAATACTTGACTATTTTTGATTCTGTATTTTTTGGGTAAAATTCATAAAAGTAGTTTGTACAGGCCTCTGTATACAGGACTTATTTCTGGGTGATAACAGCCTTGCTCAGTTAGCTGGGCAGGGGTAGCACGGGTATATGCCTGCAATACTAGGGCTTGGGAGGAAAGAGGCGGAAGGATTATGAGCCTCAGCTACACATTGAGACCCTGGCTCCATGAAACCAAAACAACGAACTACGGAGCATCCCTCTTGGTCTCCATCTGGAAAGGGTCGTTGTGGAATTGTGTGTATGTGTGAGGATGCACAGCGGTGCTGCTGTGCAGTTTCCTGTCTCTGAGTTTTGTGTGAATGAAGTAATACAGTAAGTGCCTGGTGACTGGTGCCCGCCCGTGTGTCAGCTTGGTCGTCGGGATCAGCTGGCCCTGTGTGCTGTGTTTGGTTTGTTTGTGTGTATTCTATTGGGTGAATATAATAGGTGATCATTTTTTCCCCTGTTGGTGAGCATGTTTGGCTTCTGCTGCTGTAAAGTCTGCCCTGGTGTCTGCTGGCGTGTGCGTGCTTTTCTCTGCAGCCTGTGGTCTTCAGTCCTGTGGATACAGACCCGATGGATCGGCCAGCTTCTGGCTGGTTTCACACCGTTGCTGTTTCATTCCTACTCACCGCATTGCAGTGAGTGTTCTGATTATATTATTGTGAACACTTGATGTTTTTAAAATTTTAAGTGTTGATGCAGCCGGGCGTGGTGGCGCTCGACTTTATCCCAGCACTTGGGAGGCAGAGGCAGGCGGATTTCTGAGTTCAAGGCCAGCCTGGTCTACAAAGTGAGTTCCAGGACAGCCAGGGCTACACAGAGAAACCCTGTCTCAAAAAAAAAAATGTTGATGCAAATCATAGACAGGATTTATTTGCTTTTGCAATCGAGGCAGATATTCGAAGCTTAGAATATCTAGTGTCAGCAGTATGGTTAACTGAAAAGAGTTGATAGCAGTTATAGCTTTTTAAGGGTGTGCTTGTAGGCACAGGGCTTCCAGAAGACTGCCACCTGGTGGTTAAATACTTGAGAACTTTAGTAATTTCTCCCCCACATCTCTCTGTCTTCCTCTCATCCTCTCTCCCTCTCCCTCTCTCTTTCTTTCCCCCATCCTTTCTAACTCTCTTCTCATCCCTCCCTCCCAAAAGAAAACAAATCAAAATGGAGATGGTGGAAGGGATAGGGATGGGGAGGGGATGGAAGTGTGTCTGCAGGTTGTATGCCAGAGTCACATTTCTTTTTCACATTCCTTTAGTTAATAACAGTTAAATGGGGATAATTCCTCTTTGTTTGCTTTTGGCTACAGCTAGACACACCCTCCCCCAAGTTATTATTTCTGTTGTTATTGGTTTTTGTATAGACTATATCTGTACTATGATTGACAGGCCATTAGAGTGACTAAAATGATTGAAAAGTAATAGTGGGAGTGGCTAACCAGAACCCCCAAAGTTGATTTGATACACAGAGCGGATCGGTGTTTGGAGATTCTCTACACAAGTCTCTTTAGTGAAGAGGTGTGATTGTGACCAGGTTAGGTGTGTTCTGTACATTATTTCCCACGGATGACAATCCTTCAAGGTAAGGTGTATTGTTTCATAGTGAGGGAACAGGCCAGGGAACTTGATGTTGGCTGCACACAGCTTGTAAGAAATAAAATTGAAGTTCTGAGGCTCTAACTGCACACACACTTCCTTCAGCTGTTTGACCTAGAGGTCAGTGAGCCTTGCTATTACATAAACAAAGCCCAGAGCAGATATGTTTAGAGAAAACACGAGATACAACTTACCAGAGCCATCACTGGCATCATGACTGGAGTTGTTTTTCAGCAGATATGGGAAGCTGGGCAGTATCAGTAGGTCTTTGTGAGTTACTAACTGGCTTGAGGGGTTCTCCAGTCTCTCTCCAGTGCCTCTGTGGAACTGTGGCTGAATAAATTAACATTTGAGCTGTCTCTGTGTTGCTCATGCCAAAACTGTGACCCTGGGGTAAATAAACTACATCATCATCAGTCTTCCAGCTTCCTCTGGCTCTACAGTTGGGAGTGAGGCTGAGCTAGCTCAGGTAGAAGATGCTGCGAAGGCTTTAGGACTGTGATTTATCTTGGGGTTGGGGGAGCAGTCAGGGAAGGTTGCTGGCAGTAAGTCATCCCTCAGCTGGGTTGGGAAGCCTGAGCTGAGGAAGGCCAGGGAGGGAGTTTGCTGGGCTTCTACTAATTAAAAAGCCAGTATGAGTTGTAAAGAGATACCCTGAATATGCTTTTTAAAAATTGGTACAGCTTTTATACTGTTTTAGTTGTGTTTCTTGTGACTATGTAGTTGTCATTAAACAGTTTAGAGAAACAAATGCTGGTAATAAACAATTTTTTATTTTTTGGGGGATGGGGTTTTTCAGTGTAGTCCTGGCTGTCCTGGAACTCACTAAGGAGACTCAGAGGAGCACTGGCTCTAGTGCTGGGATTAAAGCCATGCACCACCAACACCTAACTGATAAAGGCTTTTTAAAACTCCTGATAAGAAGTTGTGATCTTACCTCCTCTGATGGGCGATTTATAGGCAAAGAACTTTTAAGACTATAGCAGTCTTGCCAGGCGTGGCGGATCATGCCTTTAATCCCAGCACTTGGGAGGCAGAGGCAGGCGGATTTCTGAGTTCGAGGCTAGCCTGGTCTACAGAGTGAGTTCCAGGACAGCCAGGGCTACACAGAGAAACCCTGTCTCGAAAAATCAAAAAGACTATGGCAGTCCTAGTGTCCTAGTAGTCAGTGGATATAGACTAGGTCACCTGACGTTACTATTTCAGTCTCTTTCACCTCAAAATTGAGTTGGTATGTGTAATATAATATAAATTAAAAAAATCATTTGAATCAAAAATATTGGGCAGTGGGCTGGAGAGATTGCTCAGTGGTTAAGACACTGACTGCTCTTCCAGAGGTCCTGAGTTCAATTCCCAGCAGCCACCTGGTGGTTCACAACCATCTGTAATGGGATCTGATGCCCTCTTCTGGTGTGTCTGAAGACAGCTAATGTGTACTCATATAAATAAAATAAATCTTAACAAAAAAATATTGGGAGCTGGGCGTGGTGGCGCACGCCTTTAAACCCAGCACTCGGGAGGCAGAGGCAGGCGGATTTCTGAGTTCGAGGCCAGCCTGGTCTACAGAGTGAGTTCCAGGACAGCCAGGGATATACAGAGAAACCCTGTCTCAAAAAACCAAAACAAAACAAAACAAAACAAAAAAAAAAATTGGGCAGTAGCTATGAATAGGTGGTAGTCTGTGTCTACATGTACCAACTTGAGAATTCTTCCTTGTGTACTGGTGACTGTTTTGTAACCTCACAGAGGGAAGTCGTGGGGAGAAGATTGTCAGCACACTGCTGTGTTAGCTCAACAGCCTATAAAGGAGCTCATGCCAGCATGTCTTCTTATGAAATAAGCCCTGGTTCTTCCAAGGGCAAGTGTCAGCTGAGAAGGGTACACTGAAGGATATTCCATACCTCACCCCCCTGACCATGTAGTGTGGACCCTCTGTGGCATCTTCGTCTCCCTTTCTTTTCACTTTGGAGGAGAATAGCTACTTCATGCTTTTTCATAACACTTTGTCACATGGGTGGTCAGGATCTGGAATGATGTTGTTTTATGTTCTAGAGCACGTATTTGTTGTGATCTCATAGGGAGTTAAGTGCCTGCCTTTCAGGCAGTGTGAGCCAGTGCCCACCTTTCAGGCAGTGTGAGCCAGTGCCCGCCTTTCAGGCTTTCGACTGAGATCAAGGTAGTCAAGATGTCATCGCGGCCCCCCCCCCCCTCCCCGTTTAAAAAATCTCAAAAAAAACAAGCAACCAACCAACGAACCTCCATTTCATTCCTTTATGCCAGGCATGGTGGTGCACCACTTTAAGTTCTGGCACTTGGAAGGCAGATGCAGGTAAAATCTCTGAGTTCATAGACATGTGGGAGTTCATGTGGGAGTTCCAGCAATCAGCTGGCACTGTGAGACACAGTGAGACGGTGACTTGAAAAACAGAAATAAACAACCAATAAAGGAAGTAGTGCAGGGTGTGGTGGTGGACACTTTTACTACCAACAAATGGGAAGCTGAAGCAGGTGGATCTCTGAGTTCCAGGATAGTGTGATCCATATAGTGAGTTCTGGAACAGCCAGAACTACATAGAAAAATCCTGTGTCAAACACAAACAAACAAACAAAGAAACAAAAAACTAAAACAAACAAAAAACTAAAACAAACATACAAACAGAAGAGGAATAGAACACAATTATTTTCTCCTGTGTCTCCTTCCAGTCACTAACACTTCCCAAAGAGACCAGCAAGCGCTCCCTTCCCAGTTTCCCACAGCAGAGTACCTCTGCCTGGCTTGACCCTCAAGTGGCAAATGCTCTTTTGTTCACCATGTTTGTGAGCCTCTGCTGGTGCGTGTAGTCATTCACTGATTTTAAAAAACGTCTCCTTCAACAAACAGAGGAATGCATTTCATATGTGTGTGTTGTGTGTGTTTGTGAGTGTGTTTGTGTGTGTGTATCTGTGTGTGTGTCTGTTACTATGTCTGTGTGTGTGTGTGTATGTGTGTGTTAGTGTGTCTGTGAGTGTGTGTGTGCTCATGCAGAGTGTCAGTAATGGGCCTTTCTGCTCAGCTGTAGAAGAAATTTGTCAAAAAGTTGCAGAGGTTTCTGTACCAGCTCTGTTCCTTAGACAGTGTGTGGCTCTCAGGTTGTTCCAGATCCTAGCCCAAACTCAGTGTCTATTGCAGTCATTCTGGTGGGACTGTGGTATCATTGTGACTACAGTTTGTACGTCCTCATAGACTGTTGTGACTGAACACCTTTCTGAGTGTTGACTGGTCATTCAGATGATCTCACTTTAGAACAGTGGAAGAACATGCTAGCTAATGCCAGATGATCTCACTTTAGAACAGTGGAAGAACATGCTAGCTAATGCCAGATGATCTCACTTTAGATCAGTGGAAGAACATGCTAGCTAATGCCAGATGATCTCACTTTAGAACAGTGGAAGAACATGCTAGAACAGTGGAAGAACATGCTAGCTAATGCCAGATTTAGAATAAGCAAACCTACTGCAAGGTCTTCAGACTTGAAGTAGTTAAGAGATAAAATCGTATTATGTAACTCAGGCCTTAATCTTCTTGCCTAAGCCTTAGTACTTACTCCAGTAAGTACTAGAATTACAGGCACAGGCCCTGTGACTGGCCTGAAACTTTAGGTTTATGATATTTGTTTGATATAACTTGGTAGCTTTTCATTTTTTCCATTTCCATTATTCAAACACATATGCAGTTGCTGGTCTGTTGAATCTCAGTGAATGTGAATTCATGCCCATATCACCTTTATGTGGTCTCCTTCTTCCCAATTTTTTTTTTTTTTTTTGGTTTTTCCAGACAGGGTTTCTCTGTATAGCCCTGGTTGTCCTAGAACTCACTTTGTAGACCAGGCTGGCCTTGAACTCAGAAATCCGCCTGCCTCTGCTGGGATTAAAGGTGTGTGCCACCACGCCTGGCCCTTCCCAATCTTTTAAAATGGTTTTACATGCACACGTTTGTCTACCTGCGTGTGCATGTGTGTGTGAGTCCGGACCCCCTGCGTGTATGGAGGTCAAAAGAGAGTATTGGATCCCTTGGAGCTGGAGTCAGTCATTTGTAGGCCACCCTGCTTGTTACAGGGAGTCTGAACTCCAGTCTGCGCTACTGTACAGCTGGTGTTCTCTTCCTCTCTCCCTTCCCTTCTTTTCATAAGGGAGAATTATATAACTTCTCAAGAACTCCAGGTTATTATGAAGAATATTAGTTATTATACCAAGCTGGTTTTTCAGTGGCCGCAGTACAAAGCCACCCCCATAGCTCTTACCTTGAGTGGTCTCTTGTGTCCCGGAGGACAGTTACCTAGGGCTGGAGATGCAGACACTGCTGGAGTGCTTTACTCTGAGTTTGGTCTCTAGAGCTGTATAAAACTGGTCATGGTGGTGCTTGCCTGCAATCCTAGAACTTGGGAGGTTCAGAAGTTCAAAGTCATCCTTGGCTACACAGGGAGTTTGAGGCTAGCCCAGGATATGTAAGATGTGATTTTATTTTTAAAGCAAGTTTTCTACCACTTCCTGCCTTTGGAGTCGGCTGTAAGCTTTGACTTCAAGCTCCAACTATGACCCCATGTGTGATAGACAAGTTCTTACTGTCTCCCAAGCATGAGTCCTTTGAAGAAGCAGTCCTGTTACCCGATTCACACAGGCTCTGGAGTTCTAAAATTAAGGCAGAGTGTGTATGCACATTGCTAATAGGGGCCTGGCACGCAGGATACCAGGACCTGTAGGCCTTGAGTTATATGCACTGGAAAAGCGGCTGCCTTGGAAGGGGGCGGGGCAGACAAGGGAAGCCTGGTGCTGGGAGGTGCTGGGAGAGAGAGTCACTGACTTGCAGTTTCCCTAGAGCGGATGTGTTGTGTTTTATAAAACGAGTCAGGGTGGCTTTGTAGAGCAGGGTATGGTGAGGTGGGAGGAGTGGGCCCACGCTGAGGCACACCTTCCCCCTGAGGTGCCAGCCATACAACTGGTGTAGTGTAGAGTTTATTTGGGGGCATGGGAAGGGGGATTGAGAAGGGAGTAGGGGCAGAAAAAGACACTGAGGGAGGGGGGAAGGAGGGAAGGGAGGGAAGAAGGGAGGGAGGAACAGAGAGAGAGAGGAGGAGGAGGAGGGGGAAGGGGAGAGAAAGAGAAACAGATCCGGGAGAGAAGAGAGAGTCTGAGAGAAGGGGCAGAGAGAGCTTGAAGAGGGGCTGAACAGCCCCTTTTATAGCAAGCCAGGCCTACTTGGCTGTTGTCAGGTAACTGATGGGTGGAGCCTAGGAGGAATGCTATCTGTATGGGCCTTAGGGCCTCACAGCTCAGGGTGGTCTTCTTTTCTAGTGATAGTTATACCAGCCTGTTTTTTTAATGGCTATTTAGAAAACATGATATACATCAGACAGGGAAAGGCGGCACCATTTTCAAAGGAATATTAACTTCTGCTTTCCACTGTAAAATTTTTTTCCTCAAGCTGATTAGGGCTTCTTTAGTACAGTACCTAGTACAGTACCTTGAATATAATGTGGTGTTGTTGTTGTTTATTTAGCAAATATCCTTGCAGTGTCCCCAGGGGACTAGGAGGGGAAGAGTGTCAGGAAGGCCCCGCAGCCTTACAGAGGGTCTGTAGGAGACCCTGACAGTTGGCAGGCAAGGCAGACATGGTCAGTGACTAGGTAACTAGGGAGTCCCCAGAGGCCGCAGCTTCCTCACTCAAAACTTAAGTTAGGCTGACAGGTTCAAAACAGGTTGTTTTCCCTGGCATTTCTAGAATAGGTAAACTAATGTTTCCTGTCACAGTTCCTTCCTCATTCCCGCTGTTCCTTCCTCATTTTCTCAGTAAACTACACCACGTACAATGCTCAGAGGAAGACTGAGGGAAGCAGAGGAGAGCTGGGGGGAAGAGAGGGGAGGAGGAGGAGCAGAGGGGAGCAGGGGGAGCAGGAGGAGCAGGGGGGNTAGTCTCAGGCTCCAGAGCTAGAGTTAGCCCAGAACTCTCCTGCAGGTTCTCAAGTTGTAGATGAGCCAGGACCAATTCCTTCCTGGCTGATCCATGAAGGTCGCTTTAATCTTGCACTAGTTTTAACATTTGCTTCACTTATTTGTCCATTCTCTTAATTGTGTCTTGTTTGTATTTTACCAACCCGTTGGCAGGGGTAACTGGTTTGAGGCATTTGAGCACAGTGTCTCAACAATCGCTGGCTGACCACTGAGCTCTGCAGGGAGGTTACCATTAGAAATGTGGGTTATATGGGTGAATGAGCATTGGTCAGCCCAGCCCACAGGGGTGGAATGGCAGGGAAAGTCATTTAACTTCCTCTGGCAGCGAAGAGAGGGCAGTGCAGTAGAAAGGGCATGACTAGACTACATGCCTGAATCCCACATCCTGTCCACTGTCTCAGGGTCTTCAGTTAGAAAGACTGAAACCCCATCACCTGGCATGAGTTTAAGCAGGGCTTCATAGTGAGAGAGGTGGGGAAGCCAGGCGATGCTGGGAGGGGTTTGGGCACCTCACGCAGCCGTGGCACTGCCTGCGAGCCTCCCTCCTTTTGCTCCAGCTCTTAGGTCCCTGCTCATACCTGTTGTCTTACACCTCTGAGTGCTGGAAATATTTTCCCTTTGCCTGGTATTCCCAAGTTTAATCTGCTGAAATTCTATTTGTCCTTTCGAAGCCAAGCTCCGTGCTCTCGGGGTGTCTTCCCTGCTTCTTAGAGTTTATTGTTTGTTCTGTGCTGCTGCGTAACCTTTGGCACAACCCTGTCACTGGACTTTGCACGGTTCCAGTGTAATCATTCCTGTTTATACTGGGGATGGCACCCAGGACCTTGCGCTTGCCCGGCAGGCAGTCACTATGCTGTCCGGCTACATCTCCAGCTTTAAATGGAGATTCAGTTGGAGGTCCTTTGGGGGCATTGCTTATATGCTATTGCCCCTCCCCATTGTTTGTGAGTGTTATGCATGCGTGTGATGTGGTTTGATCACCTCCCATCCCCTTCTCCTCTAGTTCCTTCCTTATCCCTGAAGAAAACGAATTCTCCCAACCCCAGCAGCTATCAATTCCCAGCTGCCAAACTCCTCAGCTTGGGGTGGGATGTAATGAGTGCCCCCACCCCCACCCCCACCCCACCGTAGAGCATGCTGGGGTGAAGTCCTGTGCATGCAGTCGCAGCCACAGCGAGTGCTTGTGCGCAGTGGTTCTGACGTGCTTGGCAAAGAGTGTTAGACTGCAGCTGTTCACGAAACTCTCGGAGCCTTGGAGGTAGGGATGCTGTACAGCTGTCCCAGTTAGAGCCGAGCACAGTCTCTGCGTGATGACCAGTTGCACGTCCATGTGTTAATCTGTGCTTCCTTTAATACTCATGTATTTTCTTGAATGCATGAATGAAAGTGTTGTGTGAAGCTCTGTCAGTGAGGGTCAGTGTCTGTGCTTCTAATAAGCAGACCAGTCCCAGGGTGTCATCATCAGCCCTCTTCTGCTTGTGATACCCCTTGTCTTTTAAGAAAGGATTTATTTTGTGTATGTTAGGAAGCTGGGTGTCTGAGTATGCCAGGTACATGAGGAGGTCAGAGGACTGCTTGCAGGAGTTGGTTCTTTTCTGCTGTCATGTGGTTCTGGGGATTGAACTCAGGTTGTCAGGCTTGGTGGCAAATGTTCTTACCCACTGAGCCACCCTGCCAGCTCTGGTCTTTCTTTCTTTTTTTTTTTTTTTTAGCTTTTTAAGTATGTGGGTGTTTTGCTTGCATGTGTGACTGCATATCATTTGTGTGTCTGGTGATTGCAGAGGCCACAGAGGGCATTCAGGTCTCTTGGAACTGGAGGTAGAGGCAGTTGGGAGCTGACGTGTGAGTGCTGGTGATGAAACTTGGGCCCTCCAGAAGAGCAGCCAGTGCTCTCATCCAGTGAGCCACCTCGTCAGCCTCTCTCCTCATCCACTGGGCCACCTCATCAGCCTTGTCCTCATCCACTGAACCACCTCATCAGCCTCTCTTTTAGATTGAAAACAAAATGATCTACCATCTAATGGGAATTCTTGTAAAGAAGTTAAGAGTCTTCCTAAAGTATGTTTTAATTTCCATCAACAGAATCCAACGTGGAGGAGTCTTGACTTTGGAATAATGCCGGACCGTCTGGATACATCTGTGTCCTGCTTTGTGGTGAAGATTTGGGGTGGAAAGGAAGAGGCCTTTCAGCTGTTGATAGAGTGGAAAGTCTACCTGGATGGGCTGAAGTACTTGGGACAGCAGGTAATTTTCAGAGTGACATTTCAAGGTGTTGTACTCTACAAATTAACTTGCCTCAGTCTACTGGTGCTCTTTCCTAAATTTTCAGTTATGATGTTAGTAGAAGAGAAAACAGTAAAAAAAGTAAGTTAGTACAAGAAAAAAAAAGGACAACTGTCCAGGCGTGGGGACACATGTCTCATCCCAGCACTCAGAAGGAACAGGCAGGAGGATTGCCTTAAATTGGAGTTCTGTCTGGTCTACAGAGAATTCCTGGCTAGCTAGAGCCTTGTTACAGAACCAGGTCAGAAACAAACATGGCTTGTGATACTGTGTTAACTTAAGATACTTACTTTGCCACATTTGAGTTACAAAAAAGCCCTTAGCTAGGTGTGGTGGCTTACACCTGAGGTCCTAGCACAGGGAGGCTGAGGTAGGCTCTCAGCAGCTTTGAGGCCAGGCTAGGGCGGACACAGTGAGTTTCCAACCATCCTGGGCTAGAGTGAGATTCAGGTAACAGAAACCAACCCAGAAGATCTTTAACTTCAGAAACTCAGTGTCTGCAGATAGGAGTCTAGCATGGCTGCCCTCCGAGAGGCCCAACAAACAGCTGTAAGAGTCAGATGTAGATACTAGCACCCAACCAATGGAGGGAAGCCAGGGACCCCTGTGGTTGAATTGGGGAAAAACTGGAAGAAGCTGAGGAGGAGGGTGACCCCATAGGAAGAGCAGCAGTCTCAACTAACCTGGACTCCTGAGATCACCCAGACACTGAGCCACCAACCAGGCAGCATACAGCAGCTGATATGAGGTCCCAGACACATATACACAGCAGAGGACTGCCGGGTCTGGCCTCACTCAGAGAAGATAGACTTAACCCTCCAGAGATTTGAGGCCCCAGGGAGTGGGGATGTCAGATGGTGGTGGTGGGGGAATGGGGGCATCCTATGGGGGGAGGCTATGAAAGATGAAGACTGGACTGTAAAAAAGGATTAAATTAAAAAAAACTTTGGAAACTCAGAAGCACCCTAGTGTGCATGTCCATACATGGCTGTGTTGTGTGCATGTGTCTGTGTGTAGGTGAGTGTGTAAGTGTGTCTGTGTGTGTATGTATTTTCCTCAGTCCTTGTGCTTCTTTGGCCTCGTTGGATATTCTTCCCTTGATTGTGGAAATGAAGTTGAAACAAAGTACTGGCCATTAAACATCTCCCTTTCCTCCAGTAGGGTTGGGTCATCCAGGAGTGGGAAGGAAGAGCTGCTCTTGCCTTAGTCCAGAGATGACAGATGTGCCTTTTGTACTGGGCCCGGCGCTGCCTTTGTTGCAGTGTGATTGATATTCCCTACTCTTAAGCTCTCCTGGCTGAGCTCAGAGGTCACTCCATCTTCCTTTCTAGTAGCTCCAGAATGTGTCAGAAGTCTGTTAGGACTGCACATGAAACAAAATGGATTTACTGTGCCATATAGAAGTTATTATGATTAATGGTTAGAGCAACTTTGCAAAGGTTGATATTTTTTGGCCTTCTTTTTCAATTGGGAAAATTGAAGCTTGAGAGAGTTTAATAAAGCCCTTAAAACCATTTAGTAGGGCGAAGCTAAGAGATGGGTTCAGATCTGTCTGACATAAGAACTCCTTGTGTTGTGCCACAGAGGCCTGTCTGAGCAGACGCAGGCGGCCCTCTGCTCCGTTGGCATCTTGTTACTACTGTTAAACATTACCCTAAGATGTCAGCTGTAGATTGCTTATAAACATCCTAATGTTTTGGTAATGTTTGTTTAGTATGTACATTCTGATACTTCTTTTGAAAGGAACCATTTAAATTTGATTTTTTTTTTCAGATTGGAAAATCGCCACATTCAGTGTGTTTACCATACTTTCACTTTTATTTGATTATTTATTGATTACAATGATGATGATGATGATGATGTGCCTGAGGTGAAACCCAGGGTCTTGTGCAAGCTGGAACTTACCTACCACTGAGCTGCATGCCTAGGCCCACAATGGGTTGCTCAAACTTTCTAACTGATTAAACACCTGTCCCTCATGGGTCCCAAGCCCCAGCAGATCACGATCTCTCTGTTCCTTTGAGTTAATCTCTTCAAGACGAACATATGAGGCCACTGCCAGATCTTCACTGTGTGTCATTCTGTCATGACCATAGACAGCTGTGCCTTTAACATCACTCTTCCTTCCTTTGCCAACTTCTAGTCTCCTAAAATGGTTTCTTCTCTTTAGCGTTTTCATTTTTATTTGTATGTTACTGCTGGTCTTTCAGAAGTCCCCCTAGGAGTATTAGAAGCACACTGGCGTGACAGAGCACAGCGTGTTTTAAGCCAACCAGAAAGTTATCATCAGCATAGGGAACCCAGCCTCTGCTGAAGTAGAGGCACAGCACACGCTAGAGCAGTGGGCTCCCAGAGCGATAGGGAAAGAGAAAGCCAGGTGGATTGCCATGATGAGAATCAGGTTCATTGAGCGGTTTGTGCTTTCTACCAGTTCTTGTTCCTAGTGGTAAAGACTCAGAGAATCAGAAGACGCCATTTTAAATAGAGTTAGAAAGCATGTGGAAGAAGTATTCACACCAGCCCGAGTCAGGGCGGGATGGCTTGAGGCATGTTGGGTTTTACCTTAGCCTTATTGAGGTGTCAGGTGCATACGATCAGTTCACCGGAGGCTCAGAGTGTAGCTAGGTGGTGCAGCATTTGCCCCACATGTCTGAGCCCCAGCTCCATCCTCAGCACGGAACTGCAGTACAGTATAACAGTGTACAGTTCACCAAACCATGCCGATTAACTACTACCATGGTGATTGAAGCTGCCGTGAGTAGTTAGCTGTGGGTCTTTGTGTTGATATATGTTGTCATTTCTTTTGGGTAAAGACCCAAGAGTGCAATTGTCTGCTCTTAGGATAAGTGTGTGTGTGTGTGTGTGTGTGTGTGTGTGTGTGTGTGTGTGTTTGTGTGTGTGTAGTCTTTGTTTATATCTCTTGTTCTTCTTTCCTAGGTTGTTTAAATTTTTAGTTACTGACTTGTAAAAGGTCTTTATAGAAAGGCTAGTGAGAGAGCTTAAAGCAGTTGTCTCACAGATGTGTAGATTAGATTTTGGATTTCACTAAAACCCTGGTGTGCATGCTACCATGCTAGTGTGTGGGAGAAAGAGATTGTGAGCATCTCTTGAGCAAGCTGCTAGCCAGAGTAGCAAAAAGGCAAGTCCTGAATTCAGTAATATATAAGGTAGAGAGTGCTATAAAGATGATACTGAAATCAGGCTTGGGCTTCCAGGTTCACACACACACACACACACACACACACACACACAAACACAATGCAAAATACTCCTTATATATTGTACATATATTAGTTCTTTATAAAATATGTGTTTTCCAGATACTTTTTTCTGTCTTCATTTTCTATTTCTTTTTTTAAAACTTTTTATTTATTTACTTTCTATGTATAAATATTTTGTTAGTGTGCATGTATGTGCACCATGTGTGCCTGTTGGATTCCCTGGAGCTAGGGTTATAGATGGTTGGGAGCCATTATGTGGGTGCTAGATATTAGACTCAGGTCCTTTGTAAGAGCAACAACCATTCTTAATCTCTAAGCCATCTCTTCAGTCTCCTCTTTTTAAAAAAAGATTTATTTATTTTTATTTATTTATTTTATTTTTTAATTTTTTTTTTTTTGTTTTTTTCGAGACAGGGTTTCACTGTATAGCCCTGGCTATTCTGGAACTCACTTTGTAGACCAGGCTGGCTTCAAACTCAGAAATCCACCTGCCTCTGCCTCCCGAGTGCTGGGATTAAAGGCATGTGCCACCATGCCTGGCTTATTTTTATTTTATATTTATGAATGTTTTGCTGGTGTGTATAGCTGTGTACCACAT
This sequence comes from Mus minutoides, assembly GCA_902729485.2. NCBI lineage: Eukaryota > Metazoa > Chordata > Mammalia > Rodentia > Muridae > Mus > Mus minutoides. The sequence continues at coordinate 111,014 of LR750479.1, forward strand.
GCATGCAGTACCTGCAGATGACAGAAGGGGGAGCTGGATCCCTGGGACTGGAGTTACAGATGGTAGGATCTGCCACATGGGCACTAGGAATCAAATTCAGGCCCTTTAGAAAAGCAGCCAATGCCCTTAATCACTGGATAATCTCTTCAGTCCTGTAGGTCTGTTTGTCCTTCCTTTTTTTTTTTTTTTGAAACAGGGTGTCAGTATTTAGTATCCTGGAACTTACTATGTAGACTAGGCTGGCCTTGAACTTACAGAGTTTTCCTGCCTCTGCCTCCCGATGCTGGGAGGTGCACTGCCATGCTGTCTCCTTTTTCATGTTTTTCCTTTCTTTTTTTTTATTTTTTTTTTCGCCTGAAATCAGGGTTTCTCTGTGTAGCCCTGGCTGTTCTAGAACTTTTTTGTAGACCAGGCTGGCCTTGAACTTAGAGATCTGAGTGCTGGGATTAAAGTTCTACACTGCTCCCTTTTCCTTTCCTTAATAGTGGCATTTAAAGAACACATTTAAAAAAAGTTGATGAAGTCTGCAATATCAACTTTTAAGTTTTCATGCCTTTTATATATCATCTAAAATACATGGCTTAGCTTAAGGTCACCAAAATTTTTTTTATTTGTTTTGTAAAATTTTTTTGGTTGAAGTTGTAGGTTTAATATTTGTCCATTTTTTGTTATTATTTTGAAATTATCTGTCTATCTATCTATCTATCTATCTATCTGAGACAGGGTTTCTCTGAGTATTCCTGGCTGTCCTGAAACTTTTGTAGACCAGGTTGGGCTTGAACTCACAGAGATTCCCCTGCCTCTGCCTTCTGAGAGCTAGGATAAAAGTCATGTGCCACCACTACCCAGCATTTTAATTCTATTTAATTTTTTTTTGTTTTGTTTTTGTTTTTTGAGACAGGATTTCTCTGTATAGCGCTGGCTGTCCTGGAACTCAACTCTGTTGACCAGGCTGGCCTCGAACTCAGAAATCTGCCTGCCTCTGCCTCCCAAGTACTGGGATTAAAGGTGTGCATCACCACGCCCCGCTTCTATTTAAATTTTATGTACACTGGTATGTTTGTCTGCCAGTGGGTGTGTGTATGTGAGTACAGATGTCCACAGAGGCCAAAAGAGTTTATGGAATCCTTTCCAACCTAACTGGAGTTACAGACGGTTGTAAGCCACCTGACATGGGCACTTGAAACTGAACTCGAGGCCTCTGAGAGAAGCACTTGCCTGTAGCCAGCTCAGCCATCTGTCCAGCCTCTGTGTTGTTATTTTTGACTTTTGTTTATTGAAACAAAGTCTCCTGTAGACTAGGGTGGTCTTGAGCTTGCTCTGTGTAGTTGAGGCTTGACTTGAACTGATCCTCCCACCTCCAGCTCCCAGGCACTGAGGTTACACATGTGTGTCACTGTGCCTGGCTTGCAGGTATTCATTTTGAGTTAACATTTATAAAAATACAAGGGTCATTGTTCTGCAGATGAATGGATAATGGCTCTGTACTCTCCACTGAACCTTTGGGTCTTGTATTGTTTTACTTTCTGTAATTGCATTGCAAGTCAGCCACACTGGTGGGTTACATCACAGCACCTTTGCACGCACACACCTTCCTTTTTGCGCTTTTTTTTTTTTTTTTAATCACCCCTCCTCAGGTTCCTTCTCATCCCCACACCCCTCTTGTTGGTTCCCTTTCCCACAAGCAGCTCTCCCCTGCCTCACGTGCAATCTCTTACCCTTCCTTTGACATTGTTGTTCAACATGATTTCTGTGAATTTTGTTCCTGGGCTTTGACTCACTGATGTGTGTGTCTGTCTTGACTACAGTAGTTATAGTATGCCCTGGGCCTAGGTCCCCTGGTTCCTTGGTTTTGGTTCTAAACTATCAGTCAAAACATTAGCATTATAAAAATAAAAACAACCAAAATTATTTTGGCTATTGTAAGGTTTTTTTTGCCTTCTATAGATTTTATTATGATATTTTAATAGGTATTGAATCAAAGCAAGTTTGGGGACTATTGAGTCTTTTGTTCTGTAGGCATTATATGTCTGTTTATTTATGAAAAGCTTTTTCATTCACTAGGATTTTGTAGTTTTTAGCTTACAGGTCTCACATATTAGATTTCTACCTCTATATTCCCATCTTTTTATGCCAATTTAAATCGATGCTGTTTTAGAGGTGGCACAGTCATGAGGACCTGAATAGACTCTGCAGACCTATGTGAAAGCCACACCTATAGTACCGATCTGTAGGCCAGGATCCATGGAATTGACTGGTCAGCCACCCTGTCTGAACAGGCAGACTCTGTGTTGGGTACAAAAAGAAGGGGGTGGGGAGCCGGGGGAGGGGGCCCTGGGGATAAGTGGGGGAGGAAAAGGGGCCCAATGTTCGGCCAGAGTTCCTGTGGGCAGGCAGAGCTGCTGAAACTTTCCACATGGCCCTGGGTGGGCATCTAAGCCTCTGACCCCACTCATCGTGGGGTGGACAAGGGGCAGTCCGTGACCGGGAACCCCGAGGCAGCGCCCTGTTGCCTGGGGTCATAGGAGAGAGGGATGAGGGAAGCAGTTTCCAACACTGGCGAGAGCGTGCAGCGGGTCTTGATGAGCAGAGATTCTGTGGTTTAAGAGCTTTATTATAGAAATGCAGGGGGAAAGAGAGAAGGTAGAAAGAGAGAGAGAGAGGGAGAGAGAGAGAGAGCTAGTAGAGAGTTAGAGGAGAGAGGAGAGAAGACAAAGAGGGGAGAGAAAGGGTGAGAGTGAGGGGTAAGAGGGAGACACTTAAGTATGAGTAAGCAGTAAGAGGGCAAGCAGGGGCTGAACACCTCTTTTTATGGTCTTCACTGTTGCAGGGTAACTGGGGAGGAGTTTAGCCTGAAGGTCAGAAGCTTGGGCCATTGTCTACATGACTACTGACCATGCTTCTCTTGTGGGGGCTGTGGAAGGTGGTAACTTAGGCAGGGGCCAGAGTTCCAGGAGCATGAGGGAATGCCTACCGTGTCATGTAGGTGAATTATGACCATTGAGGTTCAGACCTCAGCTCAACTGAATACCAGCCTGCAATTCCCCACAACTCTGGGTCTTGTGAGAGACCCTGCCTCAGAACATCAGGTGGAGAAAGACTGAGGAGGACCTCTGATGTTGACCTCTGGCCAGCATACACTTGCATGCTTATTTGCAGACACACACTGCAGAACAGTCAGGAACCAAAGGGAGGTGAATAGGAAATGTCCCCCTCCTCAGACCTCAAGACCCAGCCCTAGTGACTCACTTCCTTTAGCAGGCTCCATTTTGTTAAGGCTTCCCAGCCTCTCCTATCAGCCTCATCATTGGGAGACCAAGTGTTCAAATACCTGATCCAGTGAGAGGATCATTTCACATTTAAACATCCATCTTAAATGCACTTCTTTATATCTTTTGGGTCTTACTTAATTGCTACTACCCTTCAGTACATTGTTCAATAAAAATTTATGAGGGGCAAATCTTTGTTTTTCTTTCTTTGGAAATTTCCCCTTGTGTTTTTACTCAGTTCCAAATATTTTCAAATGTATCTTTTATTCTTTGAGCATAAGAGTATGGTATTAACTTTTAAATATTTGTGGATTTTCTGAACGTCTTCCTGTGGTTGATATCTACTTTAATTCTATTGAGTTTAGGGAAAGTCATTTCTATGGTTTCATTGCTTTGAACTGTCTTTCTTAAGGTTCATTTTATGGCTCCAGATAGTCAATTCGCGGTGGTAAATACTCCATGAGTGTGTCATGTGAACTCTGCTGTCAGCAAATAGAATTCGTCATTCTTAGTTAGATGATGTTGGTCCCAAGTAAATCTGGAAGAATGAGTTAGAGTCATCCAGAGAAGAGAAGTTGAGAGTGGGCCCAGAAGTTGATTTTTTCATTTTGAGCTGGGGAAATCAGAAGAAGTGGGGAACTTGAAGCATTTGTTGATAGTGCTGGCACAGGGCATGCGGCACCCTGATGTGTGATGGCCGAGCCCTCATGCTTGTTGCTGAATGGGTAAAGCCTGGTGGCTGTATCCTTCTTCCTCTTCCAGATTTACACTCACACAATGCTCAGGGCCTTTATAATGAGCCTTGTCAGCCTTTGCCATATCTTCACATTTCCCCTTTTCTTTAGCAGACATGGTTTTCCACCTCTCTGAGCACTTCTTGGAGAACTCTGAGAAGTTGACAGAAGCATCCAGGTGCTTCTTCTTGCGCTCCTCCCGGCAGGTTTGCACAGAGAATACACATGAGGACATTTTGCCTCTCTGCTTCTTAGGATCTCCTTTCCCCATGTTTGGTTGATTTTCCTCCCCGAGGTACAGAGTCGCCCAGTGCCTGTCCGCCAGTGTATTTTTTATTAGTCAAAAACAGAGAGATTGCTCTGAGATTTATATTCCCTGATCTCTAATACATCAGTAGACAGGCGGTTGTTTTTGGTCTCACTTCTCCATACAGTTTCCCATGCAGCTATGTCCTTCTGTCTGTTTCCCATGCAGCTATGTCCTTCTGTCTTTTGGACACTCTTCAGAGCAGGGCTGCTCCACCTCACAGAGGTGGGAACTAATTAAAGCGCATGCCGCTGCAGGCGATTGGCTGCAGGCGATTGGCTGCAGGCGATTGGCTGCAGGCGATTGGCTGCAGGCGATTGGCTGCAGGGTTGGAAGCATGCTGGGCACCTGGCTGCAAAGACTGGCTGCCTTTGATGTTGCAGCAGACCTGGGCCATTAGCATTTTAGCTCATACCTAATTTTTCAATGAACTAATTCAGTGGCCAGCTTTGCATATCATAAGCTTTGGAAAACTGACTTCATGTAGATGTATTTCTCTCCATACTTTCTCTCCCCTTTCTTTAGTGGCATTCATATTTTTCTTTCATTTTAAAAAGTAATAGTTGTTTTTGGGCCAGTGAGATCACTTCCTGGCTACAGTTGCTAATATTTTGATGAGCATAATTTTAGTCTTCTCTCTCCAGGTACATATATTTCTAAGGTTTCAGACCTATCTAATTTTGAAAGGGGTTTTTGAAACATTTTGCCTGTGAAGTAGAAAACTTCTTGCTTGACTTATGGTGGCCATTACATATTAGTAATTACAGAACCATCTTTGCTGTTGCTGTGTTTGGTTCAGTAAGCAACCAGGTAAACGGGAAGTGTGTGGTTCATGGAAAGAGGGCGGTAGAGGCTGGCGCTCACAGGGGCTGTGTGCTGATGGATGGCACTGGCTGGCTCACAGGGGCTGTCTGCTGATGGCTGTTGGTGAGGCGTTCCTCACTGGAAGCCTGTGTTTTTACCCTTTTGTAACTTGAATTCTTCATTTCAAAAGAAGGGCTTTTTTTGTTGTTGTTTTTTTCCACAATTCTTTTTGATGAAAGAAGTAAATTTGGGTGTTCATTTCATAGTTGAGTATTATTTTAGCTCCAGTTCTTCTTCCCTCCCCTGCCCCATGTGTTTTTTGAGACAGGGTCTTACTATGAAGCATGGGCTGGTTTACACTTACGGTCTTCCGGCCTTTGCTCCCTCCCACAGAGTAAGGACTACAGGTCTGTGCCACCGTGTCGCACTACTTCTTTAATCTATTTTTTTTTAAGATTTATTTATTATTATATGAAAGTACACTGTAGCTATCTTTAGATACACCAGAAGAGTGCGTTAGTTGCTGGGATTTGAACTCAGGGCCTTCAGAAGAGCAGTCAGTGTTCTTACCTTTTGAGCCATTTCACCAGCCCAGAATCTTTTTTTTTTTTATTTATTTTTATTTTATGTGTATGGATGTTTTGACTGTTGTGTGTCTGTACACTTTGTATGTGTTGTGCTCCTGGATGGCAGAAGGAGGTTGGGTTCTCTGGGACAATAGCTACATGGGTCGTGGTAATGGAATCTTGGTGTTCTGGAAGAGCAGCCAGTGCTCTTAAGCCCGGGGGCCATCTCCAGTCCCTGTTCTTTAATCCTTTCAAGTTGTATTCTTCCGGTCTTGCAGGTGAAGTTGGGTCAGCACAGGGCAGTTGATCTCAAAAAGACCAGAAAGTAGAAGCTAATCTAATATCATAACTTTAAAGTATTTGTAGAGTCTTTTTAAAATTTTTTTTTAACTTTTTATTTTTTAGTGGTTTGCTGCTGTCCCCTGTCCTCCGGGCATAACTGTTCCATCACAAGTTAGCAATGTTGGTGACAATTACTAATGGCTCCAGTAGCCTCATGTGGTATTTGACTAAAGCTGGGTAGACTGTCCCCTCTGTCACTCACTGGCCTTTGAGACCTGATTTCTTTGCTGCCCTTTCCTGTTCATTGGCATGGAGATTTCAGCTGTGATGCTCTGACATCTGGAATAAGATCAACTAATAGTATGTTTTCCTCCTTTCTTAGATCCACGCCCGCAACCAGAATGAAATCATTTTTGGGCTAAATGATGGCTACTACGGTGCTCCCTGTGAATACAAGGTAAGAGGGGTCTCCGAGTGTTTTGAGTTTTGGTTAGTGCAGGGGCCGTGCACCAGGGAAGCCGGACTCCCGAGAGGAGCTGAGCAGACAGAATCATGCTGTAAGTGTCCCTGTGAGCCTGCTGTTGGGGTGGTGTGGAGGAATGCCTTCCACAGTGAGAACGAGTTTCACAGGACACACAAGCACTCTGAGAAATCGGTTCTAAATCCTGATCATGTTTTCACAAAGGGAAACCTGAGAGAGCTGGTTTCTACATAATTCCTGGGGGATTAAGAGAGTGGTGAGCTGGGTGTGGTGGCATAGGCTTGCAGTCCTAGCCTCTTAGAAGGCTGTGTGTAGCAGGAGGATTACAAGGTCAGATCCTGCCCAGGTTCAGAGTGAGTTCAAGGCCAGCCTAGGAAGCTGTGTTAGGCCCTGTCTCAGGATGAAAAAGGCTGGGTGTGTTGCTCAGCAGTGGGGGCTTTACCACCATGCTGTAAGCCTAGGTCTTGATCTTCAGTCCTGCCCTGCCCCCAAAATAGGCAAGGTGACTTTTGTCTAAATGGAAGAGTTTAATGGAAATGTTCAGTTGTGTTTGTCATTCTCAGTAAGCCTAAGAAACCCAAATTATACTGGACACAGTCGCACATGCTATTAATCCCAGCAAGTGAGAAGCAGAGCCAGGTGCATCCTTGTGAGTTTGTGGCTAGCCTGGTCTACATAGAGAGTTCCAGATCAGCCTGATGTATACAGTGAGATCCTGCCTCAAAAGAGAGAAAGAAAGAAACTGAAATTGAAGCTGTTTCGTAGCCATTGCTGTCTCTGCATCTAAAGGTGAAGAGAGGAAGGCAAGGTAGAGCCTGTTTGTTCTTAGCCGGGACATTCTGTGAGCATCCCTGTGGTGGGGACTCAACATCTGCCTGCCTCCTGTTTATACTCACCACAAACCACTGTGATGGCGGCATTGATCTCTGTCTCACAATGCGGGCTGGAGCTGAGTGGGAGGATGCACTCCATAGGGTCTAGAGAGCGGCTGAGCTGAGTGAGATGTTAGTTACGTGCCCGAGGCTGCTTTCCTCACTCTGATGACTTTTATCAAAAACCAAACCAAACCAACCAACCAAACCAAAACAGTCCTCCCCCACCTTTGTAAAGTCTTCACATTGCTCTTGCTCAGAAACCCTGTTGTTCATAATCTCTGCTGTGTGGATGCCACACTTGGATGCCCTGTCTGTCACTCCTGAGTGCCTGCTCAGGGTTGGCTCCTGTATTCAGTGCTGAGAGCGCAGTGGTGAAGGAGGGCCGGATGCAGGCACACTCCTCTCTTCCAGCTGTCTGGCTAAGACAGGAGGATGGCCTGTCCTGGTCCCACGCAGAGGGGATTTGGTTGCTAACATTGTAATCCAGGTTCTGAATAGAAGGCAGTATGTGAAAGTCGTGGGCGCTGAATGGAGAGAGCTTTCCAGGGGAGGAGGCTGAGCTTGAAGGGCCACAGAGTAGAAAGGGCACAAGTTGAGTCTGAGGGACAGAAGGGAGGTGAGAGTAGCCCCAGGCCATCCCATGGGAAGTTTTGAGATTTTATCCACAGGACAGAGGCGTGTGCTCTAACCAGATTTATGAAATGGTTTAGCTCTGGCTTATTTTAGTGACTGTGGAGACACAGTGAGAAGGACCTTGCAGTGCCATGGGCAAGAGATGACAGTTTGGAATGGACCATAGCAGGGTAAGGAAGACAGATGACATCCAGGCCCAGACATGTGCTAGGCAAACTCTTTACCACTGAGCCACCCACGCAGCTTAGAAGACGACAGAGTTGGGGTTTTCGGAGAGAAAATCACTAGGACTTGTTGTGGTTTGCATTTGAGATAAAAGGAAAAAAGAGATGTCAAGGGTGACTTTGGTGATAGCCACAGGAAGCTTAGCGACTTGGCGGGGTGGGGCGGGGAGGAAGAGCAAAGATCCTGAGGTAAGATGGCCACAGGCATGGGCAGTGTCTTTAAACCCCTGTGTTGATGGCTAGTAGCCATCTGGATCCCTGAACCTGGAGAGAACTGAACTATAAATGTGGGGCGATGACAAAGCCACTGAAGTCATGTGTAACACAGGCTGGCAGTAGGCTGTGCAGTAGAGAAGGACTGAGTAGCCCAGGTTGGAGGAGTAGCCCAGGCTGGAGGAGAAGCTAGCAATAGAGTGACCAAGTAGCAGTGTCCATGGCAAAGGGAAGAGCGTGTGCTGCGGGGTCTGGGGCCCAGCGTCTCTGCTTTCTTCCCTCCCATCTCGGTAAACTGTGGGCTTGGCTGTTCCTGTTGCTTTTTTTAAGGAGATGCAGTGGTCAAGTAAACCAAGGACAGAAAAATTGTGTTGTATACTTTAGCAAGCGGATTTATGCTAGGTGGTGTCTTTAGAACGTCCAACTCCGGAAGTCTCCCCTTTATGTCCCGGCTTCATCTTCTGCGTCCCTGGAGTCCTTGCACATCTTCCAGCTTTCCTCTGCCCAGTGTGCTGCTCTGTCCAGCGGCCTGTGGGGTCAGACTGACATGAGCGATGCTGACCTCCCCCCGCCCCTCAAGCTCCCCGCCACAATGCTTGGTACATGGTATTTACTTAGTAAAAACATTTGAGATTAAGTCAGAGACTTGTGAGGCTGCCATTGCTGGGCTGTTTGCCATTGCCAAGGCTGGCTGTCCTGGTGTGGGAGGGAGGGAGGGTGACTCACCCTGCAGCTGGTCCCTGACTCTACATCTGGTAGAGTCTCACAGTCAGAGGCAATGGTAGCATTCAGAGCCAGTGTCTACCAAGCGTTCTGTGGTACCTGCCGTTGTAGTTAAACCCTCAAGAACCCCATGGCTAGAGACTCACAGTTGGTGAGGGTTGGGGTAAGCACCAGTATCCAGCTTCTCTTTCTGCTTGTGAGTTTTGAACAAGTTCAGACAAGATGAGTGACAGGAAAACAGTGTCAGAAGGTGGCTTGAGAACAGATAAAACTGACTGGAAAATGTTGCTTAACTTTGACTAAAAGCTCACCATGGCTTGTGTGCATTTCCTCTTGACCTGATCCCCTTCCCTCCAAAATAACAGAGCAAATGGAAATGAAGTTGTCCCATTATAGATAAAGCCTGGTTCTCTGGGCCAAGCAGTGTTGTGTATGTGCATAGACAGATCCCAGTGGTGTAGCATCTGGGAGGAGCTGAGCCACGCATGCCCAGCCTTCAGAGTTCATGGATAAGCCACCTAGAGCTGTGGAGGAGGAGAAAGCTACAGCCCAGAGGGATTGAGAGGTTCTTTCAAGATGGGGACTGGGAAATTTTTCTCCTTTGTGGAAGCTTGGGAATGTGGAATGAATAGTTAACCCTAACAGCAGTAGTAACTAATATTTAGTGAGCACTTAATAACTAATATTTAGTGAGTACCTAATTCACTACGAGGCAGCGAACACTTTCCATCGTTACTGTGTTTTAACTCCACAGTTGTTCATCTATAGAAGAGAAACTGGTACAGAGAGCTTTAGTAGCTTTCCTAAGATTGCACAGCAGGCAAATAGCAGAGCTGGGATTCAGAACCAGATGGTTAGGAAATGTTTGTTGAGTATGTGCTTGTTATGTGTGCTACATTTTATTTCATAGTCCTCCAGTTAATTAGCTTTGTCAGTTTAGAATTCCTTAGCAACTTTCAAAGGAACACTTGCAATATCAGCTGAAACTTAAAAGCATTGTCTGAAAAGATTTATCTGTATTACTTGTTATCTTGTGTCTGTGTGTATGGTTATAGGTGCCTACAGAGGCTCTGTGTGTGTGTACATGCACAGGTCCCTACAGAGGATATGTGTGTGTGTGTGTGTGTGTGTGTGTGTGTGCCAGTGCAAGAGCCTGCAGAGAGTGGCTGAGCCGTGGCTCCCAGGAGCCAGAGTTTCAGGTGGTGTGAGCGGCATGCTGGAGGTGCGGACACTGAGCTCTGGTCTTCAGCAAGAGCAGTGCTGAGTGATTGCTTTTAACCATCGGCCCATTTCCTTAGCCCCAGAAAGCGTGGTTTCAATCTTTTTTATCTTTATTTTTTAAAGCCATAGACCATCTTTGTGACTATTGGTGAATATATTAAGACTGTCTCTGGGCTGGAGAGATGGCTCAGCAGTTTAGAGTATTGGCTGTTCTTCCAGAGGTCCTGAGTTCAATTCCCAGCAATCACATGTTGGCTCACAACCATCTGTAATGGTATCTGATGATGCCCTCTTCTGTCATGCAGGCATACATGCAAATAGATCACTCATACACATAAATGCATCTTTAATAAAAAATCTAGATTAGCCGGGCGTGGTGGCGCAGGCCTTTAATCCCAGCACTCTGGAGGCAGAGGCAGGCGGATTTCTGAGTTCGAGGCCAGCCTGGTCTACAAAGTGAGTTCCAAGACAGCCAGAGCTACACAGAGAAACCCTGTCTCAAAAACAAACAAACAAACAAACAAAAAATTCTAGATTAAAATAAATGGGGCTGAAAAGATGGCTCAATGGTTAATAGCACTGACTACTTTTCCAAAGGTCCTGAGTTCAAATCCCAGCAACTACATGGTGGCTCACAACCATCTGTAATGAGATCTGACACCCTCTTCTGGTGCGTCTGAAGACAGCTACAGTGTACTTAGATATAATAATGAATAAATCTTTTTTAAAAAAATGTCTCCTATACCAAACAAAAAGCAAGTCAAAGAAATGTAGAGACTTACCTAAAGTCATCAAACACAGTAATGATCATTCTGGCACAGGAATTGAAGAGTAGAGAAGTGGCTGAGCGAGCACTCCAGGCTGAGATAAAAGGATGTGGAAAAGAAACTTCAGAACTTTAGAATCAGTTTGAAGGGGAAAGCTTGAAGCTACTAGGGAGAAGAGCTTTCCTTACTAATGAGAGTAAAAGTAGACCCTCATCACCTGCAGCAGGTGCCAGAGTCTTAACTAGAAAGGCTGGCTGTCACCCACTAGTGAGCAGTCTTGCCTCTAGCACTGTTTCAGGCAAAAGGATGGAACAGCTACATTTTAATTTCTATGCATCGAGCTTTACAGCTCACATACATTTTACCAACAGGGAATGACCTGAAAGGGATGATGTGCAATGTAAGAGTAGGTGAAGAATGTAAATGGTCCAGACAGAAGGGATTTAACTGCTGTCTGTATGATAAAAGACAAAAACAAGTACATGATAAACTAGTCCTTTTTAGCTGTTGTGATGAGATATCTGAGAAGAGAGATTGAAGACAGGCAGGTTTATTTTAGCTCACAGTTTGAAGGGATACAGTTGATCAGGACAGGAAGGTGTGGCTGTAGGAACAGGATGCATCAGTTACATTGTATCCACTGTCAGAAAGTAGAGAGAGCAAGTGCTGGCCCTAAGCTCGCTCTCTACTTTGTTTCTATTTATTAACAGCCCACCTGTTATTACCTTGCCCCAGGACACCTCACCTCTCATTTGCATGCACAGCTCTGAGTTTCTCTTTAATGGTGCTAATCTCTTCAACACTTCAAGCTGCTTTCACTGGACTCTTCTTGCTTCCAACTGTAAATCTGATGAGGCTGTTCTGCACACTTTCTGCTCCGTGAACCTGACTGAGAGCAGTGGGCAGAAACCACGCCATACATACCCTGGTCCTGATGGAGTCCATTTTGTGAGCCTCGTCCCCACTATCCATGCTTCTTTTGGTTTCCACACTTCTATCAGAATAGCCCATTAAGTTATTTTAGCATTATAGAGTTTCTTTCATCCATAGCTCCAAACTTCTTCTACATCCTACCCATAAACCAGTTCCAAAGGCCCTGAAAGCCAAGCTATCAGGTAGTCATGCAGCAGCCTCTCTCCCTGTAGGTACCCTTCTATACTGGCCTGGCTACATTCCCTGTTGCTGTGACAGAGCACCTGGCAGAAAGCAACTCTAGGAGGGAGGAGGTACTTGGTCTAGTCTGAGGAGATTCACTCCATTATGGAGGGGAGGGCATGGCGGCAGCAAAGTGAGGTGATGAGTCAGGAGGCAGAGAGAGAGGGGTGTAAGTGTGAGAAGCTCAGCTTGCATATACTTACCCCCTTTTATTGTCTTGTTTGAGACCTCAGCCCTTGAAGTGGTGCTGCCCACAATGGGCAGTCGATATTTTCATCCTCAGCTAAGTCTCTGGAAACACTGTCGCAGGCAAGTCCAGTCAAGTGACAGTGATTAATCCCACAGCGAGTTTATGTGTTATAAGAGATCAAATCAGGTGGTGGCAGTGCACTTGAGAGGCAGAGGCAGGAGCTTGTCTGAGTTTGAGGCCAGCCTTGTCTAGAGCAAGTTCCAGGATAGCCAGGGCTGCACAGAGAAAACTGTCTCAAAAAACAAAACAAACAAAATCAAACTAGACTATTGTTACTCAGAATGTGGTCTTCCCACTCTGACCAGTCTGCCTTCAATTTGTGGGTATGCTGAGGAGAAACTTATAAAATTTGGACATCATTGTGACATTTTAAGGGATGCTCTTTGAAAGTCTCAGATCTCAGAGGCTAGAATAAAGAACTTCAGCAATTGCTGTCCCCTAGAGGGGTTGAAACGTCACAGAGGTGATGTGTGGTGATTGTGATTGTCAGTCTGTTTGACCGGAGATTACAGATACTAAACAGCTGTAGGATTTAGTAGAAAAACTTGAATTCTAGTCAGTCATGGTGGTAAATAGAGGCAAGGAGATTAAGGAGTTCAAAGTTAGCCTCTGCTACATAGAAAGTTTGAGGCCAGCCTGAGTTACATGACACTCCATCTCAAAACAAAAAATAAACCAAACCTACGTGTACATGTTCAGAATTAAAGAATACCTGGTAATTGCTAGAGGTTTCTAATTAGTGAAGGGAAACAGAGGGCTGGAAAGACTTAAGGAAAAACCCGCTTTGTCCTCGTGGGTCCAAGTGGTGGTGTTGAATGTGACAGAGTGAGAAGGCAGCGGTGTGCCCGCATTTGTGCCCAGGTAGTTGTGAGTGATGGCGAGACGTTTAAACTCGAGGGGTACAGGGCTTTGAGAATGGCACATTTCTAAGAGCATGAACTCTGGACCAGAGTTTCTAGGGTCCTGGTGCAGCCTTTGCTGCCTGCCACAGCGTTGTCCACTCTGCCTTCCAGCGTGGTGTTCACAGCTCACTATGTGTGTATGTATGTGTGTGTGTTGGGGGGGACACACACTAGGACTTGTGATCCAGTGTTCAATCCCATGCTTAATCTCCTGGCATCATTGAGGACTACTTTATTCTAATTAACTTCGTGTAATAAAATTTCATATTATTTTTATGTAATGCAATTTCATTTACTTGGCAAGTGTGTCTTTGAGTATGTGATTGAAATCTTTATCTACTTACTCTCCTCTCCATCCATTAAGCACCTACTGCATACCTATTAAACTAAGTATGGTGGGACTAAAGAGTGTAAAATACAGATGAACAGTCATTGTTTGTGTGTGTGTGTGTGTTAAAAAGGAAAGGCAGTATGTATGTATTCCAGACCACGATCTTCACTGAGTTGATTAAAAGGTTATCTTGGATGGTGGGTTGCATGGGTTCTGCAAGGATGTAGGTGAACTTTGAACAAATGTTGAAGACCCCAGAGACACTGGTAGCTTGAGGGCTGTGCCTGGGGGAATGGCTGCTGGATGGGATGGGGGGTGGGGTGGGGGAAATAAAATCGGCTTTGCAGTCCGCTTGCAGCCTTTCAGATGTGCATCCAGGACTTTGCCTGTAATGTGTTCAGGTCGCTCCCCTGGCCTGGGTTTCTTTTTGGCAACCGCTCTTCTGGGAGGCTGCTGGCTGCTCTCTTGGGTAACTGGGAAGCCAATATAAAACACCCGCTTCAGAGTCAGACGGCTATGGATTTCACCTGGAGTTGACTGCTGCTTACTGAGGAGACCCCGGGAAAACTGGCTCTGTTTTCTCATCCGTAAGTGCAGGAAACCAACTGTACTTCAGCCCTCAGCTGGCTGGGGTTAAATTAAACATGGTAGTAGTGTATATGAGGAGGCTGGCATGTGTGAAGAGTTCAGCAACCAATGGGAATGATGCTCACTAGGATCTGAACCCCACAGTGAGTGTGCACACCTCGAATGCTCACCTCTGGACTGGCACGGTGCTCCCAGCCCCAGGCCTGCCGTGCTTGGTCAGTGAATGCTGGTGTAGCAGCTTTGTTTAGGACTATCATAGTTTGGGAATTAAATTTTTGAGAGGGAGGTATCTCATTCAGCCTAACTCCCCTGATCTTAACCTTGTGGTATTTAGTTTTATACAACTTACCCTGGTGGGACACTTAAATTATCTGGCCTCGACAGATTGTAAAAAATTTAGACTGCAGAATTTTCTTTTCATGCCAAAAGCAATATCCAGAAGGATCCAGTAGGTGGCGCTGCCTTCTCACCTTAGTGAAAAGAAAATTGGACCAGGAATGGAATTCAAGTCAAAATGATCAACATTTTTCAAATGAAAGAAACAGATTGAAATCACAACTTGCTGAGTTTCACACATGTAATCATGTAAATGGTCATCTCAAGTAGATGGTGAGGCTGACATTGGCTGAGGGACTGAGGGATGAGAGCAAGCTTCCCATCTGTTTTGAGTCCTGGTCCTACACCTTTGAAGTGTAGGCGCTCTGACTTACAGCCCAGTGATTAAGCAATCACTTAGCCTCTTAGTGTTAGCTGCTGAATCTCAAAAGTCACGAAATTCTAGTTTGCTCCAGGGAGCCAGGCATGGCTGCATGCACCCGTGATCTCAGAAATTGGGAGGCCAAGGCAGGAGGGACTCAATCTCAAAGTCAACATGGGCTTCATCATAAGATCCTGCCTTAAAAAAAGAAAAAAGAAAAAAAAAAGCATGAACTATTGGAATTTTCTAGCCCAGTGCCTTCATGTCATAAATTAAAGAAGCGGAGGCTCAGGAGCCTTCTGGCCTCTCGGGCTTTGCATGTAAGTTAGTGCCATGCTGTAGATGATAACCGAGCACAGCTGTAGATGGTGAACCACTGTATACTTCAGCCTGTAAGGACTTGCCTCTAAGCAATCTCAGCCCGTCTTTACACAGTCGTAGAGAATGGCGGGGCAGCTCTGCTTCCGGTTATGTGCATTTGAAGCACAGAGGTCCGCTGACTTTCTATCCCTGTGACTCACCCATCTCCATGCAGGATTGACGCTTCTGTTCTTCACTTTAGAAGCCTCTGGACAGACAGACCACCGTGGGCAACTGTGCCAGTTTGTTATAATCTTTTGGAGGGTCTGTCCCCCTTTGTAGGGTACACAACAGTTCTAACGCCTGTCTCTGATGCCTGCCAGGGATGCAGTAGGGAGCCACCATGGGAAGGAAGAGCAGGCTGTGCTAGGATGAGGGTGTGGTGGACATGGGATCAGTGCGGCTCTACCTCCTTTTAGACTCCTTTCTTCTGCCCTGTAACCTGGGGAAAGGTAGAGGCTATCCTTTTTACCTTTCCATTTTTTTTGGAGATTTCTAAAGTGCTGTATTTCCTTAGCTGTGAGGGGTGCTGGTGGTATCTTCTTTGCCTTGCAGTCACTGAAGTAGACAGGGGTGGGGTGGGGGGTGGGGGGTGGGGTGGAACCTGGAAAAGTGAGGAGGTTTTATTTAATTGCCCTTCTAGGACTGACTTGAGAGGTTGGACAGTGGCTGTTCACTCTTGGTCATCCTGCACTGGGTCTAACTGGATGGCAGGGAGCATCCTGCCCCGTAGTACACAGCAGAGCACTTAGAAGTTGGGATTTTGTCTCAAGTTCAGCCTGTGTTTGATTGACACTGAGCTGGGCAGTAGATCATTTCTGCTCAGACTTTTAAACAGTTGGAAAACCTTCTCTTTTTTGTGAATATAAATGTTTTACCTGTATGTATGTAAGTGCACCATTTGAGTTATAGATGGTTATGAGCTATTGTGTGGGGGCTGGGAATTGAACCTGGGTCTTCTGAAAGAGCAGTAAGACGCTCTCAGCTGCTGAGCTATCTCTTCAGTCCTGAAAAATTGGAGAACTTTTCAAAGTTGTTCTTATGTATCTCAGTCAGTCATCATTTGTGTCTGTGTGCACAGTAAATGAAACAGACTGGAAGATAGATGGTCAGGCCTGTCTGTTTGCTGCCTGTGCTATTCTAACACATCTTGATATCTGACCTTGTAAACACGGGTGAGCTTGTTTTGGAAGCATCCTTGGTCCACTACTGCATCAGGCAGGGGCGGGCCTTTGAAAACCTCCCCATTGCCAGCCTCATTGCCAAGGCCTTTAAATGGCAGACATTATAGTAGATACAGTGAGTATGTTCATTCATTGTGGAGCAACTCCACAACACAGCCATTTTCAGTGGATGGGCAAAGCGCCGGGGAAGAAATTGTCAGGCTATGGACACAGGATTGCACAGCCATTAGGTAGGCAGTTTTTCATTTGAGCTCTGGTCTGACTCCCTTAGAAGCTCATATCTCTGAACTGGGCCACGTGGTGTCTGAGTTCCCTCCCACATGAGGTGGTGGGTCAGAGTCCCAGGCCTGTAGTTTCACATTTAATTAAAACTGTCCACTAGCAGTGCAGAGAGCTGGAGGAGAGCTCTCAGGCCAGTGCCTCGTTAGGCTGACGAGGTATTGCTGAAGCGGAGACGTGCTGGGAACTGAAGCCGTCACCCCACCCAGACCCACTGAAGTCACATCCATTAGTCACTGCATTTGGCCTCCCTCTGGCTCTCCCACTCCCCTTTCTTCTTGGATCAAATTAACTTTTTTGACAGATGTTTGGAAAATAGTCTTATCCTGTAATTTATATTTATAAATCCTTCTGCTACAGTGTGGTCCCCATTCTCCGCCTTCATTGAAGCCAGAAAATAACCTGGGAGAAGGCCCCGTTTCCTGTTATGAGTTTGGAGGCTCTTGTCTTCATAGCATACTTTGTGAGCTTTTGCGAATTGTATGTAGCACCAGGAGACGGGAAGCCAAGAGAGATGCTTCGTAGAGATGCTTTGGATTCTTTAGAGGTAAACACCGTCAGCCTGAGCTTTGTCCTCCCCCAGACTCAGAGCTGAGCCTTTTGTTGGTTTAAAATCCTTAGTCTCTTTTGGATTAGATTTGGAACGAGGACATTCTTAGCTCTGAAAAGTCAGTGCAGTTCAAGCTTCCCCACAAGCCGGAACCCCTTACTCCGTCCAGTGATGATGGTTAGCCAGGCCGCTGCTGCCCGCTCCTCCTCCTCCCTCATGTCTGCTGTCTTCTCCCTGGTTAGAGGAGATTTTATATGTACTCTTTCTGCCTCTAAGGTATATGCTCCTTGTATATGCTCTTTGTGTGTCTGTGTGTACCCATGTGCATATGTAGGTATGGAAGCTAGGGGTCAGTGACAAGTGCCTTACTTTACTGTTCTCTACATTATTGTCATCATTGTTGGGGACCCAGCCTCTCACTGAACCCAGAGTTCATTGGTCTGGCGAGGCTGGAATGACCCATCTACCTCAGCACCCCAAACCAGTTACAGACACATACAGCTCTACCTGGCTTTTACTGAACAAGCCCTCATGCTTGCCCGGCAGCGACTTCACTGGCCAAGGGCTCTCCCCAGCCTGCTGTCTCACTTGTATGATCTGCCTCTAGTGTTTTCTCTGCCTGGTCACATTTTTTCCAGGAGTGAATGCAGTCCATTTGAGTCTGTTCCTCCCCTCTGCTCTGCCTGGCTGTAAAATGGACACCACACTCCAGAGGTGGCCACTCCAGCAGGCCCTTCTGTCCTTCTGAAAGTAGCAGCACCAAGACTCTTAGTCTACTTTCTGCTTGAGTGTTTATAGTTGTGACTTCTTACTTTAAACCCAAGAATCTTAATTTAAGAGAACCTTTCTTATTGCTTTGAATGCTCTTTAAAAAGCAGTAATGCCCGTTTCAGGACTCACGTGTCTTTGCTTACAATGCTATCCTTACTGAACAGTGCTTGTCACGGTGTCGAGAGAGGAAAGGCACGTCTGAGGCTGTGGCCACACTGGGGGCAGGAGGGTGTCCATACTGAGCTCAATGTCTGAGAAGAGGTCTCCTCCCTCTTTAATGGTGCAGCATCTGGGCTTCATCAGAGCCCAGGCAGAGGGTGTCCAAGGCCTGCAGACGCTTAGCAGAGACACTTGCCGTTTTCCTCAGTTTCAACTTGGCCAGCACTTGAAAGCGCATTAGTGTCCGTACACACGTGCACATGGGACCCAGGCTGTCTGTGGATCCAGCAGGTAGCCCTCCTCACGCATACTGTAACCAGCCTACTGTAACCGTAGAAAGGACACTTCCCCATATGTGGGACAAGCCGCCAGCTTTGTTTTGTTGTCTTTTATTTTTCTTCTTGCCCATTTGATTTCTTATTCTGTCCAGGTTGGTGAGTCTGGGCTGTGCAAAGCTCACTCACCACTCAAAGACGTTGCGCTCAGCCTAGGTGCTACACTGGAAACCTGCAGGGGATTGCTTATGCTGTCCTCAGGCTCTGTCAGACTTTTGTTCTCCTTAGCCCATTGTATCCGAATTTTCTTAAACTTTCTTCATTTGTTTATTTGTGTGTTTGTATGTCTCTGTGTGTGGGGGTATTAGAGTCTGCAGAGCTTGGAGTTACAGGTGCTTCTGCGCTTCTGACTGGGTGCTAGGAGGTCACCTCCAGTCCCTTTAGCCCCTCCCCCCCAAGCCCCCTAGTCGCCCCACAAGGCTCCTTCCTGCCAGCTGGTCTTTGGTCAGGTGCTTCAGAGACTGGTGCACCCTCCTGGCCCAAATTGAGCAGGTTCCTCCCCTCTGCCACTGTGACCCTTTATCCAGTAGTACCAGTGCCCCCCCCTCACTTAGCCCAGGCTGTCTCACGTCATCCCCATCTCTTTGAACCAGTACTGATGGAGCCTGCCAGTGTCTACTCCTTCACTGTGGGCTTTGTTTTTTTTTTTTTCCATTTCTAAAATGTTAATGTAATTTCTTGTTTCAATTCAAGGCAGTAGCATCTGTCTTCACTAATCAGTGGCTTGCAGTCTTACCAAGGTCTGATTTCTTCTTTCTAAACCCTTTCTAAAACTTTTTTTTTTCCCCAAGACAGGGTTTCTCTGTGTAGCCCTGGCTGTCCTGGAACTCACTCTGTAGACCAGGCTGGCCTCGAACTCAGAAATCCACCTGCCTCTGCCTCCCAAGTGCTGGGATTAAAGGCATGCGCCACCACTGCCCGGCTTCTAAAACACTTTCTCATGCTAAAATTTGTCCTTGTCATTTAGACCCATTTCCCTAGGTCAGTTCTTCTTACGCTCCCATGATGCCTGGCGTTTCGCTCAGCACCCTGCTGTGATTTCTGTTTGCCTGTTGTCTCATCTCTTTCTTGTCTGACTGTCCTGTGTATGAAGCCAGGGCAAGAGTCTGCTCTGGTATAGCTTATTGCGGGTGTGTAGCAGTGCCCTGGTATATAGTCATGGCTTGGCTGATGCTTGGTGGGAGTGGATGGTGGTCTGTGGTGGCCCTGGAGGGGTCCTGATGGCGCACACACGGCTTGGCTGTCAGTAGTTGTAAGGCTCCTTACTCAGAATTCAGTCTGCTTTGCTCAGTGCTTTTTGACCATTTCTTATAGACACTTGTTTCCAAATTATTATTGTACTGTAAAGGGAGTTCTTTTTAGGCCTCCAGACTTATTTTTTTTGTTAAAATTTCCACATTTTCATTAACTATCTAGTTGTTGATCTCAGGCTCATGTCTCTAGTGAGGTTTGGCTGACTTTCTCTCTTTCCCTCCTTCTCCTTCCCTTCCTCCCTCCCTCCCTTCCTCCCTCCCTCCCCTCGACTCATGCAGCCACTGGGTCCTTCAGAGTCCATTGAAACAACTCTGGTCTCCCTAGCTTCTTTTCCATCTCCATCCGGTAATTCAGCCAGCCACCTCTAGAGAGATAGATAGATTCCTGCAGCGGCCGGGCTCCTGATGGCCTGTGGACTCTGCTGCTTGGGTCTGCTCTGTCTTGCTCACCACATCTCTTTAATCTTGCATGGCATACTTTATTTCTTTGCTTAAAAGTTATATCTAATAAATTGTCATCATCTGCTCTATCTGTGTGTCGAATTCGGATTCCTTCCATTGTGCTCCCTCCCTGCCCCTCCCTCCCCACCCCTCCCTCCCTATCCCTTCTTTTTCACTGCTGCTGTTGAGTCAGAGCTCTCAGTACATACAGTGTGTGTGTGTACTTTTGTGTCTTTTTGTGTGGCATATGTACATGTTTTTGTATACAAACATGACTACTCCTAAAATAGCTACCTGCTGATTCCACAGAGCCTGGGGCCATGTGCACATGTGCACAGACCCTAATGCGCTTTCCAGTGCTGGCCAAGTTGAAACTGAGAAAGGCAAATGTCCTGTGAGAGGTTGAGTGACTTCCCCGTGGCAGGTGTCTCTGGAGAGGCTGAGCACTTTACCCAGTCACTCTCCACCTCATTTTCTTAGCTATCTCCCTGCGCCTGGACTATTATAACAGCAACTCACTGTAGTTGGTCATTCTGCCTCCGCCAGCTCATCACATTAGTCCTTCCCTAAGTAGCCTTTATTATATACAGCTCTGATGGTCACACTGCAGTGTTAGAAGCCCTTCCTGAGCTTTGATGCCCGTGGGTTGTCTTCACTTTTGGCCTGGTGTCAGGGCTCCCAGCCTACTTACCCAGCCATGTCTCCCATCACTTTCACCGTCAGAGTTCCTGAAGCCGAACAAACCAGGACACTTGGATTTTGTCTGAGTGCAGTTCATGTTTCCTGCTGCCGTGCTTTGGCTGAAGGTGTTCAGTCTGGGTGGGGCTTTCCTTCCCAGCCATTCAGGTTCTCAGGACCACCTAACCCACCCAAATACTGACAGCTCTGCAGCCTTGGATGCTCTGTGCTTGCTGGATGGAATCCTCACCACATCAGAACGCCTGTGTGGTTTATTTTGGTTTTAACCTGGTCTTATGACCCCTTTATTTATTTCTTTCACCTGGGCCTTTAACTGGTATATGTGCTTTCTGAGGATAGTGAGAAACAAGCTTAATGTCCTTTGTGTATTAGGTGTTTAATACACCTAATTAATGAATAAAGGATCATGTAATCTGATTGGCCTACCAAGAGAATTCTTTTCCTTCCTTCCTTCCTTCCTTCCTTCCTTCCTTCCTTCCTTCCTCCCTCTCTTTCTTACTTTCTTCCCCTCTCCCTCCCTTTTTAAAAAATAATTTATTTATTTTAACTTTTTCAAGACAGGATCTTAATTATTTAGCTCTGGCTGTCCTGGAACTTACTATGTAGACCAGGCTGGCCCCAAAACTCACAGAAGCCCCCCTCCCTCTGCCTCCCACATGCTAGGATTAATGGCATGCTCACCACACCCAGAAAGTGGGTTATTTCTGTATTGCTTTAGTGTTTATAAGGATGATAAGGAGAGCTAAGACAGCTCATTTTTTCAAGGTGACCTTGCTGGGAGCACTAACAGAGCTTAAATTTTGTGTGTTCTGCAAACCAATAATAATTTGCTTTTAAATTTTCAAGAATTTGAAAGATGAAACAAATAAGAGTATATACTCAGATGTGACATGTGTCTTTCTTTGCAAAGCTGAAAACACCAAGTTTTAGCTGTACCCCATGACCTCAGTACTGGGGATCAAATTCAGGCCCCATCTGCCACTTAACTGTCTTCCCAGTCTCAAAAATACCTTCTGACCCTTTTATGGAAGAAGTGCCCTGACCACTAATCTAGAAATACAGCTCATCTGCCCGGCTGGAGCTGTGGAACTGTCTGCTTCCCCAACAGTTTCCCAGACCCTCTCCTGGCGGAGGAGGGTCCCTCGGTGGAAGGAAATCCTTAGGCCTGGCTTCAGAAGAGTTTTGAGTGGCGTGCAAATCTTTCCTGGGCTCTTTGGCACTTGGCACTATCTCCCACAGATAACCAGATACAAATGAGCCGTTTCTTTCCATTATAACCCTCACCAGAACCTGGAGGATTGCACAGCTGGCCCAGTTAGTTGTTGTCCAGAGTGAGGCTCTTGGCATATTTGAAGAATGTTAATTGCTAAGTGCAGGGTGAAGTCAAAGAGCTTCATAATGTCCTTAAGCTGCTTTAAATGTACATAGCCTGAGAATTTTACATCAGAAAGGGTCTGGGAGATCACTGAGTTTACCATGGTCCTTAAGAGCAGGGACTGTGAGCCAGACTGTGTGGCTCTTCCTCTTAATCCTCCTGTGGCTCAGTTTCTTCACCTTTAAAGTGGGGCTAAGAATAGCACCTAGCCAATGGGCTTGTGAGTATCAGCAGCAAGTGTGAGTGCTTCCCACTGCCACATTTGACTGGAACGCTGGCTCTGACACAGGACTCTCCACATAAGCATCCTTTTTTTTTTTCTTTCTTTTTTTATTAGATATTTTCTTTATTTATATTTCAAACGTTATCCTCTTTCCTGGGTTCCCCTCTGAAAACCCCCTATCCCATACCTCCCCTCCCCCAGACCCACCCAACTCCTGCTTCCCTGTCCTGGCATTCCCCTACACTGGGGCATCGAGCGTTCTCAGGACCTAGGACCTCTCCTCCCATTGATGTTCAACAAGGCCATCCTCTGCTACATATGCAGCTGGAGCCATGGGTCCCTCCATGCCTCCATGTGTACTCTTTGGTTGGTGGTTTAGTCCCTGAGAGCTCTGTGGGTACTGGTTAGTTCATATTGTTGTTCCTCCTATGGGTCTGCAAACTCCTTCAGCTCCTTCCATCCTTTCTCTAGCTCCTTCATTGGGGACCTTGTGCCCAGTCCAATGGATAGCTAAGAGCATCCACCTCTGTATTTGTCAGGCACTGGCAGAGCTTCTCAGGAGACAGCTATATCAGGCTCCTGTCAGCAAGCACTTGTTGGCATCCCCAATAGTGTCTGGGTTTGGTGACTGTATATGGGATGGATCCCCAGGAAGGGCAGTCACTGGATGGCCTTTCCTTCAGTCTCTGCTCCACACTTTGTCTCTGTATCTCTTCCCATAGGTATTTTGTTCCCCCTTCTAAGAAGGACCGACATATCCATACTTTGGTCTTCCTTCTTCTTGAGCTTCATGTGGTCTGTGAATTGTATCTTGGGTATTCCAAGCTTCTGGGCTATTATCCACCTATCAGTGAGTGCATACCATGTGTGTTCTTTTGCAATTGGGTTACCTCACTCAGGATGATATTTTCTAGTTCCATCCACTTGACTGTAAATTTCATGAAGTCATCGTTTTTGATAGCTGAGTAGTACTCCATTGTGTAAATGTACCACATTTTCTGTATACATTCCTCTGTTGAGGGACATCTAGGTCCTTTCCAGCTTCTGGCTATTATAAATAGGGCTTCTATGAACATAGTGGAGCATGTGTCCTTATTACATGTTGGAACATCTTCTTGGTATATGCCCAGGAGTGGTATAGCTGGGTCCTCAGGTAGTTCTATGTCCAGTTTTCTGAGGAACCGCCAAACTGATTTCTAGAGTGGTTGTACCAGCTTGCAATCCCACATAAGCATTCTTGTTTCACTGATGCTTTTAGTAGTTGTCTCATTTTATAGTTATAGGTACTGAGGACGAGAGGAGCGAAACAATTTTCCTTCCTTACCTGACAGGCAGAGTGGGCTAAAGCCTGACTGCAGCTTTTCAGTTTAGTGTTCCCTCCCTGTTACCATGTGCTGCTTGAGATATGTATTTAACACTTACAGATTAAATGCGTGTGTGTGTGTGTGTGTGTGTGTGTGTGTGTGTGTGTGTGTGTGAGAGAGAGAGAGAGAGAGAGAGAGAGAGAGAGAGAAACTCGTGAGTGGGGTTATATGTGCACATATGTGTAAATGCATGTGGAGGCTAGAGTGTCTTTCTCAGTCAGTTTTCATCTTAGTTTTTGAGACAGGGTCTGTCACTAAACTTGGTGCTCCCAGATTCAGGTAGACTGGCAGGCAGTGAACCTCTCGGACCCTCCTGTTGCTGCCTTTCTTGGGCCCACATTAACGAATCTATGCCTCCACACCAGGCTTTTACACCAGCACTAGGCGAGCACTTTCCTGGCTCAGCCATCCTCATGGCTCCTTATTTTTATTTTTCATACAGATGTCAGCCAAGCTGGCCTTACCCTTCTTAGCCTGTCTTAGCCTCCTAAGTGATGGGATGACAGTAATTGTGTCACCATAACTGGCTTGGATGGTTAAAAGAAATACTAGATTTACTTATTTTACTTTATGTGTATGACTGTTTTGCAAGCCTGCATTTATGTACAATACATATGTACCTGCTGGATTCCCTGGAACTTGGGTTATAAATGTTTGTAAGCCAACCATGTGGGTGCTAGAAATCCAGCCCAGGTCCTGTCCACGAACAAGTACTCTTAACCCCTGATCTTACTGCTCCAGGCCCAGGGTGATTTTTAATAACTAGCAAAAAAGTACACAGCAGCTTTTTAGATACACTAAGAAAGCTGAGTTATTTTGTAGCTTAGTCTCCTGTCTCTCCTGTGTGTCCTCGTCTTCTCACCTTCATAATATGACATTATTTCCTAGCCAAGTCTTTTAAAATTGAAGTGCTGCTCATGTAACTACTGTCTCTATCAAGTTGACAAGCATTCTATTATCCTAAAGAAAACCCAAGAGTGTTGGGGAGATGGCTTTCGTTAAAAATGCTTCCTGCTAGCTTGGTGGTGGTGGCGCATGCCTCTAATCCCAGCACTTGGGAGGCAGAGGCAGGCGGAATTCTGAGTTCAAGGACAGCCAGGACTACACAGAGAAACCCTGTCTCGAAAAACAACAACAACAAAAAAATGCTTCTTGTTCTTACAGAGGATGTGAATTCAGTTCCCAGCACCCAAGTCAAATAGCTTCCAACTGTTTATAACTCCAGCTCCAGGGGACCCAGTGCCGTCTTCTGCACACAAACACATAGACAGACACATCAGTAAAAGTTCATCCTAAAGAAAACTTGGTGCTCCAGTGTAGCCTTTCTCCACGCCTACCTCCCAGTGCTCTCAGTCTGCTTTCGGTCTTTACAGACTCACATATTCAGTGTATTCTAAGTCAGTGGGATCACATTGTGTGATATTCCATGTCAGTGGGATCACATGGTGTGTGGTATTCCTTGTCTGTAGGATCACATGGTGTGTGGTATTCCATGACAGTGGGATCACATGGTGTGTGGTATTCCTTGTCTGTAGGATCACATGGTATTTCATGACAGTGGGATCACATGGTGTGTGGTATTCCATGTCAGTGGGATCACATAGTGTGTGATCTTTTGGGTTTAGCGGTTTTCATGTAGCATATTTTTATATTTGCATATAATATATTTATCTACATATTATATCTAGCACTTCATCTTTCTTAGGATGCACCACACCTTCTTTATCCATTAGCCTTGGATGGACATTTGGGTTGTGTCCTTTGACTATCATAACATTTGAGGGCAAATTCTTGTTTGAGTGCCTGTGTTCTTTTTGGTAGGAACCTGGGAGCAAAATTGTTATTGCCAGGCAGTGGTGGAGGATGCCTTTCGCCTTTAATCTCAGCAAGTGGATCTCTGTGAGCTCGAGGCCAGCTTGGTCTACAATGTGAGTTCTAGGATAGCCAGGACTGTTACGCCGAGAACCCTGTCTTAAAAACACAAAACAAAACAAAACAAAACAAAACAAAACAAAACATTATTATTCTCTAGTTCCAGGTTTTAACATTTTGAACATTATAAACTTATCTTGTGTGATGGTTTGTATATGCTTGTCCCAGGGAGTGGCACTCCCAGGAGGTATGGCCCTGTTGGAGTAGATGTGTCACTGTGGGTGTCAGCTTAATACCCTCACCCTAGCTGCCTGGAAATCAGTATTTTGCTAGCAGCCTTCAGATGAAGATGTAGACCTCTCAGCACCTTCTGCACCATGCCTGCCTGGATGTTTCCATGTTGCCATGTTCCCATGTTCCCTCCTTGATGATAATGGACTGAGCCTCTGAACCTGTAAGCTAGCCCCAATTAAATGTTGTCCTTATGAGAGTTGCCTTGGTCATGGTGTCTGTTCACAGTAGTAAAGCCCTAACTAAGACATCCTCCTTGGTGGCAGCAACACTGATCTGTAAGGATGCTAGTTCTGCATTTCGTTGGCGTAGGCTGTTAGTATTGTTACAGCTGTCCTCGTGTGAGTGAAGTAACTCTTCACTGTTGTTCCCTCCGAGTTTCTCTAGCACCAGTGCTGCTGGGCATGTGGCCCCCAGTTATGACCTTCGATTACGAGCTTATTTCTCCCTTGCCTAGACCTGGCACCCTGCTGTTGATACTTTGTGTTGGTTGATCATAGATACTTGGGTTTAATCTCTACACCCTCATCTGTTTCCTTCCTTCCTTTCTTTGGTCATCCTCTGGCTCGGACCATCTTGTTTGGCTTGCTGTTGCCTCCCCGTATGTTTTGAAGTCAGACAATGTAAGTCTTCTTTGTCATCTCTCAGCCTCCTCTGAGTCTATGGGGATTAAAAATTGGCTTTCTTCTTTCTGTAGAAAAGGCAGATGATGGAGAGGTGTTGAATCTGTGAATGGCCTCGGATGTTATTGCTGCCTTGACAGTACCCAGAGCATGAGATGTTTTCCATTATATTTTGGTCCAATTTGGGTGTTCTTTGTATTCCTGCCTAATTGTTCTGGCTAGAACTTAGGTTGGATCGTGTGCTAGATTTTTTTTTTCCTCTTTCAAAGCTAAGTGTATGAATAGCCCACATTTTGTTTGTCGTTTCCCCTGTCTGTGGACTCTTGGGTTATTTCCACCCCTTGGCAGTCGTGAATAAGGCTACTATGCCTGAAGATACACAAATCTTAGATTCAAATCCTTACTTTCTTTTGGGGATGTATCCAAAAACACTTGCCAGAGTGCATGGAACCATCCTTTCAATATGCGCTAGATTAGTTTTGCAAATATTTTATGGAAGATTTCAGTGTGTATATTTATAAAGTATAATAGTATAAGGTTTTCTTATGTTTCATTTGTTCATTATGTTCTAAGAGTGGTATTGATCTCATACAGTGACTTAGAAAGTTCCTTTGGTCCCCTCCTTTCTCCTCTTAAGACTTTGAGCTGCATTGGTATGTTATTATTATTATTATTATTAATATTATTGTTACTTTAAATAATTATAGGACTGACTAGTCAAGTCTCTGCCTGCCTCCACTCTTTTATGCCTTTATATTTAGTTCTCCCAGTAGTCTTATGATTACCGATTTAACCTTTTCATGCATGAAAAGTCTGTTTTGGTTTTCTGTTTCTTCTTGAGTCATTTTGATAGCTCATGCATTCCTAGAAAATTTTACCTTTTCCAGAAACTTCTGCATAGAATTCCATAGTGACTAGGCTAAGTCACATTCTTTTTCTCACATCCTTGCCAGTATTTATTATTATTAAAAAGTCTGTGTTTTGGTCATAGTAGATACTTAGTGTTTATATGACTTGTTTTATGAATATTAACTTTTCCTGTAATATTTATGAGGTATGCACAACTGTCATTTCTATGTTACAGACTGGGAAAACAATTGACTAAGAAGGTATAGGTGACAGTCACAGACCTGGTACATTAAGGGTTTGAAAGAATCATGAAAGTCTGAGTCCAGAGTCTTTTTCAGAGCTCCAGGTAGCTCAGGCTGGCTTTAGCCTCACTATGTAGCTAAGGATGACCTTGCACTTCTGATCCTCCTGGCTCCACCCCCTGAGTGATGGGATTATACATGTACCATCTCTGTTTTCTGAGTGCTGCTAATGGAATCTAGGGCTTTACACATGCTATGCAGACACCCTACCAATGGCCATAGCCCCAATGCCCAGTCTTTTTATTAACTACAATTTACACTGCCTTTCTTAAGTAACTTGTTCCTATGTCACTGTGTTATATTCTTGGTACTTGTGTAGATGGGAACACTTGTTTCTTATATTCCCAAGTGGGACTTGGGCATCCAGAGACAGCATTGTTTTGGGACTCAGCCTCCTGGGAAGAGTAGCCCACCCTTCTGCAGTCACATACTATACTGAAGGACTCTGAACCGTCCCTGGGAAGCTAACCACAATCTTTAACCAGAATTGTTTGTTTCTGTGGGAACAATAAGAAGGAATTGAGTTTTAAATCCACTTGTCGGAAAGATTTGATGCGGGTTCTACAGAGATTATACTTTTTGGGTCTCTAAAGTGGACCAGGACTTTGATGAGTCATATCCCGAGAAAGGCAAGTATGGTTGGTCTGTGTACAGATTTTGTTTCTCTTTGTTTACTTGCTTTACCATTGTCTTTCAGGGTCATCCAAATGCACAGAAGAACCTCCTTCAGGTGGACCAGAACTGTGTTCGAAATTCTTATGACGTCTTCTCTTTGCTGCGGTAAGAACCTCCCTAGGGTCTCCTGGATTTGAATGATCTCTGTCTGTGGCTCTGTGGTGCTGAGGTGTGAGGGATGTGTCGGGCTTGAGAGGCCAGCGCTCAGGCTTAGCATTGTTTAGTGAAGGCTCCATAAATCCTGTTGTTCAGTGATTTAAGTTTATCTCCCTGACAGAGTCTTTGAAAAGCCATTTCCTCTCACTGGGTAGTGGGAAAGAACAGCTGCAGACTGCAGATCCAAAAGCAGAGCGGGAGGCTCTTGCTGGTCTGCAGAGCACGGACATCACTGGAACTTACCAAGGATGCCCCAGGAGAGCCCACCCACAGCCCTAGGCATAGCCTAGGCTTTTAGCTTGCTCGCCACCTTAAGAGGGCCCGAGTGACAGGGCCAGGGGAACTTTGCAGGGATGCAAGGCTTAGAGGCTTAAGTGCCTCTGCTCTCAGTATGGATGTGTGTCTATATGAAATGCGCGGGGATTAAGTGTGAAAGACTTCAAAATCTAGCTTCAGTTTTTCATTTGGTAGATGATCAGGGACACTCCCAGGGGACATGTCCCAGTATAGTCAGCACAACACTCAGCCCTTGTTCAGCTCAGATTGCTAGTGGACATTTGATTTGGGTAGCATTTTTCTAATGTTTACTTAACACATCATAAATTTTAGACCCTTACATCTCCTCTATAGATTTTCTAGTGGAAGAATCCAGAAGGATTCATGAAGAATGGTTATCTTATAAACATAATACAAGTAGCCTTTCCTTTATGAGCCTTGAATCTTATATTTGATGACATAGAGTTTGCTTACAAGACTTGTGAAAATTATTCTTACGGGATAACAACCCGAAAGCTGCCACATATGTTTGATGACCTTTGACCTGTGTCCGAGAGGTGTCTTCAGTTTGACTGCTTGGGGTGTGTAAACAGATAGGGTTTACTAATTGCATGGACATTCTTTTGAGTCTATTGAATTGGGGACGTAGTAAGTGAAGAATAGAGTGTCCAGAAATAGTTGAAATGCGAATAAACGGCTACATTTCCTGACCTTGATTTTCCTTAGTAAAATGATAGAGAACATTTCTTAAAAAGGTATTTTCTAAGTATGAGATTGTATGATCTTATGGGAGAAAACCATAGCGCTAAAAGAAAAGTCCCCAACTTAAAGATAAGGGAGGCACTTGGGTTAGTTAACCGAGAAAAGAGAGTGTATTAAAGGGTGCAGAAAGCTCTCAGCTATTCAGGAGGATAGGAGGTAAGAGATGGGATACCACAGGAGATGCAGTGGGTGGGGCTGCAGGGATCGCTCAGTGGAAGAGCACTCACCCGCCATGCGTGAGATGCAGAGTTCAGTCCCCAGGGCTGTTCTGCTTCTTGTGGTGGGAGAAGTGGTGGTGTGAAGTTGTATAGTTTATAGGTGTTTTTTAAAATCACTGTTGTAGTAATAAATTGCTACAAAACAACATAGACTTATTTTTGTGTGGGGTGTAGTAGTATATGCACATTGTATGTGCACATGTGCATATGTATGTGTGTGTATGTGACTGTGTGTGCACACACATGGAGGAGGACTATGCACATCCAGAGGTCAGAGTCAGCCATTGGATGCCTCACTCCATCACTGTCCACCTTACTTGCTTGAGGCAAGGCCTCTCACTGCATGGCAGCATTCATCTCTGCCAGGCTTATTGGTCCGTGAGCTCCTGGGTTCTTTCTTTCCGTCCTCACTACTGTTGTTACAGTCCTGTTAGCCAAGACCTCTCACCAGCCCCAAGACTCAGTTTTTCTGAGCCAGATTAAATGTCTGTTTATCAACCAAATAACCTACCTGAACTGCAGGAATCACCGTGCACCAAGAAACTCTAAGTTGTACTTGTCACAGTTAGTGGACCTTCCTGCTTCTTTTAGCAGGCAGCCATGTTGCTCTGTGGAAAGCATTGCTCTCGGGAGCTTGCTGCTGTGCTAGGTGTGGGATGCTTGTCGGGAGCTGTGCTCCTCCCAGGCTCTGCTTCTTGGTTCTTTCCTCTACTCAGCATTGTCCCCGGATGGGGATATTTAAAAAAACGTTTTTTTGTTTCCTATTTCTTCTTGATTTATAACACTTTTGCTATTTGGCTTATAATTTGAAAATATAGCCACAGCCAGGCATGAAGTACAAGCCTCTAATCCTAGTCTCAGGTGGCACAGGAGGGTGGACCAAGAGCTTATCATTATCTTTGGCTACATGTCAAATTCTAGGCCATCCTGGACTACATGAGGCCCTGTCTCCAACAACACTACCCACATTGTCTGCATTCCTTAACGGCCCTTTGCTTCAAAGTGAGATCGTTAGTCTCCTGATTGTGCTTTTTAGGAGTATATGTTAATTAATAACCTGCACCAGCTAGGAGGATTTGTACTGCCTGTTTGTCCTAAAACCTAATTCTGAGGGAAGATGGTCTCAAGGTTGAGGCCAACCTGTGCTTCCTAATGAGTTTCAGGCCTGCACTATAAGTGAGACCTTGTCTCAAAATTAAAATTAAAAATTAATAAAAAATTCTTGCTGGGCGTGGTGGCGCACGCCTTTAATCCCAGCACTCGGGAGGCAGAGGCAGGCGGATTTCTGAGTTCGAGGCCAGTCTGGTCTACAGAGTGAGTTCCAGGACAGCCAAGGCTACTCAGAGAAACTCTGTCTCGAAAAAAAAAAAAAAATTCTTTCAGTGTATTGTGATCCTGGGAGCTATAGTTTCTTACCAATGCTTGCTGCTAAGTGTCATGGGAAACTAGGGAGTCTTGGTGAAGTTAGGGCTTTGGAACGTCTAGACCAGGGCGTGTACCAAAACCACACACTTCCCATGGGAGTTTTATATTGTTTGTAGGAAAGCAGTCAGGTGCCTTGGCTCACACTGGAGACCTCAGGCTAGCTTTACCATCTCTACAGTAGTAATCAAGTCTGCCAGAGTTGCCTTCAGTGTGTGTGGGGCGCGGCAGTGAACTTCTGTTAGCTTTGAGATTGCAGGTTTGTTTTCCAACATACAGTCAGGAAGTATTTGGCTTTTGTGTTCCATACTTTGGGATGCTCACCACAAGGTGTCAATGTTGTTCTTCAACTGACACGTGAAATGCCAGTTACTTTTCAATTTGGATGAGCAGGTGGCTGGAGGGAGGGCTTCCACAGAGCATGGACCTCAGAGCATGGACCGACTGCAGAGCATGGACCACTGTTGTGAAAAGCTGTTCATCAAGCAGTTGTCCAAATCGAGGTTTTCCTGTTTTTAGGGTCGGGGAGAACTCTGGGTTTTGTTGTTGTTGCCTTTAAACACGTTTCTTGCTGGTGGTAGTGAATTACTGTGTGGGTATGAGAGGGTCAGCACAGTGAGGTGTACAGTTTCGAAGGCTCTCCCTGGTATCATCATGGGATAGACCCAGGATAAGACTGGAGCCACAGGGTCACCTCTAATCTTGCCACTCTCTGAGGGTAAAAGATCTTTCAGGGTGTCATCCTTGGCCTCACCCCTTAGAGGGGACCGTATTATAGGCTTTCTTCTCCTTTGAAATGCCTTGCCCTTTCCAGGTTAGTACACGGGAAACAAACAGCAGTGACTCCGGCTATGGTCCTCTGCGTGGGCCCTCCTACTAAAGGTGCCAGGTGCTGGCAGACGGTGCAGGACCTTGGGTAGGATCCTTCCCTTTTGTTTGCTCCAGGCTGGTCGGTTTTGTCTCATCACATTAGGAATGTTGGGAGGGTGAACGGAGGCCAAGAGTGCGCAATCCCTCAGACAGTTCCCATGTCACGTCAGGGCGCCTGGTGTGCATGGTCCTCGCTGTCAGCTCCTCTCTGCCATGCCTGAGTTCCAGTTTGTGCTGCTGGCTCTTTCCCTTAACATCATCTTCCCCTTCGCCGTCTTGCTGTCTTACGTTCACTCCTGCTTTCAAAGTTAGCTGTGTTCTCCCTGGTCAGACATGAGTTTACAACATTGTGTTTGTCTCTTCACACCAATGGCATTGAGAGCTTCTTGAAGGATGATGGATTCTTCACCTGGCCATGTCGCTCTCTTTTCACTATGTGTCTGAGGTTCCTGTGCCAGAGACTCTGTCCGTCAGCTCTGCGCCACTGGCACAGCTTCAACCTGCCTGTCTGAATGCTAGAAGCCCCAGTCTAGATCCCCATTGCTGCCGCCTTTCCTTGGTCTCACGGTCTGTTTACCAGGGCTGTTGGGCTTTCAGTCTGCCCTTGAGGAACCTCAGCTCCAGCCTGGCCAGACTCACTCGTCGGCTTTGCCCTCTACCCTTCCTCTTTCTCTTCCCTGGTGTCAGCACCATGGCTCTAGACATCGGAGTCATCTTTGTTTTCTGACTCTTCTTCCTTCACTGGGCTTAGTTGGCTGTGTCCTCTCAAGTCCTCTCCGGGTGGCTCTTGTGTCACCCTTCCCTGTTCTTCTGTCTGTCTTCCTGGACTGTGTCTTTTTGCTGCAGGTTTTTTTTCATGTGCTGTCATGTGCTCTGCCTCACTGGGTGTTTTACAATAACATAATTCAGTGATTGTAGCTCATGCTTCTGCAGAGGACCCAGATCCTGGTTCTAGCACCCACACAGTGGTTCACGGCCAACCATCTGTAACTCAGTTCTAGGGAACCCTATGCCTCTTTTGGTCTTCCTGGGCTCCCCCACACATGTGTATATGCTCAGGCACACAGGCATAGAATAAATAAAGAGCTGACTCAGTGTGCTGGGATGAAAGATGTGCACCACCTTGGCTGGCTAAGTATTGACAGCAATGCAACTCCTTCCTTTTGTGGTGAAGCCTGGTCCTTTTTTTTTTTTTTTTTTTTTCTTTAATAGATGAGGACGTTGAAACACAAGGCAGTTAGTAGCATACCCACGGTCACACGGCTGGTAGTGTGGGCTTGTCCAGGTCCACAGATAGGTGCCAAAGCAGGTCCAAGAACCCCCAGCCAGGTTCCAGTGTGTGTGCAGATTCCCATCAGGCCATGGCTGTTAAGTCAGTGGAATCGAATACTGCTTATTTAGCCTTTGTGGAAGAGCAGAGATAGGATAAGTTTCAGAAAGATTCTCAATCAGAATGGAAAGTTTGGTATTCTGTGCAAGCATGGGTTAAAAAAAAGTTGTGTTTATGTATAATGGCATATTCCTTTTATTTTTATTTTCTCCTTTTCTGTCTACATAATATAGATATATGTGCTCGTATTCATATTCATAAAGGCACACACACATTGTAAAAATAGGATTTTAATAAATGTTAGTGTAATTTTAGGTGGACCCTCCTTTTACTTTTTGGCTTTTCCCCTTTTTAAGCCCCCTTTCCCCGTTCCTTGCCAGAAAACCACCCAAACCCAGAACTCACGTCCAAGTGATCCCCAGTCACATACTGCTGTGTCAGCAATCCCTTCCTCATCTCTAGCTGTCCGCATCTTTCCCACGGTCTGTGCATATGTCATGGATACTATGTGTGGATATGGTTTTAATTACTGATTTACAGAGTTGGATGGAAAATGCACATAGCAATGATTCTCTGTCTCAGTTCCTTACTCAACATGGCCTATACAAGCCCCCCAATTCACTCTCTGATGGTTCAGGGCTAGTCCCTGCTGAGACTAATGCACATCTACCCCACCATTGTCTTGTTATTTTTACATGTACTTACGTTTAACAGTTTACTTCTGTGGGACTGAGATTAAGAGCATTGGCTTCTCTTCCAAAGGACTCAAGTTTGATTCCCAGCACCCATGTGGCAGCTTACAACAGTCTGTAACTCCAGTTCCAGGGGATCTGACATTCCCACTCAGACATATATATATATATATATATATATATATATATATATATATATATATATATATATATATATATATATACAAAACACCAATGAACATGAAATTAAAGAAAATTTAAAAGTTACTTATGCAACCCAAGAATCAAGGAAGGAACATTTAAAAAGTTACTTTAAAATACAATTACAACTTTTAAAATATCAGTTGCATAAGACAAAGTAAATAATGTAAATATAATCTTGTGGACATATATGCTGTTTTAACCAACTCTTTGCCTTTGAGTTTCTCTTTTTATCTTGTTTTGTTGTTTACTTTTTAGAGATTAGCTTTGTTCTGAGACCGTTTTATAGCTATTGTGTATGGTGTGTCCTGGCTGCTATAACCCAGCCTCTAACCGCTTTCCCAGCCTTTCCTTCCTCCTGCCTCCCTCCCTGTCCTATTCCCAGATTTGTGACTTTGGTTTTGTTTTATAAAGCAGCTAGTATAACAGGGTCTCGTGTGTGTGTGTGTGTGTGTGTGTGTGTGTGTGTGTGTTTGCTCATGCATTCACATATATAACATATATACTCTTGGTTTTCCATCTTTTATTTCTGTGCTACAATCCTGCAAGTGGGGTTTCTGAGTCTTACAAACATATTCAGTTTAATTATAAGCTGCTTCTTCCAGGGACACAAACACCATGGGGTGTTGAAGTTCATTCTAAAAATCAACTTTATTGAAATTTTAATGGGAAAATCTGATTAACTGAATTTTTGTATTAACTTTGGGAGAACTGTCATTCTTAGGTTAGTATTCCCACCAAAGCTATGTCTTTATGCTGGCCCACTTTGCTCACTTCCTCAGTAATATTTTGAGGTTTTTTTGTCTTGTGATCGTTTGCTTTTATACTAAACTTGCTCTTAAGTATGTTAGACTTTTTGTATTTCATTTTATATATTGAATATTCCTATTTAGTATTAGCTATACCTTTCATTTCTGTTCTTGTGTACATATTGCTACCATAAGAAAACAGTATAATTTTAAGAAAACCTTATTCTCAGTTACTATATCCAGCCATTCATCTTACCGTCCCCTCCACACCTTTTCCTGGATATGTGCCACCAGGCATGCTTCTTGTTTTCTGAGGAAAATTCTCTCTTGCTTTTCTTGGGATGCACATTGCCATTAATGAAAGGATAGAGCATGGTGGTGCCTGCCTGTAATGCCAGCACTTGGGAAGCTGAGGCAGGAGGATCTTTGGCTTACTGGATGTTCAGTAGAGAGTGGGACATAGAGGGTTAATCCCACAAGTCATTCCAAAGCCCTGTGAGGGATTCTTGGTTTAGCATAAATGTTAACTTTCAGATGTTATTAAAAAGGTGAGTGAAGTTTTAAGATGAGCTGAAGAGGTGAAGGATGGACGTCATCAGAGGGAGTTAAGTCTGTGGATCGTCTTCCATCCGAGACGTGTTCCCTCTGCCTGCTGCCCAGCACGAGCTCCCTCTGCCCGGGTGCGCGGATCCTGGCTTGGGTTCACAGGGTTACTTTACTCAGGACGATTTTGTTTAAGATGTCACTTCGAGTTAAGGCTCCAGCATCCTCCCCTCGTGGCTGCCCTGTAACTTCATTTGCACTGTGCCCGGCATGTTCTGAGGCAGCTTTCCAAGGGTAAGTGATTTCACCCTCGTGTCTGTGCCAAGGAAAACAACCAGTTACCATTAAACACCCACCACACCCATCACTTGACTTTTACATCCAGTTTTATTAAGAGAACGTATCAGAGGTTTGGAAGACTTAATACCTTATCTGCATTATCTGCATCAGTGTATTACGTGGTCCCAGTACCACAGTTGTTCTAAAGGTGGGTGCTACACCTTTGAAGAAAATCAGAGTTTAACCTGTTATCTCCTGACAGTGTGCTTATAATAACTGAGTTCCTGCAAATAGCCCCTTAGGACTGGAAATGCCACGTGAACGTAAGAAGCCAGGTTTTACTTTGGGGACTTAGATTCTAGAGATTAACAGGGCTAGCAAACAGTCTTTTATTTGTTGAAAGTTAGTAATAATTTCTAAATATTTCATGTCCTAGACTTAGCTAACTTCTTTCTTTTCCTGATAAAGGCCTACATAGTAAACAGGGAAAGAAAGTGGTATCAAAACATCTAGAATACAAATAGTATTCAGTGCTAAAATTTTTGCATACCCCCCTTTTTTTTTACTTTAAAATATATATACATATGAGTTCCTATATGTGTACCATGTGCATATCTGGTCCCCAGGGAAGCCAGAAGAGGGTATTAGATGTCCTGGAACTAGAGTTACAGATGGTTGTGAGCTGCCATGTGGAACCAAACCTAGGTCTTTATAAGAGCAGCCATGCTCTTAACTGCTGAGCCATCTCTTTAGCTTCTGCATACATATTTTTATAGTACCACAATAGGCATGCTGCTGTTATAATCCTGTATTATTATTAGGGAAACTCAAGCTCAGAGAAGTTGAGCATGTTGGACCCAAGTTATTCATCTAGGAAATCACAGAGGGCTTTACCCGTAGATGCTCCATGTACTGTGGACACTTCTCTTGACACACCCCTCTCTTATTGAGGCCACTCAGTGGCAGTCCTCTCAGTAAAGTCTCTTTGGTGGGTACACTTAAGCATAAAATGGGCTGGGTATCTTGGTGTCCTGGAGACCTTCCCAGGGGGCTCCACCAGTGTCCTCTGTGGCATAACTGTGACCCACGGATGCTGTTGTGCGCTGTCTTCCCCGTTATCTGTCAGTGCGGAGGATCTGACACTGACTCCCACCCCCTACCCTGCCAGTTCCCAGGCTTCTCTTCCTTGTGTTCACCATGGAGGTAAGGCGGTTTTTTCACATTAGCATTCTTTCTTTGTTTTCCCTAAGATTATTTGATTCTGGCGACAGAATTATTTGAATCCGTGTGGTGCTGGCTTTAAACAGTTCATGGGGAATTTATCTGGAGACTGAATTCATGAAGACTTTGGTATAAGCCATACAGCTGACTCAGCAGCATTTAGAAGGAGCTAAGATTCTTATGGTACACCAATGAAGATATATTGTCCAGATGAGGTAGGCTAATGGGCTGTTGGGTTTGCAGCCCATTAGATCACGTTTGGAATAGTCCACCTGGGTGCCAGTTTACTGTGGTGAGACAAAGCTTGGGGAGGTGGCCAGCATCATGGCCAGCCTAGAGCTGTCTTATAAGGACTAGTTGAAATGGAGGATGTTTAGCCCAGAGAAGGAGTGGCTTTGGGAATATGCTTGCTGTCTGACTTTAAGCAGTTTATTTGGTTCATCTGGTGAATAACAATAAAGTGAACATGTGTTGACCAAGTATTCTGTCTCGGCCAGAGAAGGCATTGTTTGCTTTGTGTCATTTACCCTGCAACGGGGATTTTTCTTTTTCCCTTTTATTTTTTCCCAAATCTTTAGATCTCAGAAAACAGGTCCAGCATTGGGAATGACTCACTGAAGGCAGCACTGGGCCAGAGCCAAAGGCTTCTGATTTCATTTTCTTTCTTGCTTCCTACGCTCCTTACATTTGTAGGTTTTGAGCTCCTTAGGAAGGGATACATCTCAGAGGTATGCTGTCCTTGAGAACAAGCGAAGCTGACACCCACAGGTGCTGGTGTCTGGGGTGGACCAGATCCGTCTCTGCAAGATGAAATACAAGTTCTATCTTCACAGACGTGGCACCCCATTGGGAAATAAACAGACAACTTTTGGGTAGTTTTTATTTTTCCCCAGTAGTCAGTGACGGAGAGCAAAACTGGGGCAGGGATCGGGAGTGCTGAGGATGGTGGGATGAGATATTTTAGTTCACGGAGGATTTTACAGAGGGAAAAATTTTTAACAAAAAGACTTGAAAAAGATAAGACAGTAAGCAGAGTGGGCATCTGGAGGAAGAACATCCCAGAAAGGAGTGATCACAGGTATCAAAGACCCGGGGTGGGAGGGAGTTTGGTTTGTTTCAAGAACAGCTACAGCCAGAAGGTTGTCTTGTTTCGATGCAATAAACAAATCTTCCATAGAGTTTTAGATACATGCCCTCCCACCCCAGCCCTTCGCTCTCCTCATGCACAATTTGAAGCTTATCCAAGGGTTTTGAACAAAATGATAATGTGATCTGAGTTACGTAAAGAAAATGATTTATGATCTGGGGGTTTAGCTCAGTGGTTAGAGCAGGCTATGGCATTTCAGGGTCCTAGGTTTGATTCCAGTACCACAGAATAAAACATATAGACAAGATAAAAGAATGGTTTAGCTGCAGTGAAGAAGGAGGTCAAATGCTGACACAGCTTTCAAGTCAGCTAGCTAGACCTGCTGATGGACTGGATAGTGGTGTGCGAGGAAGAAATTGGACTTAGGGATAAATGTTTGCCCCAAGTAACTTGGTGGATTGTGGTGGAATGAAAGCGAATGCTTCAGGATGCCTTGTGTGGGGCAGGCACTGACAGAAATGAAGAGTGTGTTCATAGCATGTTAGGGTGAGATACCATGGAAGCTGTTGTTTGTATGTAAGTATGTGTGCATGCA
Organism: Mus minutoides; assembly: GCA_902729485.2. Taxonomy (NCBI): domain Eukaryota; kingdom Metazoa; phylum Chordata; class Mammalia; order Rodentia; family Muridae; genus Mus; species Mus minutoides. Next base: position 150,042 of record LR750479.1, read on the forward strand.
TATATGTATTTGATCTCAGGAGCCAGTTGATGCCCGATAAGTGAATTAGGGATTGTAGCAGTGTAGTTAACATAAACCACTCCCTGGGAAATATTTGTTATCTCAGGGCCAGGGAACTAGAAGTGAGAGGCTGCTATGAAGCACCCTGCAGGAGTGTGTTACTATTGCTCTTCCAGACCGCCCCATTGTAGTATTGAAGTGCCAAGGGCCATCCTGGGCTTGCAGAAGGGTTCTGAGGAAGGAGGTTTGGGGAGCAGCAAAAAGAATGACTTGAAGAAAATTGTGGGTCTGTAGTGCCATGGAAGTGTTAGTGAACCCCTAAAAACAGTCAGGAGCTGATCTGGGCTCTGCGCCCACCAACACTGATACAGCAGAATGACTTTGATGAAGAGGAGCCCCAAATATGGGGTAAGGCTGTATAGAAAGCAGCAAGCAGGGGGTGAGTGTTTCTAGCCTGGCAGGTAGAGCTACTATGGCCTTTAACATAATTGGCTGGTGCTGGGAATCAAGCTATAAACTTAACTTCTGCTTCCCTCTGCATTGGTGGTCATTAGGCAGGGGACAGGCTTGTTGTGAATTAACCTAGAAATGCTGAGTTGTTGGGGAAGATTAACCTGGGCATGCTGGTTTGTTTGGGTTAGCCTAGAAACAGGAGGTCCCGGTTTGTTAGTTTATCTGAGTTTTCTAAACTGGAGTCTGAACTTAGGATTTGGTCTCTCAGGTACAAGCTGACAACCTGGGTTCTGCTTGAGAGGCTTCCTGAAGATCACCAGACAGCTCAGTTCTTTCTTGCAGACCCAGTCTTTTATTTATCAATTCAGTTGTCCACTCCAGGTTCCCTTTTGATTAGGCCACCAATCAGCATTTTTTTTTTTTTCACCTTAGCACCTTGACTTCTAGGGAAAGACAGCAAGCACATTTTTCTTAACATTGCAAATGAATTCAGAGATCTGCCTGCCTTTGTAAGAACAGACAATAAGCTAGCTGGGTTGGATCTGGCTCTGAGATCACTTGCCCCATTTCAGGCTGACCTTGAATTCAGGAATCTGCCTGCCTTTGTACCTTTCTGACAAGCTGTCTCATATTGCAGCTGCCCCTGTTCTTTTGGCCCATGAAGCTCCTCATTTAATTCATAATGCATCCTTATATTTTGCATAGTTGGGAAATTATATATATATTTGAACCATAATTTTAGAATTCTTTCCCACAGCCTTAAGGGATGTCCTGAAGATCACAGCATTTGTTATTTTGCTAAGAACATTAAACATGGCCTTACTTCCCAGACTAGTGCTGTCTCTGATTATCATAGAGTTATTAACCTTGGCAGAGAGAAGATTTCCCAAAGGAGGAACATAAAGTAAATTATGTATATTATTATACAAACAAGCCTCATGCATAGCAACCATCAACATTCCTGGAGGCCTATGCCCTGCTGGCTCTGCTTCAGGGGCGGGGACTATGTCACACAGTCCCTTGTACATGGCCATGCAGGACTTGACACTGCAGCTGGTGGAGAAATGGCTGCCCCACTCTCCATGCCTGAAAAAGGAAGCCGTCTTGCAAAAAACGCATAGCTCTAAGGCTAGCAGGAAGGAGGACCTCCACCACAGCCCCTAAAGGGTTCCAGCATTTAACAGAAAATCTGCACAGACAAGATTGGTGGGATCTAGAGCAGCATGTTCCAGAAGCTTGAGTAAATCAAGTGTTTTGAAGAATGGGATCAATTGGATGCCAGGTTGCAGATTGGATACAATGAGTCCTGGGAGCAGAATGCTGACCTAAGCAGCTTCGAGTGCACTGATGGTGGCACAGCAGCTTGGACAGTGGCTAAGGGGTCAGAGAAAGTGAGGACATGAAGAGAAGAGCTGAAGACTGGGTTGTTTTTTTTTTGTCCAAAGGAACAATGAAGTGTTACTAATACTGGGGTGAAGGAGAGGACAAGGAATGCGCGTTCTGTTCACCAAATTTATATCCTACCAGATGATGTATAGACTGCAGGTACACTGAAGGCACACAATCCTAATTAAGGGAGTCAGGGTTTGGGTGGATGGCAGGCCCTCAGAAACGAGGGATGTGCATGGTGATATCACAGTGGAAGCAGTAAATGGGGGACAGTCACAGAATCCCTTGTCACAATTGCAGATGGGAGAGTGATGCTTTTCCCTGTGGTTGACTCCTTTTCAGTAGGGTCTTCTGGTGAGGAAGGTGGAGGAGATGTAAACATTGTGGACAGAGAACCAGGTAGGGATTCACCTTCTCAGATTATAGAATGGCTGGACCTAACGTCTCCCAATTCCCCCTCTTGGATTTAGGTGGTGACCTGGATGTAAAGCTCCCATGTCCTAAATCACCGGTCTGTGCCTTAGGGTTGCATTTCTTTTTTTTTTTTTTTTTTTTTTTTTTTTTTTTTTTTTTTTTTTTGGTTTTTCAAGACAGGGTTTCTCTGTATAGCCCTGGCGAACTCACTCTGTAGACCAGGCTGGCCTCGAAGTCAGAAATTCGCCTGCCTCTGCCTCTGCCTCAGCTTAAAGGCTTGCACCACCACGCCCGGCAGGGTCGCATTTCTAACTGTCTAGGTGACCACGATGCCACAGGCTCAGGGAGTTTGCTTGGGCTCTGCATATAAGAGATCATTCAGGGCTGGAGAGATGGCTCAGCGGTTAAGAGCACTGACTGTTCTTCTAAAGGTCCTGAGTTCAAATCCCAGCAGCCACATGGTGGCTCACAACCATCTGTAATGAGATCTGACTCCCTCTTGTGGAGTGTCTGAAGACAGCTACAGTGTACTTACATGAAAGAAAGAAAGAAAGAAAGAAAGAAAGAAAGAAAGAAAGAAAGAAAGAAAGAAAGAAAGAAAGAAAGAAAGAAAGTCACCCAAGTGACTTTTTAAAGATTAGTCACTTGGGTCCAGAGAATTGATGTGTTGACTCTGAGTTCAGGGTCCAGAAGAAAGGGCTGAAGAAGTAATTGATAACAATAGGCCTTGGAAACTGAGCTAAATGGGAGAGAAACAAGGACAGTACAGGCAGAGAGAGTGGTAGCTTGTGAGGAACTGTTGGGACCAAGGGATTTGAAGTTTCAGTGGTGATAACCAGATGTCAGAGTGGAATCCTGCAGGTGTTAGACAGGTGAAGGTGGATAATCAGATCAGATTCGTGATACTTAGGTTTAAACTAAGCTGTTGACATCATGATGGGTTGCTTGGAGGTCAAAAGTCAGGAAGTTGGAGTACTGTATGCATCTTCTACATGATGTCAACGACATCAGGAGCAATGGCAGATGTAGCAGAAGGGAGATTCCAGTGCTAAAATTTCCCATCCTAAGCTCGAATCATTTCTGGAGGACCATTGGTAATAGCAGCAAGCGAGGAATCTAGTACAATCCAACATTATGCACAGTGAAGGGCCCGAGAGCTTTTAGAGATAAAGGATGCCAATAGTCTGGAAGATGCCGGAGATCCAGGGAGGCCGTCTTCATCTCATCAAGCTTGCTGCTCTGTAGGTACAAGAGAAGACTCTGAAGCCTCATTTGAGGCATCCTGCCCTTACTCAGTTCTCAGAACAACCGTCTAACAGGAGGTGACCCTGTCCTCACTAGTTGGGAAACCAAGGCTTAAAGTAACTGGCCTGACAGCCATTGTCTGTGAACTCATGAGTCCACGGAAGGTGTGCATTGACTCAGTGCAGGTAGAGTTTTACACGAGAGACTTGCTGCTTTGGAGGAAGGCGGAGCTCCCTGCCCGTGGGTGAGTGAGTGCTTGCCATCCACAGGCTGCAGCTGACAACTCAGGAAGTGGTGTGAGGAGAAACCCAGCACAGGGTGAAATAATGAGGCAAACCCATACTCTTGGCTGTTGCTGACGAGGGCAGGAGAAGGAGACTCAATTCGTTTAACTCTAACATATGACTCTGTGATTGTGGTGGTTGAACATTATGAATACACTAAACACCAACAAACAAGACATTTTTTTTTTAAGATTTATTTTACTTATTATATGTAAGTACACTGTAGCTGTCTTCAGACACTCCAGAAGAGGGCGCCAGATCTCGTTATGGATGGTTGTGAGCCACCATGTGGATGCTGGGATTTGAACTTATCACCTTTGGAAGAGCAGTCGGGTGCTCTTACCCACTGAGCCATCTCACCAGCCCCCAAACAAGACATTTTCAAACAGTCATTCTATATTACATTTCTCATTGGGGCGAAAATATCTGTGACTATTAAGATGGCTATTGCTTCTTCAGTGTGCTGATAACTCTTCATTCCCAGTGTTACATGAGGCCCTTTGGTCACAAGAAAATAGAAAGGTGGTCTTGATTTTATGGACTGTAGAGTGTTTGGGGCAGATTTGCATGGTTCTGTGTGCAGAGCTCACTGTCATACGTGGGGGTGCATCTTCCCACTTCCAGCCTTCTGAGCTGGGGAGGGAAAGCATACTCCAGGGGTTGGCTGCCACTTCTCACCATGGCACCCGACACAGGGCATCTTTCCAGGTGGGCTCTGCTCTGCAGTGTCAGCCTCAGAGGCAGGCCCTTCTGCTCGTTTTTCAAGATCTTCAAGCTTGAACTGTTTCATCAGTCCAGAAATAGCTGGACAAGGATTAGACTGCTAACTTGCTATTTTAATAGTGTCCTCTTAACTGAGTCTCTTGTCAAAGGATTTGGTTGGTCTTGCAGAAGGCCACTGGGTTTCTGTGAGGCCTCACTACAACTTAGGAGGATTTCTTTGAAAACATGCTCCTTTGTTTGAAGCAAAAGGGATTGCTTGTTGGTTGTGTCTTGCTGGCCAGTTTCCAGTAGGATCTAGGCACTGCTTTCTCACAGTGCTGGCGTAAGCAGCCTGAGTCTGGTGTTATGACAAATTACCTGTTCTTTATTTTGTGGTTTAAAAAAAGTCTGTTCTTGTTTTACAAAATTAGCTTGAAACCTCATCAGAATGTTGCTGTAAGTGCCAGATGCATTTTCTAACATTGAAAAAAAAAAATTAAAGCAGCTTTATGTCGACAATTGCTAAGATAGTACACATTTTCATACAGTCCACGCTTGATTAGCCTCACCTGTTCTTAATTTTGTGTATTAGTATGATACACTTATTACAATTAGTGAACCAGAATTGACATGTTACTAACTAAGGCTCACGCTTCCCTTGGATGTCACCACCCAGGCCATCATAGTGTGCCCAGCCGGTACGTCTCCCTAAGCTTCTCTGGACTCTTAGTTTCGCAGAGCTTTATTGATGACCCTGACAGACCTGAGATATTTTTAGAATGTCTCATTGGAGATGTCTGATGTTTCTGTCATTATTTGATTGGGTTTATAGGTTTGCCAAAATTTTGTCATGATCAATTGGGGTTATGAAAAAAACATAGATTACTAACAATCAAGAACCTTGTTATATATGGTATCCTTATGACTCTCATTGCTATATGGAACATATGTTGTGTGACAAACACTCTAGTTGAAAATTCAAGGATTAAGGTGTGCTAATCCAGAGGAAGAGCACTGGTGAGTTATTTGAAATTCAGTGTACTTTGGGACATTGTTTTGTTAGGTTCCTGCTATTAGCAGGGCCCTGTGTTTCTGTCAGCTCTTCCATTCTGTTCTAGAGAAGCTGTTCCCAAAAGAACAGAGAGTCCCACGTAGTAAGGAGCCACCCCAGGGCACGTCAGCTAGTGGGTCTCTGGAAGGAATCTGGGTTACCCCTCCCGGAGCCTCCTATCTAAATCTGCACCTCAGTCATTTGTTCGGGACTTTATGTTGGTGAAGAAGAGGCTGAGGAAGAGGGAGGAAGTACCATATTATAAGTGGTGTTATTTTTTAGTCCTTCTGTTTCCATGACAGAATACATAGGACAAATAGCTTGAGGGAGAAAAGATATAATTTGGTTTCTAGTTTCAGTCCATAGCCACCGTGGACCTAAGGTAGGGCACATCACAGTCATGATGTGTGAGCTGTGGACGAAGCTTTCCCCTCACTGTGGCTGGACAGAGAATTTGCCACCGAGGAGGTGCTAGGAAGAATGTACTGGTAGGTTTTCTTTCCCATGATCTCGTCTTTACCTGAAGCCTATGGGGTGTGCCAAATGTCCAGGGTGGGTCTTCCCCTGTGTTTAATGCTTCCTGGAAATGCCTTTCCAGACCTACCCAGAGGTTTGTTTTACTAATCTTAGGAGCTTCTCAGTTGAACCAAGTTGACAGTCAAGTTCAAGGTTCTCAGGGACTCTCTTTATCAACTTGACACCTCCAGCATAGTATTGTCTCCAAAAGGCTCATATTCATATCATAGCACAAAATGCGTCAGTTCATTCCCAGAGTTTACTGTATCTTTAACCCCTGCGTTGTTCAGAAGTTCTGAGTCCAGAGTTTCCTCTGAGATTCAAGGTAGAGCTCTTAGCTGTGATGTGTTGTGAATTACAAAGACCGGTCATGTGCTCCAAGGATACAGTGGCCTGGTGCGCATGTTTCCATTTCAAAATGGAAGGGTAGGAAGACAAGACAAGGTGGGATTGGACCAAAACAAGGCTGCTGCTGCTGCCTAGCACGGCAGCCTCTGATTTTGTAGCTCCATGGTGTGATGTGAACTCCCAAGGGCTCCAGTACTGTCCCTACCACTTTCCCATTTGCAATGCCCAAGGCCACTCTCTTAAAAATGGCTCGGCAGCCTGCTTCAGCTGACCTTTCGTGTTCTTGTCATCTCTAATTTCCTAGAGTCCCTGTGTGCCTTCAGTTTCACCCTTACAGCTCCACAGATCATTGTCTTGGGAATCCTCACCCTGCCGAGTGAGCGTGTTCTCCTAGATCTTCCTTTGAAGTCTGGATGCCAGCCTCTCAGAGCCTCTTACTGCTTCAATATGCTTGCATGACAAGGCATGTAAGGGTGATATCAAAGTTTGAACATTGCCAGTTTGAACATTGGCCCCGAACCCTTCACCTCCGCTGTGGTGGTGCCTGGATGGCTGGACATAGACATCTTAGGCATCGTAGGCATAGGGAAGGGTTTCTTCCTTCCCTAGATGGAGTTTTGCTCTTTGGTTCTGGGGATTAAACCTAGGGCCTCACATATGCTAAGCAAATGCTCTATTGCACATGGAACTGTGTTCGTAGCTTTCAGAGTCTTTGAGATTAGTTAAAATTTGTTTTATCCTGCAATGTGCATGGCCTGACCAAATTCTTAAATGTGGTTAAGGTAGTTTTCCTAATGTCCAAATGAAATATGGCTTATCTTTAGTGGCCCTGACCATATCTTCCTCAGTCGTAGCTTTATGCTCTATTTTTGGGCAAACAGCAAGTTTTTCAAATCTGTTTGCTCTGTTTTTTTTCCTCTCAGTTCTCACTATGGACTTGGCTAAGCCAGACTGTGGTAAGGTTTTGTGTGTGTGTGTGTGTGTGTGTGTGTGTGTATGTGTGTATGATAACAGTTTAGTGTGAATGATGAGTTGACTGTATTCCCCTTGTCTTGTTAGTCTGTTAACTTTAAATTTAGTCTAAAAGTCTCAACAAAATGAACCCAAGTTCTTTTAACAGTTTAATCTGAGTGGCCTCTAGTTCACTTCCGTTCCCATCTGAAATCCCTGTCTGAAAGCTCGCTCGCTCACTCGCTCGCTCGCTCACTCGCACTGCTGCGCGCTCTGTCCTGCTCACTTCCCTAAACCTTTCCAGCAAACCGGCTCTAAAGGCTTAAAGAATGATGTGATCAGGTTAGTCATAGACATGTCCCTACTCCCAGGATTAATCTTCTGTGTTAGTTTTTCCATTGCTGTGACCAAATAACTGAGAGAAACAGTTCAAGGGTAGAAAGATTTATTTTGCCTCATAGGGTTCCGAGGTGTCAGTCCGTGACCACTGGCTCCATGACTGTGAGCTTGAGGGAAGGCACTGCAGTGGTGGTAGCATGTAGGAGCAACTTGGCTTTTGTTGTAAGCTTGCTTTCTCCTTTCCCCATCAGAGACTATTTAGGGTCCAGTCTGTGGGATGGTGCTATCCACTTTCAGGGTGGGTCTTCTCTCTTGTAGTGAATTTCTTCTGGGACTGCCCTCACAGATACACCAGAGATATGGTTTGCTAATATTCTAGGAAAGTCTACTTCAGTAAAGCTGGAAGCCAAGCTTAACAGTCACATGTAGGATAATTCTCCAGTTAATTACTCTCTTATCCAGTCGATATTCAGCTAGTGAGCACTGGAGTCAGTTATCCTTGGCATATAGTAGGTGGTAACAAAACACAACTGAATCTCATCAAGTGGGACTAAGAGCAGGAGAGAGCACCCGTGAAACAACGAGAACCAGGCACACGTGCCTGACTTAAAAAGACTCTCTTCCGGACATGGCCGGCATAGCCTTGCTCTGTGAAGCCTCCCCAGATCTCACTTCATTCTTTGTACCTTTTTGTGTTTTACAAGCTATGTGCTGACCACTTAGCTTTAATACCCCACATTTTTCTTTAAAAAAAAAAAAAAAAGCAAAAAAACAACACAATCCAGGGTTTCTCTATATAGCTTTGGCTGTGCTGGACCCCCTACTCTGTAGACCAGGCTGGCCTTGAACTCACAGGGATCTGCCTACCTCTGCTTTTGGGGTGCTGGGATTAGCCGAGCTTCACCAGGCCTGGCTGCATTAGTCCCTTTGATAATGTTTATTTGTTGCTTCTCCTGCTTTTAAACCAGCTCTCACTCTTTTGCCTGTCTTCTAGGCTGAGTTCTCGCCTGAGGCTGTCAGTCAGCTGGGGCCTTAGGGGTTTTGAATTGTTGTGTATAAAGCTTATACTTACTGTATGTGCTTTAGCGTCCCCTTTAGCTCCTTCAGCAACTCTGTTAGGTGTATGGCTCAGGAAGGCGAAGGAAGTTTTAATGGCTTATTCAAGCTTGCGTGGCTTTTTCTTGTTTCTGCCCCCAGTGTGAGGTCTCCCCACTGTTGCCTGATCTTTCTGATGGGATGCACAGACCCTGTGCTTGGTGAGGCTTTCGTCTTCTCACACCGTGCTGCAGCTCTATTTGGGTTTTTTGTGGATTTGATCAAAAAGCCATATGATCCTAACATATCTTCAGGCTTCAGAGCTGAACCTTGCTGTGGGTGCAATAGCTAGCTTCAGACAGTGTTTCCAAGGCTAAAAGTGAATTTCTTACTGACCGATCCTCCGTGTTATAAACCGTTGCTGTGGATCTGTTTATGTAGAAAACACAGAAAACACGACTTGTATAATTTCTCTCAGAGCACACTGACTCGCTGGGGCTGGGCCAGGCATGCCGGTTTTAAAGCTTCAGCACGAAGCTGTCCCGTATCCTTGGAAACCATGGCTTCTCAGTGCTTGTTTTAAGCCACAGTTTTCCTTTTAATGTAAGTAGATTTTGATGGTAGAAAGAAGTTGTCATGTGGAATTACTTTGTGAACTCATTTTAATAGACTTGAAACATCGTTTACACATAAGTAAACTCACTAGTCTCAAAGATGCCCTGGCACGGCATGGTGTACTCCCCCACCAGAGGCACAGTGTGCGCCCCTAGCCCCCTTCATTGCCACACGCATGCCTGCCTCTGTAGCTCAGCCTCGGAGGAGATGGCAAAGTCTCTGATAGGAAGCAAGTGGGGAAGGCACTGGTTTTCTGTGACTTTTTATGGGTTTTCATCAAAAAGCTTCTTTTCAAAATGAATTATTTTGTTGAGGTATTTTTTGTTGTGGCACAAATAAAGAGAAGCTGAGGTTTGTTTTATAATTTTTCCTCTTTTTTTTTTGATACTGCTTTTCAAGTAAAAGTTGGTATGAGCAGTTTTGTTCATATCCTGCATATATTGGTCACCCCCTAAGCAGGGATTTATTGAGTCTGTGCTAACTCCTGTGCAGGGGAGACTCTGGGAAGTGCTGGGCTGCTCATCTTCACAGACCCCAGCCAGGGCCTTGGAGGCAGCTGAGCCCACAAGCACTGTGCCTTACGGTCTAGCTCTATGTTTGCGTTTCTAGAAACAGTGAGAGGAGGCCCCACGGCGACCGCGAGAACTCCCCTCCTGCCACGCATTTAAAAATTAAAGTGGACAAACGGCATACCATTAACAAATCAGACCCTAGAATTAAAAATTGAGACTCCCTTTCTGCCCTCCCCAACCTTGCCCGTTTCCACCCACTAGGGATAGCTGCCACCTGGAACGCTCTCTGTTTTGACTTATGGTGGTTATCTGTAAAACTTGACACCAATTTCTTTGTTTCTGCTATTTGATAAATGAGTTTTTAGATAGTGTGCTCTTGGCTTTGGAGCATGAGGGATGAGGAATTCAGTACATTCCTCCCACTGTGCCTCTGCCTTTTCCTTCTGTCTCTATTACTAGTCACATTTTTACATGATGGAGCTTAAAAATAACTTTATATTTGATAATATTGTTATCAACTATTGTCTGTCTGTGCACGGACTGAGATTAGAGCCTCGGGGGACTCCCTTCATCGTATGACTGTCAGTGCTGATGGCCTGACCCCAAGCAGCCTCCACAGTGATTGGAACAACAGAGAGACTGTTTAAAAGATTTAAAAGTGTAATTATGAATTTGTGTGTGCGTGTGTGTTAGGTATTTACACTACATCTGTGCAGGTACCCACAGAGGCCAGAGACATTGGACCCCTCTGTGCTGGAGTCCAGGTGCTTGTACGCTGCCCAGTGTTGGAGCTAGGAAGCAATCTCTGGTTCGGCAAGAACAGTGCGTTCTCTTAACCACTGAGCTATCTCCTGAGCGGGCCCCCCCCCCAATAGGTTTCTTTTGGCTATATTTTAATTCATTTGCTTATTTATAAAGGACAAAGAATGTTTTTCCAGGTTGGATATGTGAATTCCAACCATTTGTGTGTGAGCAACATTTAATGTTTTGCTTGAAAATTGAAATAGAATAGTGCCTCCTTTATATAAACTGCCAAACAATAGCCCTAAAGCTAGAGTTAAACCATCTGCAACTGTACATTTTCTTCCACTGACAGAGAGAACATACAGGCCAGGTTCAGAAACTCTTGTCTCTTCTGTGTTCTACAAATCCTGCTTCTCTAGTTACCACATCCCCAGTGGCTTAAATATTACATTTAGTGATAAAGCTGGCATTGAAAACTCATTCTCAATAAATTAGCTACTGAGTGACTGGGAGGAAGCTGATCTTGTGAAGTATGTTAGTTAGAGAAAAGGGCAGTCATGTGTCGCCCTGTTGATGTCATTGGATAACGTTGCCTGAAGTGAACGGACTAGCTGTTGATGGGTGTGTTGTTTTGGGGAGGTTGGGATTGAGATTCTGTCACTTTCGTGTTTCTTGCCTTCGTTTCTTGAGCATTTTATATTCCTTTTCCTATGAAATATTTCCAAATTTATGGAAGCGTTGCAGAAATAGTAACAAGTGCTCTTCCCCTGTTGCTATTGAAAGTAAATTAGAAGGGCCCTCCCAGCTGTGCCAGTGGCATCAGTAAAGTGTCTACAAACACGAGCGTTTGCCTAGATAACTGTGGTGCAGCCCTGGAAATCAGGCAGTTCCCATTCACACCTCAGTGACACCTAATCCGTCTGTCACGTCAAGTCTCAAGAGTCTCCATCTGTTTCTGTGTCCTTCATAACCAAAGGATTCCATCCCGTACCACTCGATAGCTCTCCTCTTTCCTCGTTCTCTCAGTCTGAGGCAGTTTCTCAGTCTTCTCTTGACAGCCATTTTATAATGCCTGTAATTTTGTTTTGTCTGATGTTTCCTCATGAAAATGGTAAGCATTTTTAGGTCCTAATATTTGTATAGTTTGTTCAGTCTTGTCTAATGCCAATTTCAGCTTGTCACAATATGGGCATTCTTGCGTGGGAAGATTTGATCAGAGTGATGGCTGCCATCTTTTTTCTCAGTGAAGTTAACCCTTTTAACTTAGAGGTTTTTCCAGGTATTTTTAGATGATTTCCCATCAAAGTTCCTCCCACTGGTTTCAGCATGCGTTTATGTTGTCTGGATTACTGTATGATGGCTGCCAAATGATTACTTTCTAATTCCTTCATCTCTTCTACTTTCATCTGCTGACATTCCACTATAAGAAAATATCTAGTCTTCTCCTGTCTGTCTGTCTGTCAGTGCGGACAGGCAGATTCTCTCTGAGCCAGAGGGTTGTCATGTGGTACTGTAACTCCTTACTTACTGCAAGGCTCAAGCCCCTTTCTTCCTCCATTCTCTGAGAACGTCTTTCTCAGTGCCCAGTACTGACTGCTCTGCAGGTTTCCCTCTGACCACCCCTCCCCCGCCCCCCAACCTGTCACTTGAGGGCCCTTAGCGCACTTTTGTAGGAGTTAGGATCTGGGCCTTTGTGTGTTCTTTGCATCTGGTCTACCTCTGTCCCCATCCCTCTGCACCCACAGGCATGCATGTGTGCCTCTGCATATTTATATCCTCTGCCTCTCTTATCATCTACCTATGTTGAAACCCTGGTGTTACCTGGATCTAGTGCAACACCAGGGGCTTCTTTGAGGGCTTTCGTTTTACAGTTCATAGTTATGACCCCATTCTCCAGCACTGTGAGCTCTGCTGCCTGCCCCATGACATTCACTGTTCAGCCAGTTCCCAGTGTGGATAGTCAGTCTGGCTGTTCCTGCTGCCGGTTCACATACCAGCCCGACATGCCCTCCACCCAGGACTGCATCTGCAGTGAGATGCTACTACCCCACTTTGGTTGGAGTCCCCATAGCTCACCTAGGCTATTACAGCTGTGCCAGGATCCCACCCCGCCAATATCTTCAATGCCACATGGAATTTTACTTTATTTGGTCCTATCGAAGGGGACCAAATTGAATTGTTCTACTGAATTGTTCAGAAAGGAGCAAAAAATAGGGTTGGGGAAAATTCACATTTTTGTAACATTTCCCTCTGATGCAGACTGTGTGTGGCCCATGACACCCAGTGGAGTCCTTTTCCAGATAAACCAATTTTTCTTTTAAGAGTTCCTTACTTTTTATTTTCTGTGAATGAGTGTTTAATGTATATGTATGCAGGCATACCATGTGCGTGTGTGTCCAGTGCCTTCAGAGGTCCATAGAAATGCCAGGTCTCCAGGAGGTGGAACTGGGATTATAGGCTACTGGGAGCCACCATTTCAGTGCTGGGAACTGAACTTGGGTCTTCTCTAGGAGCAGTAATTGCTCTTACTGCTAAGCTAGCTATGTCTGCCTCCTCCCCCAATAAGCCTATTTTAAGTTGAAAATGCATTTTAGTACACCTGACTTCCTGAACAATGTAACTTTAAAATTTTACAAATTAACAAATTAACTTGTAAATTTTAAAGAGCCTCCCCTAACCCACAGCTGTATATAATTGTTTAATAAAGTGTTTTATAATAAAGGGTAAATTTGTAATAAACTGTAGACTCTCCATATAATTTATTATCTGTTTCTCAGAAGACAGGAAGAGTGTGAAATCCTCACCTGATGTAGTCACGTTAAACACACTTACACTTACGTGTCTTACCACTCTAGTGGCCAAGTGTATTCAAAATATACAGCAAATGTGTCTCCTTAGCACAGTGAGGAACATTGGTGTCATGAAATACCCATTTTTTGGCAGTCTGTAAGATTGTGATCTCACAGGAGATGCATATACTTATAAATAAGTCTGTCTCTCCATAAGGGGCCAGAAAATCGAGAATGGTTTCTGTTTACTATTATTAATAGATGCTTAAATCTTTCAAAAGAAATTGTTGAGAAATATCTGATCTAATTATCTTTGCCCTACCCTGCACATCTAGTTCAGCACTGTCTACATTGTAGGTTTACAAACAGGCCCATTGGAGAAATAAACAGACGCTAAGACCTCTGGGTTTTCCCCAGTAGCTTTCAGGAGAGTACCCGGTATCTTTACTGTAGTGGGAGGTGTATGTATGCGTGAAGCTGAAGGCTCGGGCTCTCCTGCTCCCGGTTATTGGAGACAGCTTTGTTTAGGTACAGCTACTATAGTAACATTTGTGTGTTACTACAGTAACATTTGTGTGTTAGGGTTGTGATTTTGTTGTTGTTGTTGTTGTTTGTTTTGTTCTCCATGTCTGATTTTGTTGTGAAGAAAGAGCTCACGCTGTGTGGTTTAATTTTTTTTTCTTCAGTTTACTGAGATTTGTGTTTTGGTTCAGAATATTTCTTTAATGGTAACCGTTTCTTGATCATTTGCAAAGTAACACATTCTGTTATTATTGAATGGGAGTTTCTAAGTTAATTTGGTCAGATTTGTAGGCAAATTAGTTAGGTAGGTGGTTTTTTAAAAAAATATTTTCTATTCATTTTCTCATGTATCAAGAGAGCAGCGTTGAGCCCTGTGACAGTGTCTGCTTCTCCCTGAAGTCCTGTCACCCTTTCTTTATGTTCCCAAGCTCTGTTACTTGGTGCGTAAACATTTAGAAATTCTTTAAAAAAAAAAAAAAACAGAGAAGAATGTCTACTGTATTCTTTTAACATGTTGGTATTTTAATCATAAAATTGCCTTCTTCATCCTAGTAGGCCTTTGTGCTGGCTCTGGTGCTCATCCACCATGCTGTCTTTCTTCTAGCAGTGCTAATAAGCCATATCTTTTCTGAACCTTTCACCTGTTAACCTTTGTGCATTTTTATATTTAAATGGGGTTCGTTCTTTTTAGATAAAATGTGGTTGTGTTCCTTTTTCTTTCAAAAATAGTTTTTATTAATTCTTTGATAATTCCATACATGTCCACAGTGTGTCTTGATCATAGCTGACTCCTCCCCCACACCCTTCCTCCTCGGCAACACAGCCCTTCCCACCTTGATGTTGCCCTTACATATCTAGTGGGATAGGCTCTGCCCCCTGAGTGGGATGCTTATCCAGGTCTTAGGCTTTGTCTTAGCAGCTCTGGGTCCTGAAGCAAGGATCATGAGAGAGCAGGGCAAGCTCTGTATTGGGCTGAATTCCAGACCATTTTAGTTCCCGTTCATTGCTGCTGTTACTGAATTGACATTCCACCCGATATTTGTGCTTAGTTTAACCCACTGTTATTAGTTTCTTTCCTTTTTACCATCTTTTTGGAGTTTATGACTTGTTGTCTTATCAGCTCTGTTGTATAGTTGCTTTCAAGTTTATAATGTGGTATTTACATGTTCACTGGTTGCTTTTCTTCTACCTCAGTGCAGTGGTTTGGATAAGTACCCTCAGCAGCCCACCCTAGAGAGGATTGGTTGCTAGGCAGTGGTGCTGCTGGGGCACAGGAGGACTACTACCCAGTGCAGCCTCGTAGATAAAAGTTGGGTCATGGAGTGAGCCATTGGTGGGAAGACTGATATTCCAACCCCTCCTCTATCTCTTTTTATTTATAAAACAAATAGAGAGGTGTCCATGAGGTGATATTTTCTTCTACCATGGCCTGCCACCATGGTGGAATTCCTCATCAGAGGCCCAGAAAATACTGGCCAGGTGACTGCCCTGAAACTCCGAAAGGGTGAGCCAAAACTAACCTTTCTGTCCTAGAGCTAGGTCATCTCATGTATTCCTCACAGGTCATCTCATGTATTCCTCACAGGTCATCTCATGTATTCCTCACAGGTCATCTCATGCATTCCTCACAGGTCATCTCATGTATTCCTCACAGGTCATCTCATGTATTCCTCACAGGTCATCTCATGTATTCCTCACAGGTCATCTCATGTATTCCTCACAGTGATAAAAGCTAAGACGCCAGCGAGGCTGCGCCACTTTTAGGTCCTTTCCTTTCATCACAGGCCTCCGAATACTTATGCAGAGCTGTTGTTTTTCTGTTAGCAGTTGACTACATCAGAAATGCTTTAGCATTGTTGAGCCCTGTGGGTAAGAGCCAAGGAATACAGTGGCAGGGGATTTTGTCATTGTGTAGATAGCACACACAAATGTAAATGGCGTGAGTCAGTTCTACCTGTGCAGATGCCATGGCCATGCGTGTGCAGACACATGGGTATGCATGGTGAGGTGTGTGGGTCTGCTGCTAGCATAGCTCAGCATACTGTTATGTCTGCAACTCCTCTCTTAGAAGCAGGTTGCGGGCACCAGCGATGGGCATTTACTGTTGGTGGCTATTCAGGCTATGCACAACTCTATGTGCTGTTTATTCTTTTACAACACTCAGTACATTAGGTTTACTTATATGCAAGCATCACAAGGAACGCACAATAAATTGTGCCATAGCATTAAGATAGCACAGGTATCCCTTGGAATAAGGATTTTCTAGCTCTGTTATGTTTTGAGGGTCCACCATTGTTATGTTCAGGCCAGCACTGATGGACACACTGCTTGGTGGCCCATGACTAAAGGACAAGGTCGTGTCTGTCCACACGCTTACTCTTGATGATGCTTTTCATTCCTGGATTCAGGGACGCATCTCCATCTGGAACCATTTTCCCTATGTCTGAAATATTTCCTTTTGTATTTTTTGTGGTATATTTTAGTTGGTAATTGAAAACTTTCAGTATGTCTGAAAACATCTTTGTATTTTTCTCGTTTTGAAGGATATTTTGCTGGATATGGAATCTAGGTTAAGCTTTTGTTTTTTGCTTTTTAATTCTTTAAAGGTTTTGTTCCATTGTCCAGGCATCTTAATATATCCTTCCCATGCGGTGAGCTTTTTCTCAGGCTGATTTTAAAGTTTTGTTGTTGTTTTTTATTTTTATTATTTTTTTATCATCTATTTATTTATTTATTTTTGACTTTTCAAGACAGGGTTTCTCTGTGTAGCCCTGGCTGTCCTGGAATTCACTCTGTAGACCAGGCTGGCCTTGAACTCAGAAATCTGCCTGCCTCTGCCTCCCAAATAGGGATTAAAGGCGTGTGCCACCACTGCCTGGCTTGTTTTTGTTTTTAACTACTGATAGCAATTTGATTATGATGTCCCTTGGAACAGTGGCTTTTTTTTAAAGATATTTTTATAATATTTTTGTGTACTTTATACACGTGGGTGCACAACACGTCTGTGTATGCATCCATGGCCACAGGTTGAAGTCCTGTGAGGTTTTTGGCTTGTTGGCTTGTTTGTAGTTCTCTGTCTTATTTGGTTACGCTGGCTATCCAGAGAGCCCTGGGGTCCTCCTCCTCTGACTTCTAGCACGGGGATTACAGAGCATGCTGCAGCACTGTACTCTATGTCGGTAACAGGGATCTAACCTCAGGTCCTCTCAGGCCCTCCTGCTGTGTGGCAGTGCTCTTGCCCAGTGCACCATCTCCCCAGCCTGTCTTTTCCTTTTTATGTATGGGATTGCTTAAGACTTTTGAATCTCTGGGCTTATAATAGTTATTAAAATTGAAAATTTTTTAACTAATAATTTTTGGAAGTATTGTTTTTTCGTCTCCTCTTATATCTACTATTTGCCCTTTTTGGATTCTCCTCAGTTGTCTGATGGTTTCTGGAACTCATGCCTCTGCACATAGATGCTTCCTTGTTTTGATTTTATATAAATCTTATTTCTCCCTGGGGTTTCATTTGGACTTAATTCCCTTTAAATATAGATACTTCATTTGCCATTAAACTTACTAATCTTTAAGTCTATAACATCTGATTTGTTTATCTACTACACACACACACACACACACACACACACACACACACACAATTTCCCTCTGACTTAAAACATTGTGATTAAATCTCTTAGAAGATCAAAACTAGGGACCAGATGTAATTGGTGGCACCAGTAATCACAGCAGTGAGGAGGTAAATTCTAAATTTTTGGTTTTTTAATTCTTTAAGGTTTTGTTCCATTGTCCAGTCATCTTAGTATATCCTTCCTATGTGGTGAACTTTTTCTTAGCCAGCTGAAGCCACATGGTTAAACTCTGCCTCAAACAAACCAGGGCAGGAGTTGTAAGAGATAAAGTACTTAATTAGTATGTACATAATAAAAAATTCACTTTCCACCAGGCAGTGCTGGCATGCATCTCAATTCCAGCATTCAGGAGGCAGAGGCAGGAGAAGGATCTCTGAGTTCAGTTCAAGGGCAGCCTGGTCTATAGAATAAGTTCCAGGCTACATAGAGAAACCCTGTCTTGAAAACAAAAAACAAAAAACAAAAAACAAAACAATTCAATTTCCAGCCCCCCAAAGGGGAAGAAACAGTTCAATTTGGGTCTTTCTTATATTTCTCCTTAGTGTGTTCAGTCTATTTTGTAGTGTTCAAACATATAAATTTTTGTGGTGGTAGCTGTTTTAAGGTCCTGTTTATTAAACTTGCCACCAGCTGTGGGTCACTTTGAATGGAATAGTTTTGCTCTTCATCTTGTATTGTGTCTTTCTGCATCTTTATAGATGTGATGATTTTCTATTGAACCTCAGGCATCCATTGTAAATCTTACTGCCCTGCCTGCTGCATGTTTTACATTCTTATCCGTGGTTCTGAGCTTTGTTCTGAGACACAGTTCTGTCTTGCCCTTTTGTTTTAGGCTTTGGGCTAGGATGTAACCCAGCCAGTTGTGTCTGTTTCTGTAGCAAAAGCTCCTGAGAGCTTGATTATGGATGGACTCCTCCCCAGTTCTTAGCCCTGAAACTCCCTCTAGGCTGTGAGCTGTGATGATAGGGCTCCTCTCATGTGATTTCCTAACTCTCAGTATTAATTTTCTGTTGCTATAATGACAATCTTAAAAGAGCCCATTGTTTACGGTGTTTTGTTAGTTCAGTAAAATATAAAAAACAAACCAAAACAAAACCTTCAGGGTTATTTTAGGTGAGAATTAAATTTAGCCCCTGTTACTTACTTTGTTCTGGTCAGAAGAATGAATTGTGCTGACCCTAAAGATTTTGATAACTGAAGAACATCTCGCCACCAGGGTGTCAGTGACTTTTCTCTGCACTGTTCTTTAGTGGAGGGTGTGACCCTTACTTGGACATACCTGCAGCTTTGCCTTTGTCTCTTTGAATTCAAGTTTGGGCCTACTTTATGGAAAGCTGTCAGGAAAGCAGGACTGTGGGGACAGTGTTAGAGTCATACAGTCCCTGTCCTTGCCACGGAGCACTCAGACCTAGGGCTTCTGAGGGGCCACACGAGACCCCTTAGCCTCAGCTCCTTAATCAGGAGAGCTGAAATCTGAGTCGGACCCTTTGCCTTCCATTTCACTTTTTTTTCTCTCTCACTGTAGCAAAGTGTCCTTATGTAATTCTTTCTCTCTCCCCCCCCCCCCACACACACGTACATGTCTATGTGTACAGATACGTAACCCATATCGCCCAGGAAGCTTACCATGCATGTGGTCTGATGTCTTACCCTCATCAGATTTTTTTTTTCTTATCAGCAATCAAAAGACTTTCGAAGCACTTGAGAATGTGCGAGGCTAGGAAAGGACTAAGTCAGTGGGATGAACAGAGAGGAAGGAGAGTATGGTGGTTTCATTTTGGAACAGACTTCAAGAGTTGTGCGTACTAGAAACTCGACTATGGAAACGCTGTAGTAATTTTGATCTGTGTCCAGTGAAAACTGTAGTGAAACTGCCAATATAGAAGGAATTCTGGGTTTGCTCATTTTCTTCAGATAGTGGGCCAAATGGAGAAATTTGTTAAGCCAGTTCTGAAACACTACACCCAAAACTAAAACGAGTAAATGTAATCACGTGTATTGGCAATAAGGGATTCCTTGAAAAAATTTCAGATTTTCTTATACCAGTAATAAGACCATGTGCATAAGTCTGAACGTAGCGTGCTGATGGGACAAAGAGGGCAGAGAGGTAATGGATGTGTGGATGCAGCAGCTAATTGGAAGTTAAATTTGGGCATCATCCCAGATCACTAGCTGTAAGAGCTTTGAAATACTGGGCAAGTCCCTTCCTCCTGTTTGCATAGTTAAGGTGAGAACTTGAATTAGAGGAGTCTAAAGTAGCTCCTAGTAGATCCTTTGATCTTCCTGGTGACCTTAATTGACATAAGACCCCGTTTGTTCATTAATTCCTAGAACTAACAGCAGAAGCTGGAAGCATTCATTGCTTTACCTGTAACTACACTGTGTCATCTGTCTACAAGGCCATTCTCCTGTGTGCTTGGTCAGCTAATTTATAGGAATGCTTGGCTCACACCAGTTACAATAATCCTTAAATATCAAAGCCTCCAGCATGATAGAGGTCACCTTTACTGGGAGTCTTCAGGGGCTAGATTGCAAAATCTAGCTCCCCAAAGTATTTTGAGCAGTGACTTTCTTGCTGGGATAAATGTACAGAAGGCATGACTAATAATAACTAGAATCATTACCTATATTTTAACAGAGAGAAATGAGGTGGTAAAATTATATACCCTCCCAATAAGCCTTTAATAGTGTAGTTGTGTTGAAGGTGATGGCTTGTACCTGTAATCCTTGCCCTTTGGAGGTAAACAAAGTTTACAAAGGAGAATTAGGAATTCAAGTTAGTCCTTGACTAAATGTGGTGGGTTTGAGAGCATCCTGGACTATGGGAAACCTTGTCTCCAAAACAATACAAAACAAAAGCCAATAGCCAAGTTACAGAGTCAACCTAGGTATTTATCAATGGATTAGTGTTATAGAAAATGTGGCATTTATATACAGTAGAGTTTTATTCAACTATATAGAAAAATGAAATGGGAGTGTCTGCAAGAAAGTAGGTGGTGGATTTGGAGACCCTCGTGTTGAATGAAATAGGTGAGTTTCACAATGATAACTACTATGTTTTCTCTTGTGTGGGAGCTAGAGGTAGAGAGGCAATTAAAAGTAAACAGGAGCATTAGGAATGCAGAGGGGAGGTGTGGAGGGTTCGGGTCTCACAGCACATGGTATGCACGTGCAGAGACACCACATTGAACCCTTTCACTTGTAAAATTAATGTGCATTATAAATGCCAGGTGTTTTAAATAGCTATAGTACCAGCTTTGAGTGCTACATTGCAAAAGAACATTACTCGTTAGGCAAAAATCTTCCTGTTTGCAGTCCTAGTTATAGGACCTTCTTTCTTTAGGCTCTGTCTTTTAGATGCAGTGTGGCTTTTCTGGAGTGAGTGAGTGAGTGAGTCTGAGTTCCTGAGCTGTGCTGTCTTTTTACTCTTGCAGTCTGTGGATCTGTGTGGTAGTCTGTCTGTCTTGCTTCTCCTTCCCAGCAGAGTCTGCTCCATGATGGTGATGGAGCTTCTGCCTGCCCCACAGCACTGACCTCATGCTTGGAGAAGCTCCCTGTGTGTTTGCAGATCCAAGTCTTCTCTTCACAGTTCAACACTACTGCTTTCTGTTAGGACTTAGCCACATGCTGTAATTTCCTTTCCAAATGCTCTTCTTACGAAGTCCAGTTAATTGGAAATACTACTTAAAATTTAAAATGATCTTTATAATCACCCAGGGTTGCTAACTGTACCACTGTTTACAGTACAGTGAAGGACAGCTGCAGATGACAAGGAGGCAAAAGTTGAGTGCTGGCTTGCAGGTCATGTGCTTATTTGAATAAAACCTGAGCCCACACCTTTAGTTCCAGTACTTGAGAGGCAGAAGTAGGCTGATCTCTGTAAGTTCAAGGACAGACAGCCAGGGCTTTGTTATGCAGAGAAACTGCTTCAAAAAAAAACGAAAGAAAGAAAGAGAGAGAGAGAGAGAGAGAGAGAACCAAAGCCCACGACTTATAAATACTCAGCCATAGTTTTGTGTGCTTTAAGATAGAGATTCCATGTGACTTGGGAGGGAGGCTTTCAGGGGAGGGATGCAGAAAGCCACAGAATTTGGAGAGGAATCTTGAGCCCAGGAATAAGAGAATGCAGTAAGGATAAAGGTTAGTACAGTCGGAGGGGTCTTGAAATAAACAGTCATGGTGGAAATGTTGTGTAGGAGAGCTGGTGTTAGGCAGCTAGCGGGTGTGTCCTGAACACAGTGAGACCTGACGAGGTAGGCCTTTTGAAA
Source organism: Mus minutoides (assembly GCA_902729485.2). Taxonomy (NCBI): domain Eukaryota; kingdom Metazoa; phylum Chordata; class Mammalia; order Rodentia; family Muridae; genus Mus; species Mus minutoides. The sequence continues at coordinate 171,851 of LR750479.1, forward strand.
CCAATATGTGTTGGCAAACACATTCTTGCCGCACTATCTTTCCTGTGAGCAAAGATTCAAATCTGCAAGCTATTTAACCAGGGTTAAAGATACAACCAATGGCCACAAGCCAAAACAGACTTAAATGGTTCATATGAAATTTTATTATAGCAATAAAATTAAAATCTATGCTACGCTCACAGAATAGCTTCACTGGCTGACATGATCAGTCTGATTCAGGATTAATGGAGACCCTTGAAGTTGTTGGTTTGATGATGCATACTACAATTACTTTGCTACATTTAGTCTAACAGTTGCTTTTTGGACGGTGGTGGGCTCCCCTCCCATTGTTACCACTGTTTTGTTGGCCTTTGTTATTTCTATCCACTTTTTTTTTTTCTTTTTCGGGACAGGGTCTCTCTCTATAGCCCTGGCTGTCCTGGAACTATCCACTTTTTTTTTTTTTCTTGTTCCAGTCAACCCTGCTCCTCCCACCAAGCGGCCAGCCCCACTCCCTCCTGGCCGGGGCCCCAGCTTGTTCTAGCCGGCCCTGCTTGCTCCAGTCGGCCCCACTCGCTCAGGTTGGCCCCGCTCGTTCCGGCAGTCCCCGTTCCGCTCCACTCCCTCCTCCACTCCCTCCGGACAGCCTCACTCGCTCCGGTTGGTCTCTCCGGTCCAAGGGTTCATTTATTATGCTGACTTCAGACGCACCAGAGGAGGGCGTCAGAGCTTGTTATGGGTGGTTGTAAGCCACCATGTGATTGCTGGGATTTGAACTCATCAGCTTCGGAAGAGCAGTCAGGTGCTCTAACCCACTGAGCCATCTCACCAGCCCAGAACTACCCACTTTTAAAGAAGCTGGATCTCCTCCTTGCTGTGTTGCCCAGGCTGGGCAGGAACTCCTAGGTTAAAGCAGTCCTGCTTCAGCCTCCTGGCTCACTGTGCTGGGACCACAGATGTGTCACACCATCCCTGAGCATAGAGGTTTTCATTGACTCTTGAGTGTTGTAAGGTGGATCACAAAATTTTGTCCTGTGGTAAGCCAGGGGTGTCTTGTCTCAAGAAAAAAAAAAGTAAAATAAAATAACAACTCAACAGTTTCTTATCCCTGTCTGTGCAATGACTTAAGCTTAACTGTGTAGTTGTGGTGAGAGCTGCGGCCCAAGTCATGTGACATCCTTCTGAGCTCAGTGTCTGCATGCATCTTCCCTGGCATTTTGGTTGCTCTGGTGGAGCTACTTGAGCCATGGGGCTGGCTGGATGCCTCTTTCCGAACAGCCTTTCCACCAGACTAGCCTGAGCTCCCTTACACTGTGTTCTCAGATTTCTCACACTGAGGCTGAGAAGTGTTACGTTTTCCAGGCCAGTTTAAAGTATCATTTACACAAACTTAATAATTAAGTTTAAACTATTCTTGTATTCCTGGGATACATTTTACTTGCTTGTAAACTCCCCCTCCCATCCTTAAAAACACATTGAGTTGGATTTGCTGCCATCTTACTTAGTATTTTACAGTAGTATTTTACAGTTCTTTATAAGTGAGACTTACACATAGTTTCATGGTTTGTGTGCATTCCTGTACAAATCAAAACTGGTAAGGGTGCTACTGTAAAGTGAATGGAGACACTGTGTACATTTCCCCGTGATCCGAGATGGGATTAGGTGACTCTCCCTATTCTCTTTGCCATTTTGTGCTGCTGTAACAAAACACCTGAGGCAAACATTTAGCCCATTATCCTGTGGCATACTTCTCAATAGGCTCAAAAGTCTCAGCTCATTCGAGCATCAAGTGCAGAACTCAAAGCCTCATCTGATTAGACACAGGCAGGCACCAGGCCGGACTCATTCTGAGGCAGATGTCTCAAGTGGAAAGTTAAGGGCTCTTTGGAAATTCAGTTGTGTTGGATGATGTTTTGCTGGGGCAAACATGTGAAGGAGTGTTTTCCTGAAGTGGACATGTAAGATCCAACCAGAAATACCCCTATTTCAAACACGGGCTGTTCGTGCACCCCACGAATCACGAGACCTATCTTGATGCAAAAAGCATGAGGATTTTTAATCGGACCTCCGGGACGACCCGTATCCCACGCAGGGGACAGGGGGGTCGACCTCTTGGCTCGAAAATCAGGAGCTTTTATAACAATGGGGTAGGGGGGTTGGGAAAATTGGCGCGGTTTCACATGATTGGCTAGTTTAAACATCAGCAAGATACCCAGATAGGAGGCAAGGGGGGGGTGGAAAGGGGGAGGCAATCTACCTAACAATTAAGTCATGTGCTTCCTTAGGCAACCTCCTGGGGCATTGAGACATTTCACAGAGATATTCAGAGGGCGTTGGCTATTCTGTGATTGTTCCAGGAAAGGCTTGCCCCCGTACCTAGAGCCATCGGTACTTTTAAAGATTCACTTTCCCCCCTGACACAAGGGACTCTATTTTGTCTTTGGTTACGTACTACTCTTTCAGACACAGGTGAAAGGCTAAGGCAGACTCATGAAGAAACATTTCACTGAAGCAGACATAAGTGAAAGGGTGTTCTGCTAAAGCAAGCATGTGGAAGGGCACGTGATGAAGGATTCTTCGCTAACAAACATGCATGTATTGTTCTGCCTTACATTGCGTAGTTGAGCTGCATCTGTTGGGACTCCATAGAGAAAAATACACCAAAAAACTTACGGTGGTGTGCCGCAGTTTCTTGCTGCCAACTGGGGCTGATTGGCAGAGTGATGTCAGCTGACACAGACCTAACATGCTGAGGCAAGCTATGTGGTGAGGACCTGTGGAGGACATGTGATGTTTGGAGGGAGTATAAATAGGTCCAATGGACTGTGGCGGAGGCTGGGCTAGGCTTGCTTATCTTTATTTCATCCAGAGAGGCACAGCTAAGAACTTTTCCTGGCGTCCTGGCATCCCTCTGTCCCTCCAGGTCCCTCCTGCTGCCCTGAGCTGAGGCTGAGGCCTGGCTCTGTCTGCTAGGTATTGCAACCGCTGCTGATTCGTGTTTGCTATCCCAACTCTACTGAGCTGGACTGCTGGAATATCTGTGAAGTCTTTGTGAGTAGATCAAGCTGCCACTGCTGACCTGTAAACTGAACTATTGATTTCCTGACAACGCAGATGGGATTGGCTCCAAAGAACCATTTCTAAACTGGTCCACTTCCCCCAGATCCTTTCTTTTCCACTACCTCTGGTGGGTGGTGGGTGGTGGGCTAGAAGGGAGGTTAAAACATTTAAGAGCCACCATTAAAAATAAAGTTTAAAGTTCCAGGACAGCTAGGCCTATACAGAGAAACCCTGTCTTGAAAAACCAAAAATAAAAATAAAAATAAAGTTTTAAGTGGTGGCGCATGCCTTTAATCCCAGCACTTGGGAGGCAGAGGCGAGTGGATTTCTGAGTTCAAGTCCATCCTGGTCTACAGAGTTAGTTCCAGGACAGCCAGGGCAACACAGAGAAACCCTGTCTCGAAAAAAAATTGAAAAAATTGAAAAAAAATTAAAGATTATAGCGTTTCTTCTAGCAGGAGTTGAGCAAGTTTCTGAAATGCAGGGGTGGGGTAGCAGGGGGACAGTCATAGGACAGACTTGCCCTTCCAAAGGGAGACCTGGGAAAAGAAACAGAAGGATTGCAGGCAAGTACCACCCATGCCAAGCAGGCCGAAATACCTCCGCTGTGAATGATCTCTTTTATTCCTCATGCTCGCTTCTAGCTAGCAGTTGGCCTCTACCAACTTCCATGACTCTGCCAGACTCAGCTCATTAAATGGGTGTCATAAATTGAGGATTCACATTATCAACTTTATGATTCTAGAAAGTCTTGAGGGTAGCTTTACCCCCATGATTTTACAATACATTGCCTTAGTGGGGACTCTACGGCAGCTTCAGCCCCTGGCTCCACTTGGCCTTGTCCTAACTGAGACATTCTTAGAGATGCCTGTAGAGGTCTCTCTCCATTGACTGCAGCCCCGGGCTGCCTGGTGTCCATACTCATCTCCTTAGCAGTTACATGACCACATCTTTGGTGTTCTCTGCTCAACATGTTTGACCAGGATGAGGGTTTTTCTGGGTCTTTATGTTCTAAAATCATTTGTTTCCTTTTGCATTTTACAATGCAGTTAAAAAAAAAAAAACAGCAGCAGCAGCTGGAATGCTCTGCTTCTTGGGCATGTCTTTCTTTAGGTATCTTTTTTTTTTTTAATAGTATAGAATAGAGTTTATTCAGGGCATGGGGAGGGGAGTTGAGAGGGTAGTAGAGAGAGAGACACAGACAGAGATAGGCCAGCTATGAGCATGTGGGGTGGGGGAGGGAAATGGGGAGAGAGGGGGGAGGGGAGAGAGGACAGAGCGAGCGCTCATTGCCATCTGAAGTTTCATCAGAATTGTCTCTGCTATTCATTGGAATAGAGTTGTCAGTGGTATGTATAGTCAGCCCCACCAGCATTCTGGTCCCGACCGTACACACTAAGGAGGGAGACCCAGATGCTCTTGATGGCACACCTCATGTTCTGAGCATGGGAGACCCAGATGCTCCTGATGCTGTACACCTCATGTTCTGAGCATGCGAGACCCAGATGCTGTACACCTCATGATCTGAGCATTCACAAAAACCCTAGTCTTCTATTCATATCAGTCTCAGTCTTTTTAGCTTGTTCTTACAAATTCTTTCTGTCCTGTCCTCACTATCCAGTTCCAAAGCTGCTTTCTCAGTTTTAGGTAACTGTTATAGCGGCACCCCACTCCTGGTCCCAGTTTCCTCTGTTTCTGCTGTAACAGAATATCTAAGATTTAGCAATTTGTAACAAACAAATTTATTTCCCATTGTTCACAAGACTGAATTTTAACACACTGGTGTCTGGTATGCCCCCTGGCTGCATCAAAATAATTTGGAGCATCCAGAGAGATGGCTTAGCAGTTAAGAGTTTTCTATTCAGCCAGTGAACCTAAATTCATTTTCTGGGACCCATATCCCATTGCTCATAATCATTTGTAACTGCAGCTCTGGGGATTCAGTGCCCTCTTCTAACCATCATGGCCATCCCCACACAGCATGCTATGTATCTCGAGTACACACACACACACACACACACACACACACACACGCAGAAATATTACACTTAGAGAGGGTAAAGAAAGGGCCAGAGGGGGAAAAGAAGAACAAACTCAACCTTTTATGATGGACCCGTGGATGAATCTTGGATGAAGTCATAAGGGTAGACCTTTCAGTCCTAAATTCTGCCTAAGGATCTACTCCCAAGGCTATCATAATTCAGTTTCATCTTGCCTTTCAAAAGAACATTCTAGTACCTATAAACCATCAGGGCCTCTGTCCCCTCTCCACTCTGGTTGTCCTTTGTCAGTCTTTGCTGACTATTATATCTGCAGGTTCCAGCCTTTGTTGAGATAATTTGGTAACATATTTTGCTAGAGAATCATAACTTAAAGCAACTTACTGGCATCAAGTTGTCCGCATTTCTTCAGTTTAAAGATCACGTACGTATCTTCAGTTTGTTTCTTTTCTCATCTTTAGTTCCAAAAAGTTCTTTTCTGTGTACTTCCTCAAGTGTGTTTGTTGTGCAATGAATACATTTGAAATTAAACTTGCTAACATGCACATGGATGGTATTAGGAACCAATCTGGGAGTGATTTAGCCCGTTCTTATGCCAAGTGTGCTGGTTGTTGTCTAAAATGAGTTATTTGAGTTGTAAATTGGAAATGCAAAGACTTGATTATTGTTCTGTGACCATTGCCCCATCATCCTGCTGCTGGCTCTGAGAGGACATCTTAGTTAGACCTGACAGTCTCATCAGCACATGCTCTCACCCTCCACACCCCGCCCCCATCTTCTCAGTAGAACTTTCCCACCCACAGCGCTACCAGTTACTTTTCAATGAAAGTATATTAATTTTATATGTAGCACAAGTATTGTGTTTTATTTGCTGCCATTACCATGAGCCTGTGTGTTCTCAACTATGTGAGTGGTCTAGACAGAGGAATGTCGGAGGCTTTAGGGTAGATTCCTGGTTTGGGAGAATAATACTTAATAAAGTCTTCAAGTATTGGAGAGATTCCCATGTGTCCGAGAGTGCTGTAAGTGCTGTCGAGATGCAAATGATTTGGGGTATACGGAACGCACAGTGGTGGAGCTCTGGTCGCCTCCCAGACTGTTCCTTTGAACATAGTTCTTCCATGTGTTGTTTTAGTACATCACTTCCTTTCTGTTGTGAATATGCAAGACATTCTACTCTTTTAATGACTTTGAGAAGTGATTTCTAATCCCCTTGCACACAGCGTCCAGAGCGCTGTATGGCCTTCTTTCAAATGGTAGCTTGAATATTGCTTCTTTCAGGCAAGCCCTTTCAGGAACAAGTTATCTCAGGCTGATGTATCTGCTTTGATAGGATAATTAGATTTGCACAGATACATAACTCTAGTATGTGCTTGATGAGAGATGCGGTTATAGCTTTGTCAGCAAGATGAAGAAGTATGAGCTAAATGACAGAGAAGACACATTGATAACTGCTTAATGACTCACTATCAGCCTGGAAGGAAATATTTAATACCGTGGCACAGGGCTCTGGTTTTGATCTAGTGCCGTTCAACATGTCTACTCCTTCCACTGCTCACCAGCAAAGTGTTTGCTGCACACCTCATGGGAAAGGCAGTGTGCTGGGGTCACAGGGTGGGGTGGGGGTCATATAACAGTGAACAAGGGATGCAGTTCTTCCATCCACATGCATTACAGTGTGAGCACATGAACAAGGAAGACTTGCTGTACAATGTGGTGGTGATGTGGAGCTGGTAGACAAGGGGAGTATATACACAGCCTCAGTACAGAACATGAAGATCTCTGAGGACTGGAAAGCCAGAAGATAGAATCAATGCATCTTAAGTTTCAGTATGAAATGTAATTGGGACGAGAGTGGTACGGGAAGAGGGGAGCTTGCCATGTGGATAACAGCACTACTTATTTGTTTGTGTATTTTATTCTAAATTGTGTGTGTAAATGTGGAACTGTGTGGATTTGTGCATGTGAGTGAAGTGCTCATGGAAGCCAGAAGAAGGCGCCAGGTTTCCCAGAACTTTAGTTGTAAGTGTTGTGAGCTGCCCAGCATGAGTGCTGGGAGTCAAATCCCAGTCCCCTACCAAAGCAGTATGTGCTTGACATCACTAAAGTGTTTCTCCAATCCAGCAACCGTGTTGAAAAGGGCACCCAGAGCCTTTAATCATTCATTAAGTCAATGTTGATAATCAGTGAGGTCTCAGGAGTTAGAAAAAGTTGAGTTACATTCCTAGGTATGTGGTATATCCAGAATGAGAAATGGTAGGGCCTTTCTGCTTTGCTAACTTTAAAAAATGATCTCAAGGTAGTTTCCCAGGCAATTTTCCATGCTCAACACATTGTAAGAAAGCATAATTAAACATGTCAGTCAATATATTTCATAGGACATGAGAAAAATAGAATCAGTAGAAATCAAAACATTGACTTATTGTATACTCCACAGTGAAGATCTTGACAGTGAGATGGACCTGCCCCTACTGAGAAGGAAGGAAGGAGAGGAAGGAAGGAAGGAGAGGAAGGAAGGAGAGGAGAGAAAGGGAGAGGAGAGGAAGGGAGAGGGGAGGGGAGGAAGGAAGAAAGGAAGAAAGGAAGGAAGGAAGAAAGGGAAAGGAGGAAGGGAAGGGAAGGGAAGGAAAAGGAAAGAAGGAAGGAAGGAAGGAAGGAAGGAAGGAAGGAAGGAAGGAAGGAAGGAAGGAAGGAAGGGAGGGAAGCAGTGTTCTGACACACCGGTGTATAGTGACATGCTCAGGACCCCAGCGCTAACAGGATGAGGTTACATGTTGAGGAGTCTGGAGGCCTGTGCTGGACAAAGGCAGTGGACAAATGACCACAGTGTGATGAGGGTCATGGTCCCGGGTGACTGCAGGCCATGTCTACTGTGTCCTGTTGTGTCTTAGAACTCAGTGTCCTTATTTAGGCTTGTGTGGTTGCTGGCACAGCTCACCTCCTTGTGGTTGTAGGAGTCAGCTTCCCAGTTCTTGCTGGTTGTCATCTGGGCCTACCGTCAGCTCCAGAGAGGCTGCTCTAGGGCCTTGCCCAGCACCCTACCCCACAGGTCCTGTCATGCTTTAAGCCCCGTCTTTCAGGAAGAGCTAGTCACTTTAAGAGCTTACCTAATGAGGTCAGACCTAGCGAGTATATTAGTGTGGGCTGCCGCAAGATTCCAGAGACCGGGTGGCTTTAACAGAAATGTGTTTTCTCATCGATCTGAAAGCAGGAAGTTTGAGATCAGAGTGCCCACATACTCAGTGTGTGGGGAGGCTGCCTTTCCTGGCCTGCAGATGGCTGCCTTCTCACAGTGTCCTCCCATAGCCTCTTCTCTGTGCCTGAGTAGAGAGGAACAGTTCTTCTAGGGCAGTGGTTCTCAACCTTCCCAATGCTGTGACCTTCAAGTACAGGTCCTCATGTTGTGGTGACCCCAACCATAAAATTATTTTCATTGCTACTTCCTAGCTGAGATTTTACTACTGTTATGGGCTGTAATGTAAATATGTTTTCCAATGGTCTTAGCCCCTGTGAAAGGGTCGTTCAACCCCCTAAGGGGTTGTGACCCACAGGATGAAAACCACTGGTCTAGGGCCACCAATTCTATTGTATTAGGATCTTAACCACATGTCCCCATTTAACCTTAGCTCGTAAAAGCCTTATGTATTTATTTGGGAAGTTAGTACCTTAACACATGGAACTGAGCAGGCATGATTCAGTTTGTAGTATCTTGATAATCTTTTTGATTAATTCAAAATCTACAGGGAACTGTGTTCTAACTTTGTTATGCCTCAGACTCCTTCACCGTGTAAAAGAACAAATCTCCAGAGAAGTGCAACAAAACAAATTTTTGCTTATTTTGCTTATTTCCTGTTGTCAGTTCACTGCCTAGTACAGCAAATCTAAATGAATGTTTATTTGTTCAACATAATTAAGTAAATAAGTGTATGATGTTCCAGATACAATTTTTTTAAAAAATTGTAACTCAGAACTGACTTTAAATTTGTGATTCTCCTGCTTTGGCCTCCTAAGTCCTGGAGTGCGAAGCATGTGCCGCCACACACACCTCTTCTCTCTTTTTAAATGGACAGATAGGCTACCTTTGGTCAAAAAGCATATCTAACCATGCCTTTTTAAAGCCCATGAACACTCGGTGCTAGTACAGAGGCTCTCACTGTTGTCCCTCCTGGTGACATCTCTTGAGCCTCATTCTGGTGCTGTGATCTCAGGTGACCACTGTTGAGATGCGTGTTTTGGACATTCTGTCAGCAGTGTTCCTTTGGATGGAGGAGGCTGTGGGCTGACTGTGGAGGAGAGTGAGTGCTGAGAGGCCTGAGCAGTGTGTTGTGTGGCAGTCAGCTCTGTAGCATGCTGACTGCCGACTGTTGTGGACACGTGATAGAAACACATAGTGTAAAACATTGACAGGCTGTAACCCTTCTACTTACCAGGAAAACTTTTTTTTTTTTTTTTTTTAGACAGGGTTTCTCTGTATAGCCCTGGCTGTCCTGGACCTCACTTTGTAGACCAGGCTGGCCTTGAACTCAGAAATCCGCCTGCCTCTGCCTCCCGAGTGCTGGGATTAAAGGCGTGTGCCACCATGCCCGGCCTGCTTATTTATTCTTTATTCGTCTGTTTGCCTATCACCTATCTGTCTGTCTGTCTATCTATCTATCTATCTATCTATCTGATTTTTGGAAACAGGGTTTCTCTGTGTAGCTCTGGCTAACCTGGACTTGCTCTGTAGACCCAGGAATCAGAGATTCGAGCACCTCTGCCTTCTGCATGTGCCACTACTGCTACAGCACTAACATTTTAAGCTGTGAATTTGTAGCTTGTGATATCTCTAGTTGTCTTTAAGAAAATTTAATTACAGACAGTGTCAAAAAACCTCTGTAATCGCAGTCTAAATGAGAACCTTACACTCTCTTCTAGCCTATGAGAGAAAAACCCTGGAGTCTAGACTGTTGCTTGCAGGAAAGCCTGAGGTCTTCTGTGCTTGCTATGAGAATTGCCGACAGGTGGCACAGGTGATACGGGCACTGGGTCTGTAGGACAGATGGGCCACAGTGAGGAGCTCAGCATTGAAATGGGGGTGCCTTGGGGAATGCAATTGAGAAAAGCAAGAGCTGTCCTGGAAAGCCAGCCAGGGGCTGTTAGCTGGGTGAGAGGATGATTATGGCTGTTGTTTCTCGGTGAATAGATTAGAAATGATCTTTTAAATCAGTCCCTTACTGCTAAATTTGTTGATACTACCCAGACTTCAGGCTCCTAGATTTGGAGACAGTGGTCACTGCTTCCCGGAGTATCTCTAACTGCTGTGACATCAACTCTTGCAGCTGTCCTGGTCTCTGCATAGTCTCAGTTTGGTTTTTTTTTTTTTTGGCAGGTTTTTAATTTCTTCTTTCCTAATTTCTCCAGTATTGATGTTCCTCTGAAATCTGTTCTAGTCTCTGCTCTCTCTCATCCTCACAGTCTTACTGGGTGACCTCATTCACTCTGCTCGTGTTAGTGATGTTATGAAATGCTGTAATGTTTCATAACATTATTAGCATCTGTGTGCTAATGATTGCCACATTTTTATCCCCAGCCAACGTCTATCTCCCAGCACCCGTCTCCATACCGAACAAATACCCCACTCTACTACAGATATGGCATCAGCACCCCAGTCTCTAGGACTTCCTGAGTGGCTCTTCTTATACTCCCACACAATGGCAGCACTTTTATCTTGGCCTCTGCTGTGATGTGATAAATGTGTCTGTGTCATCATCATTCAGATCACAGCACAAGATTCCTTTATTATTCAGAAAGTCCCCTCATCTTCTGCCAGGCACTCTGACATGGTGTTCCAGATCCTGGCTGAGCTAGTTGTTTGCAAGCTTTTCCAGGTCTTCAGCTGTGTGTGCGTGTGTGTGTGTGTGTGTGTGTGTGTGTGTGTGTGTGTGCGCGCGCGCGTGCACTGCCTACCACCATGCTTCCTCTACTTACTATGGACTCACCCACTGGAAGGGTAAGGCAAAATAAACCCTTCCCTCTTGTAGTTGCCTTTGGGCATGGCATTTCATCTCAGCAACAGAATAGTAGCCAGTACAACCTTTGACAGGATGAGTAGCCAGAATATACAAAGAAGGTAAACAACTAACATGGAATCAAAACAGCCCAGGTAATAAATGGGCTAATGAAACACCGTTTGAGACAATTCTCAAAAGATGAAATACAATTGGCTAGTAAACCTAAGGAAAAAAGGTTCAACTTCAGTAGAATACAAATCAGAACCACCAAAATTCCAGGCTAGGTAAGTTATTGAGACAGTCATCGAGAAAACAGTTAACAATGTGTTGGCAAGGATGCCAGCAAAAGAGAAACCCACACACTGCTGGCAGAAGTGTGCTAGTCCAGCACTAGGGAAGGCACTATAAGCAGATCTCCCATATGACACAGATATGCCACTTACGGGCATCTATCCAAAGGCCCAAGCCAGGATAGCCAGAGATCACTGTTGCACGGGCCTGCAGTTCTGTTCACAGTAGCTAAGTAGTTGAGCCAGCCTGCATGCTCAGCCATGGAGGGATGGATTAAGAAAATATATGTGTACAACGTAATTGATTTTGATCATAAAGAGGAAAATGGAATCAATGGGAGAGAATCATATTAAGCCTGTTTAAGCCAATCCCATAACGATGAAACATATGCTTTCTGTCATTGTGGTTTCTAGATTTTATATAGAAACATAAAAGCATGTTGATATATATGATGTGAAAGTAGGAGATGAGCTGTCTGGGGGTCAGGGTGAGTAGTGACAGGGAGCAGTGGAACAGGGACAGGAGGAGACTGATGTTCAGTGTCTTAGTTTGGGTTATTAGTGCTTTGATGAAACACCATGGAAAGGGTTTATTTGGCTTACACTTCTACATCATGGTCCACTATTGGAGGAAGTCAGGGTAGTAACCTGGTGGCAGGAGATGATGCAGAGGCCATGGAGGGGTGCTGTTTACTGGCTTGCTCCTCATGGCTTTTTTAGCCTGCTTTCTTATAGCACCCAGGACCACCAGCCCAGGGATGGATGGCACCACCCACAAAGGGCTGGGCCCTCTCCCATCAGTCACTAAGAAAATGCCCTACAGCTGTATCTTATGGAGGCATCTTCTCAATTGAAGTTCCTTCCTTTCAGATAACTCTAGCTTGTGTCAAGTTGACAAAAGCTAACGAGCACGCTCAGACATGCAGGCACACATCTGCAGTCGAAACACATGTAATCTCAGGTAGAATCACGAGTCTCAAGCCAGCCTGCGCTATGTATGTACAGCAAACATTTTGCATCTTGAATATTTTTTCCTATATGTTACTTTGGAAGCTTTATATTTTTCATTTTTACATTCAGGTTTCTAAACAATGACACTTTTAGCATGGAATGAGAGAGACATTAAAGGCAATTTTTTCTCTATAGATTATTTCAGGGCCATTTATTGACATGGTTTTCTTTTTCTTGTTAAAGCAGATGAGTTATATGGAAGTTCTGTTTGTGTAATCTGAATTGTACTTCACTGATGTAGTTGTACGGGATCACGTGACTGTGACAGTTTTGTGTAGGTGCTATGGTCTGGTGTAAGACCTCCACTGCAATTCCTCAGCCTTTTCATGGCTCTTCCCTGGCTGCTGTAGATGAGTTAGGCAGAGACTCCCTGACAGTCCGACTCCTCACTCCATGTCTCCACCTGGTCCCCTGCTTTACGGTCTCAGCAGCATCTCATGATTTCTGAGTTAAAATCTTTGGTATCCTTCATTAGACTTATTTTTAGTTATTTGTTGATATATTTTATATATCTAATATATTATATATATATATACATATACATATACTATATTTGTATATATATACACATACACACACTTATAAGCAGTAACTAGTCTATCACATTTATTCTGGTGTCTTAGATTTAGCTGAATTTATTTCTAGTAGACTTGAATTACAGATCCCTTTTGATTTTTCTATATTCACAACCATAGCATTTGCAAATACATACTCTTAGTTCTTCCCTTTTGGAAAAATGACTGTTAACTGGACAAAGTTGTTCCGTTGTGTTTGTACATACATATATACACATACTTTGACCAGACCAATTCCTTGATACTTTTGTCTCTTGTTTTCCTTCCCTTCCCACATCTCCAGTGCTTCCTTTTTTTATGCCCTTTCTCAGTTGCCTCGATTGCTTTAACATCAAGTACTGTGTTGAATAAAGTACTGACTGTGGATGTCTTGTCCTCTTCCCAGCCTTGGACGTAATGTGGCTATATATAGATCATTGTTAGTATACTGGTCAGAAGATTTTTGACAGCCTGTGGTGTTTTGGTTTCAGTGTTACTCTTGTGCTGTTAAGCAAAATGAAATACTTTGTCTCTAAAAGATTAATACAGCTAGTATTTTACCAGCAAAGCCACGAGTAGACAGACCAGGTGTTTTGCTTTGATGTTTTTAGTGCAAGGAGTTGAAATAGGTCCTAGTGGAGAACTACCACTGAGCCGCACACCCAGCCAGAGAAGGTTGTAACTGTAAGTCTAAGTTAACAGGCAGTTATTGTTCATATTTTCTATTTCTTTTGATATGGAAACTAGTGGTTTGAGGGCAGTTTGACTATTTGATCTAAATGAAACATGAAGTTGTTTGTGATTGTCCCTTAATTCCTGCAGATGCCTAGGCTCTCCAGCCTTGCTGTGTCCCAGAGCTGCCATGGAGTAGAGCTTTCTTAGCTCACAGTTCTGCAGTCCATGTAAGCAGCCCAGGTTCTGATGCCCACGGTGGATGGCAGTGGGCACAGGGTCTCAAGGAGGAAGGATCAGATCTTAAATCAGGAGCAGGGGCAGCACAGGCAGGCCAGGCTGGTCCTTCTGTGTAACAGGCCTGTCCTGAGAATGGAAAGGGTCCCTCGAGAAAGCATGGGACTTTTTAAAGCTACCATCACCCCCCAGTACCACCACTGAGAACCATACTTTCCCTCAAGCATCCTTTAGGGTGCGGGGCTAAACCACTTTCCTGCCAGAGCAGCAGGTAATTTGTTTTCAGGCATCAGACTTTATCTCTCTTCTAACCGACCTTTCACCCTCACCATCTCTTGCTATCTCTGTTTCATCCAGGGCAGCGCCTGGTTTTGCTCAGATGCTTGCTGACTGCATATCAGCCTTCTTGTTTTCCACATCCCTCCACCTTCATTGCACAAACTCAAGAGTCTGCTGTGGCATTTCTTTACATACATGTCCCATGCATCAATCATGCCTGCCCTTCTGTCTAGCCTCTGCTGCCCAGTCTAACCTTTTTGTCCCCTCTCCCAGCTGTCACCAGTCCCTGATAGGCCCTTTCAAAAGTACAAATATAATGAAATCTTTTCCAGTGTAAAGTTGAATGGCTTCCTGAGAAGAGAAGCCTGTGCATTTCCAATCACGTGCAGCCTTTCCCCATCTGTGCCCGTTTGTCCCTCTTAGTCTCTGCCACCATGCATATTCTTCTCCACTTTGTCCCTCCTCACAAGCTACAGGAATTGTGTTCTGCTCTGCCCTTGCTCCTCTGAGACATAGGCATAGCAGTTCACACACTGCATGATCAACGTTAAGCAGAAAAAAATGTCTTCTCAAGCTCCACTGCCTGAGATTATAGTCACTATCTGATTGTAGTTCTCAATATTTGCAAGTATTTATTTAATATACAACTTTTCATTTGTTATATATCTTTATATTCACAACAATATCTGGCTTCCAAGAATTTTTGTTAAATCCACTTTCTACTTATCTCTCTCTCAGATAACGTTACATGATAAGGCACATCTGTCCTGTGTCACCAGGGTGACTGACTGTGAGGTAGCTGCTTGAACTCTTAGCATGCAGCGTTCTGTGTTTACCTCAGCTGAGAGCACTGGCACTGGCCAGTCACCCAGGTGACTAGATGGTGCGTTTTCCTTTCTAGATGATTTTCATAGAACTCAAGGAGTGTCCCTCCTCCTCTGGCAGCCATCCTGTGTGAAGGCAAAGCAGTTCTTTCTCTGCCTGTCAGGCCTTTCCCTCCTGACCCCCAGGAGGATCAAGATGTACCAGTTATTTTGAAAAGCCTAAATACTTGAAACTTTTATTCTCCAGTTGGATTTGAAAGGGGGACATTATGAACCCCGTCCTGATGTGGCAGGGGCTCTGAGCGTCTATTTGGATAACACTGAAGATTGGAGGAAATGTGACTCTGTCTGTGTGTTTTAAGCCCCCAAGGTAAGATCAGAAAGCGTCTGGGGCAGAGAGAGCCAAATAGTTGAAGTCATACATTAATTATGGTCATGAATCATTTTTATTTTTAAAGTCTTTACCATTTGACAAGGTTGTTTGCATAGTACCAGTGGAGCTCTGAGCAGCTCCCTCCCCGTAAAATAATGCTATTTGTTGACTTGTCCCTGGGTTGATAATTCCTATTGTTTTTAGTAAAAATTGCTTATTTCCCCGGCCTGAGGAGAGTGATCTTTATACACTTTTTCTTGATAAAATATTTTGATCTTTCAAGTGTAGGAAACAATGTCTTTTAGTTAATCTCCCAGACTAAATCAGTCAAGATGTCCAATCTTAGGACTGTGCTTACATATACGTGCATGCTGGACAGTCAGGAAATGGATTGAGAGCTCCTTTGTACTACACTCTTTGGAGCATCTAGAATGAGCATGAGAATATGAGTATTCTTGCCCCTCAGGAAGACCTGCTAAGGAAAAGGACAAGAGAAGAACCATTTGCTGTAATGTGGTCCTTAGTAGTGTCTGTTGTTGTGCTGTGTGTGATCTGGTGTTGTGCTGTGTGTGATCTGGTGTAGATTTCCAGAGGAGGAGCCAATGCCTACAACTGCCTGGTGCATCCACAGAAGGCCAGAGGAGCAGAGGTTACAGCTGAGCTGCCTTAGTGGGTTAGGGTTTTGCTTACCTGTGAGAGACAGAAATGTGTGGGCAAATGCATGGATTATAAAGAGGCACAGAAAAGAATTGCCAGTGCGTCATACAGGGAGGGAGACCAGGCTGGGCACAGAGTAGGGATTGTATGGTGAAGACCATCCCTTGCATCCAGGTTTCTGTAGAGGTGTGTTTGTAGGACTCTGTTATCAGTGTCTTATACAACAGGATGCTGAGTCTGGAGGGAACTGCTCATCTTCAGTAATTATCAGGTACTTCCCAAAGCCTGGAAGGGTCCTACTGAAGTGCTTCTAGAGATACTGATGCTATGAAAGCCCTTATACAATGGCATCCCAGCCCTCATGAAGATATTCAGTTTAAGATTGATAGCTAGTTTTTGTTTTGTTTTGTTTTGTTTTGGTTTTGGTTTTTCCAGACAGGGTTTCTCTGTAGCCCTGGCTGTCCTGGAACTCACTTTGTAGACCAGGCTGGCCTCGAACTCAGAAATCCACCTGCCTCTGCCTCCCAAGTGCTGGAATTAAAGGCGCCACCACGCCCGGCAATAGCTAGTTTTTTAAAATGAAATCATAGTGCATCATAGTGCCATTTTGGTGTGGTCTTCATCCCAGTCAGGATTACCTCAGATCGTTCCTCAGTTCCCCATTGTCTGTCCCTTGCTCAGAAGCAGCTAGCTCCTCTTTGTCACCAATGATAGCTCATACCTGCGTTGTGTTTCAGACTAGAAGCAGTGTATAGCCCTGTTCTCCTTATGGTTCTCTCTTTCCTTCACTTGGCTTGTTTTGGGGAATGTGTTCATGTCCTTGTGTATTACCAGTTCCTCTCCTTTTTATTGCTAAGTAGACTACAAGTCTTAACTTGGTTCTTAGTTTCATATTTGGTAGACAATTGGGTTGTTTCTGTGACCTTTTGATGGGGAGGGGGCGGTGTCTTATGTAGCCTTGGCTGGTTTTGAACTTACTGTGTAGCTCTGGCTGGCCTTGAACTTCTGATCTTCCTCCCTTTGCTTCCTGAGTTCTGAGATTGCAGATGTGCACAGCTCCACTTGGCTTCTGTGCACATTCTGAAACAGAGCTTATGGACTTTCATGTTAGTCTTTTGGGTGTAAGCACCTATGGCTGGACTTGTGGGGTGGAAGGTCAGATGTCTGTTAAAGCTTATTTAAATAGTCATTTCAGAATGTGAGTAGCATTTAACTTACCAGCAGTGCATGTAAATTCTACTTGCTCCCCACTCTTGCCATCGCTGTAACTTTAGTTATTCTAATGTGTAGGAAACAGTATCTCATCATGTACGGTACATTCCCCTAGAGACTAAGATGTTAGGTCCCCTTTCTATGCTTACTGAGCTTCGTTTTTGAAATCAATATTTAGCACACAAAAATTGGACTTTATCATGGTAGTTTCATACACACACAGACACACACACAAACATACACACACATACACACACACAACAAAACAAAACAAAACAAAACAAAACAACCCAACCCTGTACTTTGTTCTTCTATCTTTCCTGTCTGCCTCTCTTGGTTCCCTACCTCTGCCCAATGTTGCTTTGCATGGTGGTGGCACAAATGTATATCCCTAGCAGCTGGGCATCCTTGTAAGCTTTTGATGTCCTTTGTTTCCTTGGTACTGACAGATGAGATGGCCCACCCTTAGAGTTGTACTTTTCATCCCCCTGGGGGTGAGGTTGATAAGGATCTTCTTCCTCCTTCTCTTCTTCCTCCCCTTCCTCTTCTTCTTCCTCCTCCTCCTCCTCCACCTCTTCTTCTTTGTGTGATTTTATTGGTGATTTTTTAAAAACTTTTTTCTATTAAGAATGTCCATTCACTGAGCAAATACTCTGTGTAGTTTTGGGTGTGTGTTTAATTTTTGGTTGTTTTATTTTACGTTTTTTTTTTAGTTTACTTTTGATCTGAGGACCAAACCCACTGAACTAACTCCCCAACCTCTTGAGTTTTTTTTTTTTAAATATGCTGTAGGTATCGACTTCCTTCCCACTGTCAGCATGTCCATGGTGAGGATTCCCCTGCACTCTGTAGGCTGCCTTCACCCTGCTGAGGCTTGCTGTGCTGTGCAGCTTTTTAGCTTCACGCGGTCCCACCCATGGCCCCTGCTATGCCCGCTGGGCTGCTGGAGTCCTTGCAGGAAGTCTTTGCCTGTGCCTGGATCTGAAAGTTGCCTATGCTTATATCTTGAAGTGGTTTTTGCTTCTTTTGGTTTTTTTCTCTAGCATTTTCAGAGTTTATAAAGTCTTTCATCTATGTTGAATTAATTTTTTGCAGAGTGAGAGGAATCTATTGCGTTCTCCTTTATGAGGTGAGCTAGCTTTCCCGCACCATTTGATGAAGAGTCTGTTCTTTTCTTGGTGTGGCTTCCTGACACAGTTGTTTGTGGTTAGGGGTTTTCTCCCAGTGTGAAGACTTTATGTTTGTACTTTCCTACTGCTATCTCTAGGTGAACAGACATTCCTGGCTCTGGTAAACTAGTTAAACAATTGTTCTGCCTTTATGTGTATGTGTGTGTGTGTGTGTGTGTGTGTGTGTGTGTATGTGTGTGTGTGTGTGTGTGTTGTGTGTTGTATATGTGCATGCATCATTTGTATGCCTGGTGTCCATGGAGACCAGAAGAAGGTATTGGGTCCCTGGGAACCAGCATTTTAGATAGCTGTGAGCTACTTTGTGGGTGCTGGGATTCAAACCTGGGTCCTTTAAGTGGGCGTTCACCACGGAGCCATCTCTCCAGCTCTTGTTTGTTTTTGAGATGGAGTCTCACTACTGTGTGCCCACTAGTCTCCAAATTCTGGGCTCAGGTGAGCTTGCCTCAGTCTTCCAACTATCTGGATGTATAAGAGCAGCTGATTATTGATCACTTTTTCATCTCTAAGTTAGTAGCATACTTTGCTAATCATTTACCTATAGACAAACCTTGGGATCTGACAGATTTTAAGATCAGTTTGTTACTTCTAGATCTTTTGCTATTTATATAAATTATAGGAATGTATATAATGTTATCCCCATGAACCCGTGTCTCTGCCTCCTGCAGTGAGATTACAAGCTTGTGCTACCATCTCCAGCTTTTATATGGGTGCCAGGGATTGAACTCTGGGTCCTCATGTTTGAGTTGCAGGCTGCTTTCTAAGCCATCTTCTCAGCCCCTCAACTAGATCATTTTCTAAAGAGCTTCTAAACCCTTCGAGTCCTTTACCCTAACCATGTCATAGCAGAAGGAGGCATTTCAGAGTACTGTTATTTTAGGACTTGTAATTCTGTTACTTCATTATATGTTTGACTCTAGAAATAATTGGTTTGTTCAGGATTGATTCTATTTATCCTAGGAGATTTATAATTCATGTCTGTGGCTCTCTGTTTAGACGTTGTAATTAACTCACTTACATTTTTCTACGACTTGTATTTCTAGGCTTCATAGAGCCCAGTGTGCAATTAAACAGACTCAGGTAACTGTTCAGAGAATTGGAAAGGAAATTGAAGAAAAACTAAGACTCACCTCGACAAGCAATGAGCTGGTAGGTTCTTGTACAAGTACCTGTTCACACTCCTTGTTTTCGTCAAGAGATTATCATATTATTCTTGGGAAAAAAATCTCTAGATCATACTAATATGATGCTAATAATGTTGCATTCAGATGGCTGCTGGTGTATTTTAAATGTTAGAAATCAAAGTTTCCATCTGCTAATAACGTAAGGTAAATGTGCCACTTTCTATTAGATGAAACTTGAAATATAATTACTTGGAAGATGACTAGCAGAGTGTTTTATTAACGTCTTATAAATGTGAACTCCAAGCATGAAAGGTACGGTGAGTGACCTATAGCTTCCAGGACAGGGAAGGGGGAAAGAAAGTCAGTGGAACTAACGCACTTGAAGAAAGCATTTGGGTTGGTATTGATGGATGGCTCAGCTGCTAAGAGCCCTGCCCCCAAGCCTAACACTGGAGTATGGTCCCTGGGATTCCTGGGGCAGAAGGAAAGAGCTCATTCACTCCTATACGCTGTCCTCTGACTTGCAGGACACACACACACACACACACGTACAAATTCTAAACACATAAATAAATGTAAAAAAATCACTTCATTAGTGTATATACATAGTGTTGGGTTTAATGAAGATAGTTTCTTACCGTTTAATTTGTTCTTTGATTATATTCAGCCAGGATGAATCCACTTTTAAGAGGCAGATTTTAAAATGAATAGGATCAGTTATGAGAGTCTGACTTGTGAAGTGTTTACCTTTAGAGAGATGCGGGTTAGGTGAGGCATTCCAAAGAATCCATGACCTCAGTCTAGATGGGCAGATCTCAGGTCTTCACAGGGTCTGGTGCCTTCTTATGCTCTTCCTCAGAGGGAAAGAACGGCAGCTTTCAAATGACCGTTGTGTCTCAGGGAGGCAAGTGTGCACACTAAGTCACATTCTGCTGCAGATGAAGCCGTGCCCATGAGCAGTCTTCTCTGTGCTGTGAGCTAGGAATATGCAGCCTCTTCCCACTGTCGCTCGCACATGTGCATCTGAGACTGCGGGAGCTATGTGTGCGCAGCTACCTTTGCGCACACCTTCTGCTGGGACCTAACTGAACACATTTGTTCATTGTGTAGAGATGCTGAGGGTGGCAGTCTGCTCCATGAACTCCATCCACACACATGCCTGTGCTGCTCCTGGCACATAGCAGGTGTCCGTGGTACCCACACACATGCCTGTGCTGCTCCTGGCACATAGCAGGTGTCCGTGGTACCCACACACATGCCTGTGCTGCTCCTGGCACATAGCAGGTGTCCATGGTACCCAAGTAGCAGCAGGAGCTGCTTGTCTCTTCATAGCACTTGCCTTGTCTATGGAAAATCCTCCATGCTAGAGAAATGGCTCTTTTGTGTTATAACCTAGGACCATAAAGGCCTAATTCTAGGCCACAAGTACATTGTAGAGGGAGAGAAAAGTATCAGATTTTATTTTTTTCTGTAATGCACAAAAATGCATTTTAGGACCTTTGTCTTGGGAGAACTTGCTAGGTTTTATTTTCCTTCCTTTCCTCTCCCAGGCAAGGCTGGGAATTGACTTGCCCCATTAAGTGACTGCATGTGCTTTGTCTCAGTGTGGACACATGTCTGCTTAATCCTGTTTTTCTAAACTATGAGTGGTGACACTCAGGGTAAGGTGATAGAATGTGTAAGCTGCGGAGGTCAGGTTCAGAGGGTCACTGTGTGTTTTTATGCCGCCTAGTTAACACTAAAGGAAGTCAAGGGAGTTTTGAACTGGAAGTGAACCTAGAAATCATATAGTTCCATAACAACCCACTGAAACCCACACCCCAGTACACTCAGTCCCTCTCCTGCTTGGTTTTCTCCTATAGTATTTATTACCATCTAATGTGATATCTATTTAATATATTTGTGTCTCTCTAAACTATGAGAATTGGGATCCCAACCCCCCACCCCCATTCTCCCGCTTCCTTTGGTCTCTTTTTTTCCTACTTCCTCCCCTTCCCTTCCTCCTTCCCTCCCTCCCTTCCTTCCCTCCTTCCCTACCTCCCATCTCTCTTGAGTCCCAGTATCTAGACAAATGTTTGACTCATAGAAGATATAAAGTATATATTGAGTATTTATTGAATTTAGGGATGAGTCCATGGGACTGGAGAGATGGCTCAGCAGTTGAAGGACTTGCTGCTCTTCAGAGGACCCAGTTACGTGGAGTGACTCACAGCTGCCTATAACTCAAGCTCCAGGGGACTGCGGGCCTCCATGGGCATCTGAGCACACAAGGAATACATCCACATACAGACACACAAATGTACACATAAATAAAAGTTAAAAACAGAAGAGGATGAATAGAACATAATGGCTCGTTACTATAAGACAGGAAACCATAGTTTACTTTGTAGCATATTAGAAGTAGTTACTTCCCTTTGCAAATTGGTCCAATGTGTAAGTACAGAGAAAAAAATATGGCATATTTGATGCTGAAATCAACCAGTTACATGCCTCAAATTTCTTCTTAATGAGTCCTAAGTACTTACCTCTTCAGAGATGCCAGGTTTATAGCTGAAACCTCAGCATCTTTACATATGCCATACATGCCCAACAAGAACTGTGGCACCTAACTGTATTTCCTAGGAGATAGCTGGTATAATGTGCTCACTTGTAATCCAGCACTCAGGAAACCTGAGTCAGGATAATTGTCATATGTCTGAGGCCAGCCCAGGCTACTTAGTGAATTCAAGGCTAGCCTGAGATACATAGTAAGCCCTTTCTAAAATGAGTAAACATAGACTAAATAGTCTTTCAGATTGACTTTTGCCATCTTCTTGTGTTCTTTCTCCTGTGGTACTGTGGTCCAGCTCATCTTGCAGTTTGCTCTGTCTTAGCCCTGCCTGCAGCCATCTCTCACCAGGACCTGGCTCCTTAGGTTGGCTGAGGTCTTTAGAAACAAGATCTGGTCACTGTGTGTGCTTGGGCATTAGGGGTGCTCATTGCTTTTAAAGCCCTCCCGGTGCACCCAGCTATCTCTGTATGAATGTATACCTATCTATATTAAAATAAACATGAGTTCATACTAGTGTTTGCCATTCTAATGCCACAGTGTTTATTCTGGTTTTCTCATTCATTTTGTTTATTTGCAATATCTTTTTCTGATAGTGAGAAACCTGGCTCTCATTAAGTATAATGTACTTATCCGTTAAGTCCTGGCATATGTGTAAAGTGGTTCCGATTTCTTTTTCCATTCACTTTGTTATTATAATTATTAGTGTATATTAAATCTTTGTATTAATGGACTTCACTGTGACATTTCCACATATACACATATCACGCTCTCATCGTATCTCCCCTCCCCCACACCCCCTCAGCCTCTCCCCAGCCGCCTTGCCTGAGTACTCTCTCTGCTAATTTTGGATCATCTGTTAGGCCGTTTTTATTTTAGCTTTTGCTTATGAGAGAAAATATACAATATTCTTTTCCTGTTTTTAATTAGAATTTTTCAATCTTATTTGAAGTTGTTTTTTTTTTTTTTGCCAACATGTGTAAATGTTTTTTGCCTGCATGTGTGTTACATACTGCATGTGCGCCTGTTGCCTATGGAGGACAGAAGAGGGCATCAGATCTCTGGTACTGGAGGTACATAAAATTGTGAACCACCATATGGGTGCTGAGACTCAATCTAGGCTCTTCTGGAAGAGCAGCCAGTACTTTTAACTACTAGCCTGTCTTTCCAGTCCTTATTAATAATATAAATATATTATAAATAAACATATATAACATTATATAGGTATATATTATATAATTAAGTATGATATCTATATAGATATAGATGTAGAAAGATAGATTTATATATACAGGTTCTTTTCCTTACATGTACATGAGAAGTATGTTCTTTGAGTCTGTGACTTGGATTTTTTTAGAAATCATTTGTTTTAAAGATATTTTTTCTTTTATATATATGAATGTTTTGCCTGCATGTATATGCACATATGCATGTATGGTGGTATACATACATATACTGTGTTGCCGTTGGAGGTCAGAAGAGGGCTTTGGGTACCCTGGGACTAAAGTTACAGGTATTTGTGAGCCACCTGATATGGGTGCTGGGAACATAATAACCCTGGTAGGTCATCTGCAAGAGCAGGATATGCTCTTAACCATTGAGTCATCTCTCTAGCCTGCTTATGTTGTTGTTCTTTTATTTAATGGTATTCTTCTTAATGGTATTTAAAGAGCAAACAATTTAAAGTTTAGTGAAATCTAATCTATTTGTATATATGTGTGTACAAGTGGGTGCTTGCATGCATACATGTGCATGTATGTGTGTGTGTGTGTGTGTGTGTGTGTATGTATGCATGCACCGTGTGTGGGAAGCGGGAGAACACCACAGGTGTTCTTCTACAGGAGCCCCCACCTTGGTTTGGATTTGTTTTCTGGCAGGGTCTCACTCTCTAGCCTTGGCTGGCTGTGAACTTTCTATGTAGACCAGACTGTGCTCAGACTCACAGAGATGCACCTTCCTGTGCCCCCTGAGTGCTGGGATTGAAGGTAGGGCCTTTCACTAGCCTGGAGCTCACCAATCCAGCTCGGCTGGCCAGCCTGTCTCCACCTGCTCAGTCACCAATCCAGCTCGGCTGGCCAGCCTGCCTCCACCTGCTCAGTCCACCAGCTACAGGGGATTAATGCACCCAGCTGTAATGAATTCTGGGGAATCAAACTCAGGTCCTCATGCTTGCCTGGTAAGCGCTGCACCAACTGTGAGCCGTCTCCCTAGTCCTCTCATGGGTTCTTTTGTTGTTGTTTTTCCTTGTTTCAAGTTTTTCTCGTAGTCTTTATCAGAATCATCTGCTTAGTTCAAGATTCCAGACATTTTCTGGTGTTTTTTTTTTTCTAGAAGTTTTAGCGTTTGGGGCTTTGTGTTTATATCTCTGATTCATTTCATGTTATTATTTTTGTCCTGGATGAAGAAAGAGTAAAAACTTTCCTCCCAAACTGATGTTCAGTTGACAGAACAGTATTTGGTGAACAGCTTTTCCTTTCCCTATTAATTACCCTGACATGTTTGTCTAAAGTCAGCTGACCGTATACACATGCATCTGTTTCGTCTCTGTCTCACAGACCTGTCTGCGGGTCTGCCCCAGCCATTACTGTAGGTTTGTCAAGAAAGCCAGGTAGGCTTTCTCAACTTTTTTTTTTTTTTTTTTAATTCCTGGGTTTTTTTTTTCCTTTTCTTTTTTCTTTTTTTAAATTCCCCATAGGTTCTTTATGTTGCTGAATGAATTTTAGAACTAGTCAGTTTCTACCAAAGAGAGACTGTTGCAATTTTAGTAAGGATTTGTGGAGAATTACCATCTTAACAATGTTGAGGTCTCCAGTCTATAAACATGACATTTATATCTTATGTGAACTTCTCTTTAATTCTCTGAATAATGTCTTCAACCCCCTTTGTTAGAGTTAGTCTTAAGTTTCTGTTGGAATCAGGCAGGCACAAGGCATCTTGCCAAGTTCAGCCAGGTGTGGTAGTACATCCACGAAAACTGGTCGGAGGGAAAAAACAGGTCATGTTTCCATTAAGTGCAGTATTAACAATAATTTGTTCTGGCTTTAGAGTATTCCTCTTCCTTGTCTCTGGGATTTTATCATGAATGGATATTAAATTTGGAAGAATTAAATTGGGGGAATTTAAGATAGGAGGATCAGGAATTTAAGGTTAGCCTAGACCAAATAGGAAGACCTTGTCTCCAAAAACTCAGTAATAATTAGGGTAACTCCTTTTGAATTTGTATTTGTCATTTGTATATGAGTAGTATATAAGGATGCTATTCATTCTGATTTATTTCTACTTTAATAGTTTTATTCTGTAGTTAATAATCTTCATTTTGTAGATTTCTTAGTTTTTATGCAAACAATATTATCTACAGATTTAGATGGTAGGGCCATTTTGTTGTTGCTATTGCTGCTTTTGAGACAAAGTTTTAACATGTAGTCCAGGCTGGCCTCAAACTTGCAGCAGTCCTCCTGCTTCAACATCATGTTGTATCACAGGCATGAAGCACCCCACCCAGCTCATGTTCGGATAATTCTAAATTCTCTGTTCATTTTAGTAGTGGGGACATCCATACAGAACAGAATGCACAGGGATCCCTGCCTCGTGCCTAGGTGAGGAATACTATTGTCCTAGCTTCATTAAGAATGACATTAGCTTTGTGTATGTGTGTAAAGATTACAGGTATGCCTGTAATACTAGCTCTAGAGGCAGAGGTAGAAAGTTTAAGAATTTGAGGCCAGCTTTGGAAGTTTAGTGAGAATCGGTCTCAAAATAAAAAATAAGGGGCTAGAGAAATGACTTGTGGTTAAGAGCATTTGCAGAGAACCCAACACACCAGCTCACAACTCTAACTCCAGTTCCAGGGGATCTGACAACCTTTTCTGGACTTCGAGGGCACCAGGCACACATATGTGCATACATACTAATATATGCAGGCACATACTCATACACATCAACACAAGTAAATCATTTAAAAATAAACAATTTTAAAAAGCCTGGGGGTATAGCTCCCTGTTAGAGTACTTATAGCGAGGGGCCCAGGGTTCAATCCCCAGTTGTTCTAACCCACAGTCTAAAAAGCAAAGCGGGTAAGAGCACCCGACTGCTCTTCCAAAGGTGATAAGTTCAAATCCCAGCATCCACATGGTGGCTCACAACCATCCGTAACAAGATCTGGCGCCCTCTTCTGGAGTGTCTGAAGACAGCTACAGTGTACTTACATATAATAAATAAAATAAATCTTTTTTTTTTTTTTAAAAAGAATGACATTAGCAATGGTCTCTACTGGGACTTAATTCATCCTAATTTCTGGGAGATTTTTAAAGTCATGAATGGTTTTAATGGTTTTTCTACATATAATGAAACAACCATGATTTTCTCATTAATTTAAAAATTATTAAAGCAAACTATTATGTTTTTTGCTTCAGGTTTTAAGTTTTTGCAATACTGTTGATTGATTGAACGAAAGCCCTCATACATGCATACATTACTCTTGCATTCCCAAAGTGAACTGAATTCCTAACAATAGGCAATCTGTTTGTGTTGGGTTGGATTTGATGCAGTGATGCCAGCTTGGTTTTCACTCAGGACTTTGGTGTAGGGTAGGGTTCCCCACACCGCCAGCTGCGCTCTTGACTAGGAGCAGAAGCCTCCTAGATCTTTTCAGTAATCTCCAGTGCTCGCTGAGATTTTCTCTCCTTTGACTCCATGTTAGAATAGTTGCCTTTCCATCTCAGCATACTTCTGAGTGGCTTTCAAATCTCTGGTACTTTATCTGGTATTTTAACATGTGCTGGTTGCCCATATCTTCATGCCTCTTTCTTAGAGAGGGAGTCACATTCTCCAACTGTTCATGGGTTGAGCAGTATTGCACAACACCCTGGACATTCTGAATGTAATCTGTCGACTTTGAGGATTTGCTTTACTATTCCATGCTCCGGTCAGCTTGGCTCTGATTCCAGCTTCGCTGTGAAGCATGGGCCCCTCTGCATTCCTTTGTGCATGTGTGGCTTATGGTTCAGTAGGGTTCAGTTTGAGAGTTCATTGAGTTTGAACAGAATTTGGGGTGCCTATTTCTATCTTCTCCCTATTCTGGCATCTTTATTTTATCATTTCTGGTTCCTCCAAGTGGAGACAGTTGGCTTTCTGCTGTCCTCCAAAGCCACATGCATAATCATAGAATAAGGGGAGAAAATTGCCTGATGTGTGTTTATATCAAACCTCAACTTCTCCTTAAACCAGCATGCCATTGATCACTGTAGAAATTACAGTAGTATCTTCATATATTTCATTGATTAGAAGATCAGTTTGGTAAGTCTTTATTCTTATGTAGAAGCCAATCTCTTTATATTTATAAAGATATATATGCTTTTTATCTTTCTACCTACACCTGGATCCTAGGCCTTATAGTACTACCGAGCCTGTGAAATTGATGAGTTGGGTTAAATGTTTTCTAAGGAAGTGTTTTCTCTGTCTTAGTGATTGGCTACATGTAGAAGGAAGGAAAGCCACCTGTGACATTTGAAAGCCATTTGGCCACTTCCACAGCTCGAGACTTTCTCCAGATTGTTAGTTATTTCCAGTTGTGGATAATGACCACAGATAAGATAAAATATGTTCTAAATCACTAATTCCTCAAATGTTTTCATCTTAAGGTCCATTAATATGTTAAA
Organism: Mus minutoides; assembly: GCA_902729485.2. NCBI lineage: Eukaryota > Metazoa > Chordata > Mammalia > Rodentia > Muridae > Mus > Mus minutoides. The sequence goes on from LR750479.1 coordinate 199,505, forward strand.
AATAGTGACAATCTCTAAGAACTTGACTACACTATTAATATTTATTATGTTAGAAATCAAAGCTGAGAAGTTTGTTTCTTTGTCTGTTTGTTTTTGTTTTTTTGAGACAGGGTTTCTCTGTGTAGCCCTGGCTGTCCTGAAACTAATTCTGTAGACCAGGTTGCTTCAAACTCTGATATCTGCTTGCCTTTGCCTCCCAAGTGCTGGGATCAAAGGAGTGTGTCACCACCACCTGGCTTAAATCTGAGAAATTTTTAAAAGTTTTCTAATTTTAAAGTGCTAATAGCAAATCTATAATGTTAGTATAAAAGATTTTTATGAGAAGTGTTTTTCTTTCTTTCTTTCTTTTTGGTTTTTCGAGACAGGGTTTCTCTGTGTGCCCTGGCTGTCCTGGAACTCACTTTGTAGACCAGGCTGGCCTTGAACTCAGAAATCCGCCTGCCTCTGCCTCCTGAGTGCTGGGATTAAAGGCGTGTGCCACCACGCCCGGCCATGTTTTTCTTTTTAAAAGAAGATTCTGTTTTGTTTTTGTGACTGAAAGCTTTTGTGATATGTCAAACTGCATTCTTGCTTAATAAGAGACCAGTGAGATGGCTCACTATATAAAGGCAATGTCAGCAAGCTGAGTTCCATCCCTTGAATCCACATGCTAGAAGGAAAGAGCTGACTCCCAAAGTCATCCTCTGACTTCACATGAGTGCCTGACTGCATTCACAAACACGAACACACACACACACACACACACACACACACACACACACACACACACACACAAATACATATAACAATTTCTGCAAGGCCTCCAGCAGCTCTTGTTGGGTAGTAAATCCTTTGCAGTATCCGAGCATGCTCTCATATGCTTCATAGACAGGACCAAGACTGTGACAGGGGCCCAGCTGCTCAGTGCGATTACACGCGTTTGAAACTTTGATTATCCCAGGGCCGTTTATTAGGAACTTGTGTCTGAGGGTTTTAAGCTCCAGTGTGATCTATGAAAAAAATACTTGTTTGCTTATATTATTTATAGACCAATCTGTCATTGTAAAATGAGTGTTTAACATTACCCATAATTTTTTAAAAGATGCATAAATGGGAATATGTGCTTGCAAACATGCATGTCTGAGTGTTGTATAAAATCTTATTAAAAGTGACTGATATATTGGGGTAGGTGTGTGACATTAACTGTACTTGGAATGAAGAGGACTAGAGTGCAGCCCATAGGAGATCCTTAGGGTAAGATCTTTGATCAGCTCGCCTTTGAAGTGTGAGCAAGAAAACAGAGCCATGCCAATGGCTGCATCTGTTTACTCCTCAAAAACGGGAGCCAAGAATCCTGGTTCGAGCGACTGGGGCTGTTTCTGTAAATGGGCCAGCTTCCTCACACTGACCATAACACAAACATGCCGTGCTCACGCCTTCCTGTGTGAGCTCTGTATTTAGATAGCCTTGTAAGTTCTGTGTTTTGAAATGAGAAAACATTCCCAGTTTGAGTGTGTACCCTGGAACAGAGCAAGTTAACCCCGTAAGCCAGGTTGGGTTTTCTGAAGAATGGTCTCTGCCCAAAATATTTGTATGTTTTGTAAAACAAACAATGGGTTCAAGCACTTGAATACCTCCATCTTTCTGAAAACGTTACTCTAAGGAGTTTTGTTTTGTTTTCCCTCAGTGATGTCCAAGACCCAACAGTTTCTGGTCACAGTAAAGACAACCCTACGGGGTTTGCTTTGGCTCCTATTTTGTTTTTGTTTTTTAAAATAAGCCACCTCAGTGACCCTTCCCTCAATTTCTGAAATTTTAAAGCATATGACATAACGTTTCTAATCTTCATGAATAGAAAATACTTACGGATTCATGTGTGGAGGGACATGTGCCATGGGGTTCACACGGAGGCTGGACAGGTTTGTGGAGTCAGTTTCCCCTTCTGCCAAGTGAGTTCCAGGAATCAAACACAGGCCCAGAGGCTTGGCAGCCAGCACCCTTACTCACTGACCAGTTCACCAGCCGGTTCTGGTCATTTATACATGTCCAGTTCCTTGGTGTCTTAGGATTTGTATTGCTGGGCTGAAATGCCATGACCAAACGCAAGCTGGGGAGAAAAGGTTTATTGGGCTTACACTTCTACCCTGCTGTTCATCACCAAAGGAAGTCAGGCTAGGAACCCAGGCAGGCCAGGAGCCTGGAGGCAGGAGGGGCTGTGGATGCCATGTAGGGGTGCTGCTTATGGCCTGCTTCCCATGGCTTTCTCAGCCTGTGCTTAGAGAACCCAGGACCACCAGCCAGAGATGGCACCACCCACAATGGGCGGGCCCTCCTCCATTGATCATTAATTGAGAAAATGCCTTACAGCTGAATCTCATGGAGCCATTTTCTCAAATGAGGGTCCTTCCTGTCTGATAACTAACCTGTGTCACATTGGCACACAGGACCCACCAGTACAGTTGGTTTTAAATATATTTATAATGTGCAACCACCTTTACCATCTGTGACTGCAGCTCTTTTTACTTTGTAAAGCTGAAACTGTTAAGTACTGACTGCCCCTCCCCTTCACTCCCAGGCCCTGCTACCATTCTGTCTGTGATCCATATACATTGTGAGTTCTTCTCCTCCCCACACCTGCTGGGAATCGAACCCAGAACCTTGTTTATGGTAGGCATGTACTCTACCACTGGCTTACAGTCCCAGCCCAATTTTGACTATTCTAAGTCCCTCACATAAGTGACATTAGACACAGAGGTGCTGTCTGCAGCTTATTCATTTCACATGGCATAATAACTTTAAAGACTTACCAAGTTATTGCATATACCAGGGTTCCTCCCCTATTAAAGCAGAGTAATAGTCTATTCTATCTCTACACCACATTCTGCTTTTCTATCTGCATGCTGATGAATACTTGGTCACTTCCACATTTTAGAACCTCATTGACTCTTTGGTGTTTGTTTTTATAATGTTTTGGCAAAACAAAATAAATACCTAAGTTAGTCGAAATCAGCTAAAACTATATAGTAAGTCCATCATAAATGTTTCATAATTGTTTATATTGTTAAAAAATTCTATTTAGGAGCATCCTTTTTAAGGGCATATGTCTTGTCATAGATTTTTCCAGCCTAATGTAATGATGGTAGGAAACAGGTTTTGTACTGCTTTCTTGGCTGTGTCCACAGTGAATGATTGTACCATCTACCTAGACTGATTGTTTCAGGAACAAAGAAGAAAACATTCTGGGTGAGGGATGTTTGCTGCTGGGGGCTTTCAAAACAATTGCCTGGGACTGCTTCCCCCCCTTGCCTTAAAAGGGCTGTGCCACAATGAACCTCACCCAATCTGACTAAACATCAATCAAGGACTGTACTGGCTAGTTTGTGTCAACTTGACACAGGCTAGAGTTATCACAGAGAAAAGAGCTTCAGTTGGGGAAATGCCTCCATGAGATCCAGCTGTAAGGCATTTTCTCAATTAATGATCAAGGGGGGAGGGCCCATTGTGGGTGGGACCATCTCTGGGCTGGTAGTCTTGGTCCTATAAGAGAGCAGGATGAGCAAGCCAGGGGAAGCAAACCAGTAAAGAACATCCCTCCATGGCCTCTGCATCAGCTCCTGCTTCCTGACCTGCTTGAGTTCCAGTCCTGACATCCTTTGGTGATCAACAGCAATGTGGAAGTGTAAGCTGAATAAACCCTTTCCTCCCCAACTGCTTCTTGGTCATGATGTTTGTGCAGGAATAGAAAGCCTAAGACAAGAACTGACTTCTTCCTTAGAGAAATTTACAACAGCTCCTTCCACATTTTGTTAATTTTTAGTTTATTAAATAAATACATTTTGTATTGTAATTTTAATTAGCTATTTTATACTTTTGGAAAAGACAACATGTCACCAGGCATAGCCAAATTACAATTTGATCAATATTTATATCATAGAAAATCATAAAATATTACTGATACCATGTGATAGAGGCCAACATATATTGAGTGCATTCTCACAGACAGCGTCACTGAAAGTCAGATGGCAGATTTGTAAATGGAGGCAGGTTCAGAGAATACATTTGAATAAAAAGGAATTTACCCCCTTTTGTATGTGTGTTATCTATACATATATGTATGCATGTTCACATGTCTGGGCTTATACCTCACATGTATGTGTGAATATTCACATACATCAGAGGCCCAAGTGTGACACCAGGAATCATCTTCTGTCCTCTTATCTTTTCATTGCTCCTAGAGCTCACGTACATGGTAGTCTTAACTAGCTGGCTTGCTCAGGGGCTCCCCATCTCTGCCCCCGTCTCTGCCTCTGAGCAACTCAGTCCACCTGACTTTACATGGGTACTAGAGAGCCAAATTCTAGTCTTTACTGTAATTGCTTATAGTACCATAGGCTGGTTTTGTCTCTTTAGGCTCTTCTGTGTCAACTGTCCCATCACCTGTCATTGTCTTGTTAGTCCTTCTTCCCTGTCCACATAGCCTCTCATTTCATGTCTTATTGCCATGGCAATGATTTCTGGTTCACATGCGATAAGTAGAAACTGTAAAAGCAACTTGTTGCCTTGTTCTTAAATCTAGGGCAGTATGCCTAGCTTCTTACCATCAGGTATGATGGTAGGTGCCAGCTAAGGAAGTTTTCACTTATTCTTTGTTTCTGAAACTTGCAGATCTTTATTATCACGATTAAGTAGTGTGTTTTGTGGTATGTCTTTATTGTGTACATTTATCATAGGTATACATTTATTGATATTATCAGATGCCTTTGTTGAAATGTGGTGGTTGTGCAGTTATAACTACAACTTTATATTCATAAATTTATCTGTGATTTTATTTATTTAGAAAAAAGAAAGTGAATGTCTGCGATTGAAAATTTTGGTGCTTCGAAATGAACTGGAAAGACAGAAGAAAGCGCTGGGGCGGGAGGTGGCCTTTCTGCATAAGCAACAGGTGGCTCTACAGGACAAAGGTGAGCAGCGCTGCCAGACAGCCTCCCCTACAGACACGTGTCAGGGCCATTTGGTTTGGGATTTTTTGGTTTTGGGTTTGTTGTTGTTGTTGTTGTTGTTGTTTGTTTGTTCGTTCGTTTGTTCTGAGACACTGTGTCTCTTTGTAGCCCTTTTGTAGTCTTGGAACTCACTCTGTAGACTAGGCTGGTTTCAAACTCAGAGATCTACCTGCCTCTCCCTCCTGAAGTCTGGGATTAAAGTTGGATACCACCACACCCAGCTTGATTGTACTGGGCTTTTGTTTTGTGTAAAAATTTTAAAGTATTTTTGAAATAGCTTGACATTGATAGTATGCATAATGCAAATACACACGTGCACGCGCATGCGAGAAGAATTTCCATCCTGAGGAATCATGACCCTATGGCACCCACTGTCTGGGGCTCCCCACCACCCACCTCAGTTCCCTCCACACTAACCAGGTACCTTCAATCATGAGACCAGAGTTTGGTTTTGCCTAATTATGCACTTTATAGAAGTCATGTGTATATATTTTGCTAGCTTTTTCAACATGTTTGTTAGCATCAGTCTCCCTGTAATTATAATTGATTCTTAAAGCCAAATAGAATTCCATTATGCAAATATGTATTTAGATGCTTTCAGTGTTAGTAATTTCCAGTCCTTTCACGCATGTTCTAGTGTATGCTCCTAATTGAGATTCCTGTGCGTTTCAGTTTGCTAAAAACCTAGCGGTAGCACTGAAGGATCATAGGGGGGACATCCTCCTTCCGTTGTAATAGATGGTCCTTCATCTGCCTGGCCTCTGTCTTTGCTTGGCACCACCCTGGTGTGCAGTACTCTGTCTTTGTATGGTGTGTGCAGTATGCCCTTGTAGTTCAGGGTTCCATTCCGACAAACACTATCCTACACACTTACAATGAATCTTTTATTAGGTGTCAGTTGAGGTTTTTAAATTATTTATTATATTTTTATACTGCCAGTTTCTGGAGTTCCTGTTGTTTATGGATGTGGGGACTTTGACATGCACATTAAAAGCATGTCCCCACCCCGTGGCTTGCTGCTGTTTTCATCCTTCTCTGTTACTTTTGAGGCTTTGGGGCCAGCTTTAGGAAACGTTTGCTTGTTTGAAGACCTTAAAGGTATTCTGTGTGTTCTTCAGAAGTCTTTACTGTTTTTACTTCCCACATTTATATCACCAGACCATCCGAAGTGAGGGCTGTGTGTCCCATGAGTTACAAGTAGCATCTGTTTTTAACAGAGACTGAGCGCTGCAGCTCCGCTTTCCTCTGTGTCCATTCCCGGGGCCTCGCTCAGGCCTGGGAAGGACCCTCTGCTCCTGGCCACCAGTCTACTTTTCAGCTTCTATTTTTCCTTCTGTCATACTTTGTTTTGATGTCTGTTGAAATTCTTCAGTTTAATTATTTTTCTTCCTAATCATCTTGGTTATTTTTGTTCTTTTTGCATTTTTGTATGAATTTCTAGACAAAACAGAAAGCCTTGCTGGTAGTTCAATGGGACTTGATTGAATGGATCTGTCAGGATAGTTATGGGAAATAGAGTCTTAAGGTTCTGTCTCTCACCCCAAGAAAACACCATCTGCCCTGGTTTTTTAGATCTTTACGAAATACTGTTGAAACTGTAATGCATGGGTCTTTGATTAGTTGAATTTATTCCTATTTTCTGATGCCTTATGACACTATTATAGTTCTGTTTAAATTTTATTTTCTACTTGATGATGGTATATAAATATACTATTGGCCTTTTTAAAAGAGTGGTGCTGACTTTTATATCATGTTCAAAAGAAACATTTTGGCTTTAGAGATGGCTCATTGGTTAAGAGTTCTGGCTGCTCTTGCAAAAGACCTGGGTTTGCTTCTTAGCATCTGCATAGTGATTTTCAACCTTCCATACATAATTCAGTTCCAGGCGATCCAACACCTAATTCTGAACTCCATGGATACAGCGCCCACATGTTATGCACAGACATGAATGCAGGCAAAATACACATACACATAAAATAATATAATGATTTTTAATAATTCACTTTTTAAAAGGCTCATTAATACTTTAAGGGTTAGTAATACTGGTAGGAAAACATTAATAGATATGCTAATTTGATACACACCCACAAAGAAATATTAGTAGAAAGTCTTTGCTTTTCATAATGTTTTCAATAAGAGCTGAAAACTCTGTATGTACAGTGAACAATGCAGTTCATAATGCAAAACAGTTTTGGCTGAGCAGAGGAATGTAAATTCACGAGCTAACAATGCAAGGATGAAAATACTTCGGTGGCTTCCATAGCTCTGAATCACCCCAAGGTCTTCCTTTTAAAGTACGTAGTATGGTGGCCTTGGGAGATGCCTCTGCTGGATTGCTGCTTGAACATGGTGACTTAAGTTTAGCTCCCTAGTGCCCACATAGGAAGCTGAAGGGGGGCAGTGTGTACCTGCAGTCCCAGTGCTACGAGACCAATTTGGGCGGATCCTTGGGGTGTGCTAGCCAGCTAGTCTAGTCAGTCGCATCAGATTCTAGCTGAGAGCTTTCTGAATAAGGTGCAGAGTGATAGAGGATGATAACGGAGTTCCAGCCTTCCATGATCTGATGTGTAGGGAAGCACATACACAGGCATACAGGCACTCTACACACATAAGTCATATGCTGCGTAAGCCCACTGCGTATGACTCCGCTGCATGGTCAAGGTGGGGATTTATAGCTCCTTGACTATGTCCCCTTTTATAGTTTTGTCTTCTATGATAAAAGGAAGCATCAAGATGTCTGTCACCAGACTAAAATTTCAGTGATTTGTTCAGTGATTTCTATACCATTAAGGAGTTGGAAGGAGAGCTGGAGTGGAGATAATCATGATACATCATGCACATGTATGTCAGTGAATACTAGTTGTTAATTTTTAGAAAAGATGTGTGAGTAATAGTATATATTCATGAGTTTGTCTTTATGGGGAATATTCATGGTAGGCAGTAACATACTTCCTCCCCTTCCTTTCATTTGATCATGACTAAGAGTCCTATGAGTTGAAAATACAATATTTTTTTATGATGAAGATATGGTATATTATTATTCTCTTTACAAAGGGTGAAGATTTGTTCAAGGCACATAGAAAGTTATGGCCAAGCTTATATTCAGTTACCAGTGCTTAAGTGTGCTGAAAATGTCAGGCTTACAGGGCTCTAGTGTTTTCTTTGAGCTGTCACACTCATGGAACTCCATGTAATCGTAGACAGAATGGCAGTCCTCATGCTAGGTAAGTTTTCAGCATAGTGAGTCAGACCTGCTGATTTTTAACACTAAGTTTTATCTCCTCTCTGACACTTACAGTAGCATCAGGGATAAAAGACATGGCCTCCTGCATGAGCCCTACCGCTGAGCTATACTCCCCAGGCCCTGAATTGAAAATTCATTTATATTCCTTGAACTGGTAGAGGTGTCAGAAAGTTAGGATCTCATGTTGATCTGATCCTCTGATCCTGTGGTAAATACAGTGATGCACTAGACAGTGGGAGCAGAGTGTAGCTGGGTATAGGTAACCAGGTTTATTTATTGGTAGGTTTGATATATTTCAGGATACCCTTGTTCACCATAATCATACTTGGTAGACAGACACAAACTTACCCACAAGTCTGAGCCTGAGAGCCAGGAGAGGAGACAAGGTCAGAAATGTTTGTTTGATATTTGACCTTGAATTTGCTGCTGATTCTTCTGATAAGCCTAGGACTTACTTCTGCCCTTTCTTCTTCATCTCTCAGTAGCATTGCCTCTTAGAGGAGAGCCATAGGGATTCATTTCTGGGAACAATTTGAAGAAGCTAGCTACCTATTATATCTGTCGATTTTTGAAGATAAAAATGCATTGCAAGATGATTTATTGCAAAGAGACGAGAGAGTTTCTTTTCTTGCTTCTGGCTCAAGTGACACTAACTCCTCAGGCCTGATCAGCCTCACGAGTAGTTTCCCCTCCCTGTGCCTCAAAGGCAGGTTCTTAGCTCATCTGTAGCAGCTTTCAGCTGGGCCGTGAATGGATCTTTCCAGAATTGATGTTTATTAATATGTATACATACATACACACATATACATATATTTATTCTGGGAAGATATTAGTAGTTTAACTTCTGATGTTTAATAAAAAAATAAACAAACAAACAAAAACAGGTTTCCCCGTTAGGGTCTTAAGCCAAGGAACTTTGGCAGTGCCTGCTTGTCTTGTTGCTTGTCCTAGCTCAGCCTGCACATCCTTTTGAGATAGAGCATACTATCAAAATCAGTCTGCTGGAAACTTGGTTCAGAAAGTAATATGAAACCTGGTCTTAAGGAAACTTGCTCAGTAAATTCTGGATCTTTTATGAATAGATGCTGATAGGTATTAATTTTATGAAAGTGGACTTCTCCAATATTTGTAGAAGGTGACTGCTTTTATCTGATGTGCTTGGGATTGAACCTGGGGCCTTATGAATGCCTCACAGGTGTGCTACCACTGAGCTTTATCTCCAGCCCGGAAGCTAACCCTGCACCCCCCTCTGCAAGCCAAGCTCTCACTGTGTAGCCATGGCTTGGAACTCACTTTGTAGACCAGGCTGGCCAGGGAACTAGACTTTGGAGGGTTAGGGTTAAAGTTGTACACCACCACACTCAGCTTCCCAGTGTGTTAAAAATTAAAAGCTAAATTTTAAATACAGTGGATTTAACAGTAAAAACAACATATATCTATTATATTCCAGCTGGAAAATACTGACATTATACTTAACTCTCAAGGCATCATTGGCTAGTAAGTAGGACAGCTGTGAGTTCATATGTGCGTCAGGCCTCTTGGTGTTTGGAAGACACTTTCCTCAGAGTCATCTTAGTCTTCCTACCTCCTCCTCCTCTTCTGCGTAGATCCCTGAGACTTGGATTTAATGAAGATATCTCATAGATGACTGAGTGTTCCAAAGTCTCTCATTCTCCAGACATTGTCTAGTTGTAGGTCCTTGTGTTAATTCTCATCTATTGCAAGAATCAGCTTCTGGGATGTAGGCAGAGTAAGGCCCTGATCTATGGGTATGGCAGCACATTGTCATTAGGAGTCATCTATTGCTATGTAGTGTTACCAGAATAATAGCAATAGGTTTTCTCATAGGTGCACGACATATCTAGTCTCAGGCTCTTGGCCACATTAGCAATGTGAGGTACAGGTTCTATCTCACTGGAGTGGGCCTTAATCCAATCACAAAGAGCTTGGTTGCTCCCAGAACATTTGTGCCACGGTTGCACCAGTTTATCCTGCTGGCAGACCGCTGTTGTCAGCCACAGGGTTCATGGCTGGGTGTTATTTATAATTTTTTGCCTCTCTTCTCTATCAACAAGATATAACCTACTCCTAGTACTGGAAGTACTAGTTGGGCATTGTCTCTCCCCCATTTTATGATAGCTCCATTTAAATTACTTAACACACACACACACACACACACACACACACACACAAGCTTCTACAACAGTGGGCCTCCTATGTTTTTCAAAAGGCTCAGGCTCTGAGACACTCTCAAGTTCTTCATAGTAGACCCTAATTCATATACAAGTTTTTTCTGAATTTAAGGCTTATCTGGTTTCCACTAAATAAGCTGTCATTGTTGTTGTCTGTAGTGTGCATCTGACATGCAAACAGTGTAAACTGATAGAGTACCCTGGACTGTGGACCAGTAAGGAACTTTTTTCTTTTTTCCTTTTCATTGCATGACAACAGTAATGAATATTCCCAAAGAGTACTTATGTTTGGTAGCATTTTAATTCATAGGCGACCTGGAGTGGACGCCTTCCATTTTCTTAGTTTGTCCTTAGAAAGGCATTCTGCTATTTTAGGGTTGTTTTTAGAATACCCTCAGGCTGTAAGATCCTGTTCTTTCCAAAGTGTAGGATTGGCAGAAAGGATGGAGATCTGGTTTTGTTGTTGTTTTGTTTTGTTTTTTGAATCCTTGTTAGAATTTAATCCTGTGGTATTCTTCCCTGGAGAAAAGACACCCCGCTCGCTTACCCAAACAAAAACTCTACAGCCCCTGTGTGTCCAAACTCCTCTAACCAGCTGTTCTCCTGTTACACTGGCTTTCTTAGTTCATCGTAATAAGCAAAAGTAAACCCAAACATGTTTTATATGCAACTCTCATTAATTATAATTTCTTATCATTTTTCAAGAAATTAGATAACTAGTGTTGCCTATGTCTGTGGTTTGTTCTGTCTATCTTCTAGGCAGTGGAAAGTGTATTTTGTTGCCCTGGCCTGCACTTCAGGTAAAAGACAAGGCGTGGTGTGCTGGAGCTAGTGCTTCTGCTCCTAGTGTGAAAACTTCACAGGCATCCATCTGAAGCTGCACTTCTGAACATGGTGCAGTGGGCTCCTCTTCACTGAGGTCATGAGGCTTCTTATTGAAAGTTACTTCTTACAGTTTTACCTGATGCATTTATCTGAAATAATGCAGAACTGAAAACTTAACCCTAGGTATTTTGACTTTTTTTCTCTTTTCTTGAGGTTTTGGGGGTTGAGCCCCATGCCTTGTGCATGCTATGGCTTGTGCTTCACCACAGAGTTAGAGCCGTCCCCGGGCTGTGTTTCTAACATTTTACTGCCATGTTACAGAACCTGCTAGACTGGTTTCCTTTACATTTATTAATTCATGTCTTCAAGGTGGAATTTTGCCCCCCAGGGATTAATGTAACATTTTCCTTTTTAAATTTTTCCTAATAATGTAATATTATTGTGTTTGCATACATTCGTGTGTGACATAGTGCACATGTGGAGATCAGGGGACAACTTTCAGGGGTCAGTTCTCTTGTTATGCAGTTCTCCTTGGTCTTCGCTGCACTTTGTCCTCCAGGCTGCCCTGCCCAGTAAGCTGCTATGCGCTCCTGTGTCTCTCGGCCTCCTACTCAGTGTGGGAGAGAAGGGAGTGCAAGTACCTGCTTCCACATTCAGATTTACTTTGTGATTTTCTTTAATTAAACTCAGTCTTGAGACTTGTGCAGCCAGTGCTTTTTTCTAGTGGAGCCATCTTGTTAGCTCTTAATGTCTGAATTAGCATCTCTGGGCCGTTGGTATTGTATGAAGTTTACCTGAGCAGTAGAAGGCAGGCAGATGGCTTTTGCATGGAGAATGGGCATGGAATATATAGGTCCTGGGCAAAGTTAAGCTCTTTCAATATTATTAGGTATTCTTAGGATGATTTATTCTGGTAATGTCTTAAATGGATTGTAAGAAGGTAAAGTATCATTTCAGTTTCCTTTTCAAGTGGAAGTCACAGATACAAGAATTATATTTTGGTTTACCAGTTTTTCTACTTGCTTCTCCCCCAAATCCAAGAATTGCTACTTAGCAAAAACACATTTACAATGGGATAGTTTAGTCTTGAAGAAAAAAAAAAAAAAAAAAACGATCATGAGGATCATGAGATATATACAAGACACAAGACTGATGTACGGCTGCCTGAGTGCCATGTGTGAATGCTTGTTCCATTACTGTCATCGTGGGAACACTTAGAAAGACACAAGTGTAACACAGAAGGTGTGCCTCTGAAAAGTCCTTTTCCAGATTCCAGGTGAAGGAGATGCCATTTAAGCTGAGTCTGCAAGAGTATGTCAGAGTTAGCAGGAGACAGTGAGAACTGCCATTGAGAAGAGTTGGTTCTAGAGAGGTGTGAGAGTACACTAGGGACCCACTAGCAACAATGGAGGGTGGGTCATTCTTTTAGCTACAGGCTTTTTTTTTTTTTCTTTTTTTGCATCTCTGTACACTTGAGAGGCTAGAGATGCCAAAGGGCTTTTACTCAAAAAGTTTGGGGATGTGTTAAAATAGCACACAAATTTCTCAAAAGAATACATAGGCTCATATTGATAATTACAATACAGAATGCAGGTTAGATGTGTATTTTTAGGACATATTTTTTGCCAGCCTTGTTGAGGGTAGAGGGTTGCCAGGGAGGCAGTTATATCAGTAATTAGGCATTACATGATTAAAATCTAAGCACATTGGGGATGTTAAAGGAGCAGAGAATACATAGATTCAAGGCATATTTGGGTGGTAGATTCCACTGTGATAACTTACTGAGTTAAAGCAAAGATGAACAGAGGAAGAACCTGGGACATTTTAACATGCTGGGACATAGCCTGCATTGTCCAATCCTAGAGCAGCAAGCACTAGAGGAACAGGGTGATGTAGAACAGGCAAATAAAAAGATATCTAGCTTTGGGTGGTTATGCAGTGAGCAAGATAATAAGAAACTCAACAAATGGCTGGAGAGATGACTCACCAGTTAAGAACACTCAATGTTTTTATAGAGGACCAGAGTTCAGTTCCTAGCACCCATGTGTCAGGTGGCTCACAACTGCCTGTAATTCCAGCTTCAGGACATCTGATGCCCTCTTCTGGTCTCCACTGGCACCACCCAGAGACACATAAATAACATTAAAATTTCTTTTTTAAGAATAAATCAGGTAATAGTTGTGATTAACTACCAGTTCTAGCACAAGCCACAATAACAGAAGCTGCTCTGGGAGACCACTATTTACAAAGATGGCTCAGGAGAGTTTGCCTTAAGGAGCTCAGTCTTGAAATTAAGAAGATAGGCAAAACTGAATGTATGGACTTAAAAGGGGAGTGCCTTGGCTTATAGAATTATAAAAGAAACCCCAGAGCTGGAGCACCGTATTGTGTGCACTGGGTATCCGAGTGTTTCCATTTGCTCTCAAGAGATGCCACAACCATGGCAACTCTAATAAGAAAAACATTTTATTAGAGCTAGATTATACTTTCAGTGGTTTAGTCCATGATTGTCATGGCAGGAAGCATGGCAGCATGCAGGCAGACATGATGCAGGAAAAGGAGCTGAGGGTTCTGCATCTTGATCCTCAGGTAGCAGAAGAGACTGTGAGCCACACTGGGCATAGCTTGAGCACAGGAGATCTTGAAGCCCAGCCCACAGTGACACACTTCCTGCAAGAAAGCAACACCTCTGAATAGTGCTAGTTCCTATGGCCAAGCATTCAGACACATGAATCTCTGAGGCCAGTCCTATTCAAACCACCACAGTTGGGTTGAATGGAAAGGAGTTCAGAATAGACTTGGAGGTAATTCCTTATTCGGTGAATAAGACAAAGCTGAGAAAATTATAGCATGGGAAGTTTGATTACATATATGATGGCCAGAATTCTACAATATCGTATTATCCTATATCCTGTGATGTGGGGTCACTGTTCAAATTATTGGAGTTAAGAAAGGCTTAGGAACTACAGGGACTGGTCTTTTCCAAGAGTGTGAAAGTAAATTAGAGACTCAGATGGAATTGGTAGGCGGGCACCTCCTTGTGCTTTCTGGTTATTTTAAAGTAACGTTTCAAGCCAGCTGTGTAGTTTTGTTCATGCTCTTGGACCTCTGTGGAGGTATGCCCTGAGAGTGCAACTGTTGGTGAAAAGTGATGCCATCCTTACTTTGTATTAACAAAAAGAAGTTCAGAGAAGTTAAGATTTTGCTGATGGGTGGTGGCACTTATGACTCCAGTCCTCTAGAAACTGGGACTGCTTAGCCTGTCTAGACTACTGTTATTTAATTTTCCAAACCTATTTTTACTGATAGGTCTTAAAAGCTTTAACCTCCCTTCTAGCTCACCACCCACCAGTGGCAGTGGAAAAGAAAGGATATGGGGGAAGTGGACCTGTTTAGAAATGGTTCTTTGGAGCAACTCCTGTCTGTGTTGTCAGAAAATCAGCAGTTCAGCTCACAGGTCAGCAGTGGCAGCTCGATCCACTTCAGGGCTATACCAGCAGTCCAGTTTGGTAGTCAGGATAGTAACATAATCAGCAGCCATGGCACGACCTCGCAAAGATATCCAGGCCTCAGATAAATTGGCAGCAGGAGGAATTAGGGCCAACAAGGATGCCAGAAGTTCTCAGCTGTGCCTCTCTCAATGAAGTGAAGATCAGCAAAGAAGCACCTCACAGCTAGCTCTACAAGCAAGCCTGTCTCAGTCCGTTGAGTCCTATTTATACTCCCTCCAAACATCACATGTTCTCCATGGGTCTTGCCTCGGCATGTGAGTCTGTATCAGCTGACACCACTCTGTCAATTTTCTAGAGTACTTGGAAGTGGCGGGAAGCCACAGCACACCTCCAGAAGTTTTTTGGTGCATTTTTCTCTATGGAGCCCTGACAAATGGAGCTCAACTACGCAGTGTAAGGTGGACCAATACATGCGCATTATTAGCAAAGAATCCTTCATCACGTGTCCTGTCACATGTTTGCTTTAGGAAAACATCCTCTCTCCTGTGTTTGCTTCATTAAAGCATTCCTTCACAAGTCTGCTTTAGCCTTTCACCTGTGTCCACTTCAGGCAAACACTCTTTCACGTGCTTGCCCCAGCAAAACACCAACACAACTGACTTTCCAAAGAACCCTTAAGTTTCCACTTCAGGCTACATATCGAGACCTTGTCTCAATGAAAAGAAGATGAAGTACAGACTTGTCTAGACTCTTGGGTGTAGCTTAGGTAATATTTTAGCCTAGATAGATATGGTGGACAGTCAATTCAGTAGAAGACCCAGAGTCAACGCTTTCATTATTAAGAACTAAATGAGCGCTGCCCTCAGCTGTCAGACCAGTTGTGTAGAAGCAGAAAGCCAATTGTTTCCCATCTCTGTAGTAAGGAAACCTACCAATTCCTTAAAGGGAGGAAATAATTCTCTTAGCACTAAGTTCTGGGATGGAATTTAGTGTGCAGTTTCTTATGTGCAAGATAAACTTTGTAAGGAAATACAGTCAATTACAGTTTTGCAAAATTCATGACAAAAAAACCCCAATATATATACAAAAAACTATCTTGTAACCCATGAAAAAGATGCCATCCTGATTCCTGGTGCAGAAAAGGCAGTTAGCTAAGGAAAGAGACTCACAGTTCAAGAATCCTGGGTTTTGGTCATCTGCCATCATGTAAAACTCAGAATGATAGTTTATTGGTTTTTAACTGTAACTTTGACAGGATCTGGCCAATGGCTAGTCTAAAACCAAATTCTCTGGGGAGAGAAAGCCCAAAGAAGCTGTGTTTTGATTTTTTGAAGATATTCTTCGGCTGTTAGATTTACGGGCACCAATAGTGATGTTTAGTTGTTAAATCTACACCTTCTGCCTGTGTTCCCAGCGCACAGAGGCACATCTCAGGAGGGTGGAACATGGACATGTGCCTAGACAGGTGGACAGCTCTGGGGTGAGCTGGGGAGATGCAAATCCAGCATATGTTTCTTTTCCTTCTCTCCCAAAGACCATTGATAGTAGCGCTATAGACATAAGGGATACATCCACGGGGGGGGGGGGAGCAACACAACTCTAATGACACAGCATAGGTAGGACTATGTGGAGAAATACAGTAGAGAAAAGTACAGCCTGGGAAGAGATGGGTGGGTAGGCTGCTTTCAGGGTTCCTGGGAGACAGCCCTCGGGATTTTTAACTTAGACTTTCCAGGTATAACCATCAAGAGCTAAGAAAAAGCTGTTGCCTGTCTGTGGGATATGATCTTCTAGCTGGGCTGCCTTGCCTGACCACAGTGGGAGAGGATGTACAGAGACTCACTGTGCCAGGTTGGGGGCAGGGGTGAGGGAGGGTGGTACCCAGGGCGGGCCTCAACCCTCGCAGAGGACGATTGTGGGTGGAGTGGAGACTGAGAGTGGGGGATTAGTGAGAGGGATGTAAAGTAAATAAATAAAAATAAATGAAAGAAAGAAAGAAAAAGAGAGAAAAGCAGTAGTAGGGAGGTGGCCTATGGCCCATTCTGTTCCTTCTGTTTGTTTGAAGTAACTTTTGATAACATTTGTTCTCACTGATTTCTATACACAATGAATTCCTGACCTTGTTTGGTTCCATGTAAGTATTTGTATACTTATATGTGTAAAAGTATTTGGCATACTAGAAAGGTAGAGCAGAGAGGAAGGTGACTGTGGACTTTTATAACTAACTCAGAGAAAGGGTGAAAGATGGCTGTACTTAGGATGGAAACACCCTGTACTAAGACAATACCAACTTAACATGCTCTTCTCAACAATTGCAGTGGTTTTAAATAAAGTTATTACTCTTTCCCTCCCCCACCCCAACTGATACACTGTAGGAAAACTGCACTGTCAGCAGTTCCTGCTGCTTATGCTAAGCTGGTGCTAGGGAAGGAGGCATTTTGCATACATAAATCTCTGTTGTTTCACATGAAACCTATATCAGTTGTTTATACTAATCAATTATTCTTGGGGTTGAAATGATTTGAGGGGAAATATTTGAGGAAAAATGTTATTTTAGTATGTGAGGAAAAACATGCATGGACAAGACCACCTAGAACAAATGGAATAGCTTCCCCACACCCTCTCACACAGACACACGAGCTTTTTAAAAATTGGAATGTTCACATTTGACTGCCTGCACTGGCCTAGACCCAAGAGAGAAATCTGATGTTTAGCCCAAAGAAAAGGAGACACACTTTCCTCACGTGTCAGAGAACTAAGATCCCAGCCAGGTGTGTGCAGAGAGTGGGTGGGAAACTGTGCTGCCCGCCAGTGACGCCACAGAGAGAGGCTGGAGCCTCTGCAGAAGAGGCTGAAAGAATTTGGCTAAAGCTCTTAC
The DNA here is from genome assembly GCA_902729485.2 of Mus minutoides. NCBI lineage: Eukaryota > Metazoa > Chordata > Mammalia > Rodentia > Muridae > Mus > Mus minutoides. The sequence continues at coordinate 217,078 of LR750479.1, forward strand.
CCATCGTTCATGGCCAGCTGTGGGCTTGCATGAAGTCATAGGAATTGTAAGGCAGGTCGCACCGGCTTAAAACTTCTGTATGAGCTTCCTTTGGATAGTCACAGGAAGACTGAGGACATAGCAGAAGCTGAAGGTTTGGGTCTCAAAGTGGCCTTGGCTATTCTTGCAATAACAGTATGATCCTTCTGTAATAATAGCAGGTCTATAAGCCTTCACAAGTCTAAGGGACAGAAAAACCTGGTGTTCCCGAAGTACAAATGAGAGAGTGCACAATAGAAGCTGAAAAGTGAAGCTCGAATCACTGAGTAACTGATGAACACAGAGAGACAGCTGGTGAAAATGAAAGTCCTTCCACGATGCTGTGGAACTGTGTCCTCTGGCGCGATGCGGTCATTGCCATGTGGAATCAAAACACCTGTGATCTCCCACTGGACATACAGACCCTCTTGGGAGGGCATAAGAGTTCAGGAGGCAGCACCTGTGTCCCAAGAGGCCCCACCTCTTCATAAGGATAAATTCCTTTCATGGTTGTTGGAGGAGGGAGCCGGTTTCCTTAGTGGTGCAGCTGCGCAAAAGGTGCCCATGTTTCTGTAAGCTCAGAGGGTTCACCAAACTAGACTTCTGTCGAATCCTTTATTTGGTCTGTCTTTGTTATCCTGTGGAAAGTCGATGTTGGTTAGAAATTAATGACAAAAAATCTGGAAAATTCCAAAAATGTAGAAATTATACAACATGTATATTAGAAGCTATGGGTCAGAAAAAAGAAATACCAAGGCAAGTTAGGGAGTATTTTGAAATGAGTGAAGATATAACATGTTTAAAGGAATACATAAAATAACATAAAAGCGTAGAAAGAAATTTGATCCGTATATATTTTTAAAAAGTCTCCAGTCAGTAATCTAAACTACTTTCTTAAGCTAGAAAAAGGAAGAGAACTCATGCCCATTTTGTACAAGAGGGAAGGAAGTGGTAAAGTGCAAAGAGTTCAAAAACAGAAAACGAATGCAGCATATCAGTTAAACCAAAAGACACTGTGTGGAAAGATCATTAAATGTGTAGGCTTGGGCTGGGTATGGTAGTGCATGCCTTCATCCCAGCACTCAGGAGACAGAGGCAGGAAGGACTCTGAGTTCAGGGCCACAGTGAAACCCTGTCTCAGTTACTTAATTGGTTAATTATCTTATTAGCTAGTAGCCAGAAGAACCAAGTACAAATCACAGGTTGCCAGGCCAGGAATGGTGGAGAGCATCACTACCGGTCCTCTGAGCAGTAAAGCCAACACGTTCTGAGGACACGGGACCAAGGATGAAGAGTCTAGAGAGTACACATCTAGGGCCATTTGATCATGGGTGGTGAGTGCCAATCCAATGACGTAAAATCATTAAGACAAAGATTTGGGGAGGAACATTTGGCTGCAGAAGGTGATTGGTGTCCCTTGAGTTTGGGGTCTTGTTCTTCCACATATTGGTCTTTATAGTTGAAAGAGAAGAAAAAGGTGCACAGGAAAACCTTAGTTATAAACGGCGAGGGCTAGGGGGTAGGTCTGTAGCACAACTTTTGTCTAAGGTGAATGAAGTCCTTGGTTAAATTAAAAGACAAAAAAAAAAAAAAAAAAAAAAAAAAAAAAAAAAAAAAAAAAAAAAAAAAAAAAAAAAAAAAAAAAAAAAAAAAAAAAAAAAAAAAAAAAAAAAAAACCTCTGTAGGTGGTGGATTTTGTGCTAAGGTCCAAACTGGATTCTGGCCAACTAAGCCTGTGTTCTGTTCTTCCCTAAGTGGGTGGGAGGAGCAGAGAAGCTCAGGACACGCTTCTTATTACATCACAGTTCATGAAACAAAATCCTTTGAAAAATACGAAACTGAGTATGTCAGGATCTTGCACTGTTTCTGTGCCTGAGGACCTCTGCAGATGCAATCAGGCCTGGATTGTCAAGAGCACAAGCTCTCATTTTCTCAGAGTAGGAGGATGGAAAAGGATTTTAATATCACAAAACTGAGGGTCATGCATTTCATATAGTCACAAGATTCAGGCACATGAATACAAATATTAATCATTAGCATACTAAAGCAGACACTAAGAAGACTTTAAATGCTCTGTAATAGGATTCAAGTGTGAGCCTGTGAGATAAAATGTGTGATAGCACTACAGGCCACAGCTATAAAGCTGAGTTTTACACAGCCATAACTTCAGACTGTCACCATGTAAAAACGCTTGTGACATAACTCGGAAAAATCCAAATGCACATTGCCTGTGCCCTGTGATTCTCACTAAAATATATACAAGCAAGATGAAAGTTCATAAACCTGGTTATATGAACTGTAGCATAGCCATCCAAATGTAGGTATTTTCCTGTCCTACGTTTTATATTCTCAGTAATGTTAAGTAGAGTTGGGGCTGAAAATAAGTTAACCAGACTTTCAGGAGTAAAGTCTGAAGTTTGAAGTCTCATAAAGGTTTCTTGGTCAGTGTCCAGAAACCAGTGTGCAAAGTATGAGAGTCCTGCTGTTTGCTTCCTGCAGGATGCTAGACTGATGTAAGCCGCACCAATGGCAGTTTGTTCCCATTAGTTCATCTGGAAACCCTCTGTACTGATGCGCCTTGCCTGCTGACTCTGTCTAGCGCCGTCACAGGCAGGAGACTGAGCTCTGCGTGTGCACGTGTGGTTGAGTGAGCATCATGTCTGCCTGCAGTATCTCATCGGGCCTTGTCTCCTTCATCTTCCCATGTAGGAAGTGCGTTTTCCACTGAGCATGGCAAGCTTCAGCTGCAGAAGGAATCCTTGAGTGAGCTGAGGAAGGAGTGTACTGCCAAAAGGTAAAAACCGCTGAGAGCTGCTCTGAGCGTTAAGCGTTGGGAACAGGAATGCAGCATATTAAAAGGCTGCTACTAATTTAGACCCCGAGTATCTCAGCACCCCATTCACCATCTCAGCAGGTATTTGTGAACATCCACTGTACTTTTGCTTCATGCAAGAGCCTAGAAGCCGGAACACTTTCTCATTGCCCGGGCCACAGCACCAGCACTGGGGCCGATATTAACATCCTCTTCTCCGGCCTTTTCCATGCGCCCCTCCAACTAGTTGGCTTGCCTTCTTCAGACTACTACTACTACTACTACTACTTCTTCTTCTTCTTCTTCTTCTTCTTCTTCTTCTTCTTCTTCTTCTTCTTCTTCTTCTTCTTCGAGACTGGGTTTCTCTGTGTAGCCTTGGCTGTCCTGGAACTCACTTTGTAGACCAGGCTGGCCTCGAACTCAGAAATCCACCTGCCTCTGCCTCCCGAGTGCTGGGATTAAAGGTGTGAGCCACCATGCCCGGCAGATTTCTGCTTCTTGATATCACATTTGATGACCTCCACAATACCTAGGGCATTGCTCTGAGCACTGGCTCTTCAGCTTTCCAGCTGAACCCCAAAGCTGCTATCAGGGAGTTCCTCTTTTTTTTTTTTTTTTTTTTTTTAAGATTTACTTGGGAGGCAGAGGCAGGCGGATTTCTGAGATTTATTTATTTCATGTATGTGGGTATACTGTCACTGTCTTCAGACACACCAGAAGGTGACATCAGATACTCATTACAGATGGTTGTGAGCCACCATGTGGTTGCTGGGAATTGAACTCAGGACCTCTGGAAGAGCAGTCAGTGCTCTTAACCTCTGAGCCATCTCTCCAGCTCAGGGAGTTCCTCTAAAAATACCACTTTTTACCGTATTTTCCTCTTAGTATGGTGATTCTATGCTTAATTTTCAGATACCCTGCAACAAACTGGCATTATACAGCTGTGGTTTATTTTAGATTTTCCCCTCCACATAAAATGATGACAATAGCTTTTCTCTCCCTAAACATTAATTCCTAGTCACCTCTGTCCTTCTCCTCACCTTTACTCCCTTCTGAGGCAAGCCCTGTCATCCCTCATTTTCCTTTGAGGACTCAAGACTCCTAGACCTAGGACAAAGCAGAGAACATCTGCTCTTACTCTCCAGTTTGTAGGTAGGAAAGCCAGGCTCCGCAGAGTCTCTGCCCAGCTCACTGGCAGAGCCACCAAGGGTCCAGTGGCCCTCAGGCAGTAGGAGTAAGTCTGTGTTCTCCATCATGCTGACTTGGCAACGCTTTTGACTCCAGATTTTCCCACAAGCAGAAGAACTGTGTGTGTGTCTTGTGGTTTACTTCAGTTCTGACCTTGCTGGGTACCTCCCCACAGTTCCTGCAGACTGACAGCTGGGCTAGATACCAGTCATAAACTCCTCACCTGTGCTTCCTGCCAGCCAGCTGTAATGATTCCCACAAAGTCCTCTTCAGTTCCATTAATTGGCAATTTCCTTGAGGGCCTTGCAGCCTTCAGGAAACACTTGATATTTACTGGTTATGGTAAGGGTTGCCAAGGATACAGATAAACTGCCAGATGGAGGTGGTTCTGTGCCCTCTGTAGGTGTGTCATTTTCTAGGTACCTTCATAATATGACATACATCAGGCTCTGCCCTCCAAAAGTGATACAGAGATTTCTCTCCAGCCTCTTCTAACCCCTTCGTGGAAGGAAGTGTGGGTAGGGCTGAAAACTAATCCTCTATTCCTTATGCACGCTTTGACCTGCCTGTCCTTGGAATGTCTCCTGCAACTCACCTCATTACCCTAATCACATAGACATTATCAAGAATAACAAAAAATAACTCCATTATTCAGTAAATTCCAAAGGCGTTAGGTGCTCTGTGATTAGAGACTGGAGCAGTCTGGCACATTTGCTAGTGTCCAGAGGCCCTTCGCCTGCTCTCCCTTCTGCTCTTGCCTGTAGTTTCTTTTCAATCCCTTCTGTTTTTAAGCTGCTGAGACAGGCAGGAAACATACTTTGTGATGTTTTATGTTGGCCATGTTTTTGAAGTCACTTAGGAGATGAGCTCTCATCTTACCCAACACCTGGGATTTTGCTCAACTGTTCATCTTATGTTGTTATTTTTCTGATACCACAACACAGTGTCTCTTGAGACAGTTAGTTATAAGGTGTAACTGTGAAAAGAGACTTTTATTTTTCTCCGTCCCCCCTTTTAAAGGAAATGCCATATAAATCAAATCCTGAAATCTAATCAGCTTCCCTGAGTCACTGGTTATGAAGTGTTTCATGGGTATAGTGATAGCTTACTGTGGCCTCTGGAATAATTGAGCACACACTTGCAGTGCTCCTGGTATGTAGTAATAGGCGCTCCTGGCATGGGCATTTGGTTATTCTATTCCTTATAGCTCTTAGCACAGTGCCAGGCACACACAGTAGCCCACAGAATAAAGCTAACGTAACTGGCAATGGTAGAAACCTGTCAGGACTCACGGTGGCTGCTACTCTTACCTCCGCTCCTGAAGTTCTCTGGGCAGTTCCAGACCATTTAATCCTCTGTGGTTTAATTAGGTAGAAATAAGTATTAGAAAGCATGCAAACATAATTTTTTCATGAATGCACTTTTCCTTTCTCCTCCATAGGGAACTCTTTCTGAAGACTAACGCTCAGTTGACCATCCGCTGCAGGCAGCTACTCTCAGAGCTGTCCTACATTTATCCTATTGATTTGGTAAGTCTCAGGTTCCTGGAGAGATGGGGATGTTGGAAAGATGATTCCTCATTAAATTTCCTTCCAGTGAGAAAGTCATCACTTTGCATGCTCCCTCATGGTTCAGGAGAACTTAAGAGCTAGTACGTAGTTCAAACGTATATTAGACTCACTTGGGCAGAGATGGGACAGGAGCTCCACCCTCAGTGCTTCCCTTCTCAACACAAAGACCCAAGTCCCATCCCTCAGACCCAAGGGAAAAGCTGGGCATGATGGCACGCTCTTGTCCCAGTGCTGGGGAGGTGGAGGCAGGAGGATCCCTGAGACTCAGTGGCTAACTAGTCCACCCAATTATCCAGCCTCAGGTCCTATTGAGAGACCCTTTCTCAGAAACAAGATGGACAAGCCATCTTGGGGAATGCCTCCCAGAGTTGCAGAGTTAACCCCTGCACCCCCCACACACATATTTAGTTGGTCTCAGGTCCCACAGTTTCATTGTCTTATATATCACCTTGATGGTATGAATTCATATCATCAGAAACAATGCCAAATTATTTCTGGTTCCTTCAAAATCTTCTTATTCAACCAGTTATCTGTCATTTCTGATGCTTCCTCTGATGAATTGCTATTCATTAAGGCATTCCTGAGGCAACTCTCAGGACATTAAATTTTTAATGTATTTTCTTAAAATCAGTATAAAAGTAGAGTTATTAGCTAGAAAATCAAGTCTACTAAAATTGGTAGCTACCTTGTTAATGGTTATCAACTTCGTAAACTGATTTCCAGAGAAATCGCCAGTAGAATGTGAATTTGCTCCTAGAATCGCATTCAGTTGTTTATGGAATGGATATGGGTGAGACAGAATGTCTCTTTTTCTTGCTTTAAGAACAGATATCATGTAGTTCCAGCTTCTTCAAACAGGTGATGCAGTTAGGAATGAATTTGAACTCCTGGTCCTGCCACCACGCCCCCAGTGCTAGTAGTATAGATTATAGATTCCGCCATGTCCAGCAAGAAGATATTTTATGATGTTACTTTCATCTGCCCTTTTCTTTGGATAATGCACATGGAATTTTATTCTATCAAACTGTCAAGCATAAAGAAACCCAGGAAAGGAGTGTACCAGTTACCATGTATCCTCAGCAGCCTGAGCAGCCCCACTCTGGGCTGCACCGAAGTCGCTCTCACTGCAGAGCTGCAGTCTAGGTTTGTCTTAGTGGCTTTTTTGCTTCTTCTTCTTCTTTTTTTTTTTATAATACAATGAATTAATTTCATTCTTTGGTTAAATTCACAGAATGAGCATAAGGATTATTTTGTATGTGGTGTCAAGTTGCCTAATTCGGAGGACTTCCAAGGTATTTTTTTCTTTCTTTCTTTTTCTTTTTTTATAATTATAAGGATTTGGTATATACAATATGCATGGTAAAAGAGTTATCCTGATAATGGATACCTAGTACTTTGTCCAAAGGGGATTTTAGAATTTCTGTACCTTCCCAGTTAGAAGTCCATAGACTCTGCCTTCCTGGTAGTAAATGTGACAAAGCATTTAGCCCAATCTTGGAACAAATAATTACTGAGCTTTGTTTTTGAAATTAAAAAAAAAAAACCCCGGGAGTGGTGGCGCATGCCTTTAATCCCAGCACTTGGGAGGCAGAGGCAGGCGGATTTCTGAGTTCGAGGCCAGCCTGGTCTACAAAGTGAGTTCCAGGACACCCAGGGCTGTACAGAGAAACCCTGTCTCGAAAAACCAAAAAAAAAAAAAAAAAAAAAAGAAATTAATGGCCTTCAGACAGCAGGCTGGTAATTTCCAGGTGTTTGTTGTTGTTGTTTATGGAAATCTGTGTAGAGCTGGGAGCAGGGCTAGAGCAGGAGTTAGTTAGTCTGCTGTTGAGAGTCCTGTTGTTGCCATTCTGATAAGTAATTAAGATTTAACCTTGGGGTGTTTCCGTAAGCATAGCTTTAATTTCTCGCTTCTTTCTTTTACATTAAAGGGATTACAGATTTTCTTTTCTCGTTTCTGTATACCAAAGATAAGAGTATATATATATATATATATATATATATATTTTTTTTTTTTTTTTTGGTTTTTCGAGACAGGGTTTCTCTGTATAGCCCTGGCTGTCCTGGAACTCACTTTGTAGACCAGGCTGGCCTCGAACTCAGAAATCCGCCTGCCTCTGCCTCCCGAGTGCTGGGATTAAAGGCGTGCGCCACCACGCCCGGCAAGAGTATATATTTTAATGTATGTGCCAGGAATCTGAACTCGGGTCCTCACATTTGTACACTTGATCCTTCGACCCTTCTCCCCATCCAGGAGACTATTTTCCTTATTAATAAACTGACTTACTTCCCCTGTAGCCTAAGTGCTGCTCGAATGTCTCCTGCTATGTCTTGTAGAGTATTCACAAAGCCAGCTGTATACCACAGAGCTTCAGGCAGAGGCTGTCACTAGTATCCATCGGCTATGTTTCCATTTCCCTTTGAAGAACATGGCTGTTTGTGGTCAGAAACGTTCAGGTGGAGTTTATCTAATTACCTTGTCTGCCTGCATAACACATGGATAGCTAGGACATGATATAAGGAGCATGATAGCCCAGAGACAGGCAATCTTGGTTCAAGTTCTAGGCGCCCATCTGTAGTGGTGTCACGTTTGAGTTATTTTTCAGTCAGGCTTCTGTAACTACTGTGAGAACTGGCACACACCTGTGTCCATAAAAGCTAGCAGGTTTAGTTTATCTTTAGTGCTTATTAAGCCAAAGGAAGCCTGAGAAGTGGAGTTAGCAGCAGGGCAGGGCGGGGCGGGGTGGGGCGGGGCGGGGCTGCTTCCTGTTGTATCTTGAGCCTCACACCTCTCAGTCATGTTGGTGTTCATTTTACACAAAGTTGTGGGTGTCCTGAAGCCTAAGGTGCGTTAGCTTCCTCATTCACTCATTAAAGAGCATTTCCTAGGGCTAGAGAGATGCCTCAGCAGCCAGAAGCATTGGCCGCTCTTATAGAAGACCTGGGTTTGATTCCCAGCACCCACATGATACTCACAACCATCTGTAACTCTAGTTCAAGGTGATACAGCACCTCCACAGGCATCAGGCACAGACATGATACACAGACATATGCAGGGAAAACATCTGTACACATAAATTAAAATGATAATTAGAATTTTATTTACTAAGTGCTCTCGAGAACAGTCCTCCTTTGGACTTGAGGGTAAGCTGCCCTTGAGGATGTACGCTTGGGAGAGCTGGCCTCCCACCTGTCTCCCATGCAGTGGTGTAGACAAGGGAGAGATATCCTCCTCCCTGCCTACAGCAGGTGGGAAACCTGACCCTGGGAACATGCGAGCAGGAGAGCTGGCCCTCCCTGTCACCGGTTACAGCACTTGGGAGAGGGGCCCTGTACCTCGCCTGAGCAGCACTAGTAGAGCTGACCCTAGTGGCTGGGGTGAGTCAACCCTGAGGGAATCAGTTCAAGATAACTGGCCCTTCCACTTGTCTACCCTGCAGTGACATGTGCAAGGGAGAGATGCCCCCTTACCCCTTGCCACCTAAGACAGGCTGGGAGCTAGCCCCAAGGTCATCAGAGTGGGAGAGCTGGCTCTGCCCCTCACCTGCAGCCCTGAGAGAGCAGGCCCTGCACTTCTGGGCAGGACAGTAGAGCTGACCATAATGGGGGTGATGCTGATAGGCCTGCTCCAAGGGTTTGAGAGCGGAACTGCTGGCCCTGCAACTTGTCTGTGCCCTCCCCTCCCCTCACCCTTTGTCACCTAAGGCCCTGGGGTCAGGAGAGCAGGAGAGCTGTCCTGTCCCTCGCCTGCTGCAGCACAGTAGAGCTAGCCCTGATGTGGGGGTTGAAGGCGAGCCAACCCAAGGGTGTGAGTGTGGAAGAGCCGGCCCTGCTTCTTGTCTGTTGGGTTGTCCTCTCCTTAGTAAACAGAAGTGGAAGTTCTTGCAGAAGGGAAAGGAGAGAAGGAAAGAGAAGATCAGATCTATGTGATTGGAATATAGTAAGCAGCAGGGGAAGAGAGAATCAGAGAAGGAGGAGATGTCAGCAGGGCCTTGGCTGCTGGAAGGGGTTTCTGCTTCATTCTCAGTAAGTGGCCCGTGCCTAGAGCTTCTGAGGGGCTGAGGCATGCACTGAGCCGTGCTATTGTCCCTCTGGCTGCTCAGTAGGAATGGCCTGGTGGGAGCAGGAATAGTGTCCGTAGCAGTCTGTTACCCTGCTCTACTATTTTGGTTTTCTTTGAAGTGCCTTGTTTCTCATGGCTTCCATAGCTGTCTACACTTAGAATGCTTAGTAAAGCCGAATACTTCTCCAGTCCTTTAAAAATGCACAGTAGCTCTTCAGTGAAGTCGCTGTAGAGTGAAATGGGAAACCAACATTTAATTTTAGTCCAAGGTCCTGTTCAGTCCACTTCCTGAGAGCCCTAGAGTCAGAAGTTTTAGGAAGGATATACGCTATATTGTGTTCACATTCTGCAGGACACTTGTGTAGTCTAACAACGCAGCGCCTTGCCAGGTGCTGAGGGATTCTGAGAGGATTAAGGCACTGCTCTGACATTGGGAAGGTTATAGTTCTGTTGCTGGCAGCAGATAGGTAATTAAGCCAGGCAAGAAAGTGGTTATTGAATACATACTATGTTAAAGGCTCAAAAAGTGGGAATAATTCTCTTGGGAGAGGATCAGGAAAACCACTTCGTAGAATCAGAGAATGTTTGAAAGAAGGGTAAGAGGGTAATTTAAGCTGGTGAGTCAATATGCAGCAGCATCAACCAGATATTGATGGTAAGCCTGTAGTTCCAGCACCCGGAGGCAGGAAGGTCAGGGCTTCAATGCCAGCTCCCACTACATGAGACTTTATTTTGAAAATCGCAAGATTAGCATTTGATGTTATGAGATTACTTTAGTTCTGTGAGAATTTCCTTTACAGAGAGAGTTACCTTGTTTTGTTGTTTCAATTTTAAAAAGAGAAAAAGAGATGAAGGAGAGAGAGAGGGAGTAAGGGAGGGAGAGAGGAAAATAAAAGAAAATTGAGACTGAAAATTTCAAACATTTTTCCATCCAAGGACTCACCTTAACTGGTGGCAAAGCTTAATGTTACCACTGATCTACCTGAATTTAGGGTCTTCCTTATTCCTGTCATGATGCAACTTTCTTGTCTTTTAATAATGACCTCCTGAGCATCCACAGACTTTTTAGTGTGCTATAGAAGTGCATTCTGGGAGAGGTTCTAGGAAAGGAACTTCCAATGGTTTTTCTCATGATGTCCATGAGCCTTTGCTGGATACGGATTAGCACTGCATGGGTCAGTGATGTTTGGGAAACCCCACCAGGGGCCCTGTATTTATTATGCTTTTCTGAATGACTCAGTTATTGTTAGAGCGTGCCAGAGAGAGCTGGACGCAATGTGAGGAAAGGGTCCAGAGAGGAGCGCTCATCTGAGTTCCATTGACTGAGACATTTAGTTTTAAAAGGAGAAACGAAAAGAAAAGAAAAAACCCAATGTTTGTGCTTGTGTGTTTTTAAGTAATCCATAACACGAGAGCCTTTGTGGTAATGAGACCCAGGTGTCCTCTGTGTCTGTGTCCCTTCATGCAGGCATGATTTCTTGGAAAGGAGAGTCCATATGTCAAACAGTGTTTCACTGAGGACATGGAATGACTTCATAACTGCGGTGGCACTGATTAGTCTTAACTATTTTGTCCTGTCTGCATCAGAGGGTGCTGGGTCCCTTAACAGAGGAGCTGCCTCAGGGCCTGGGAAGGCGGGATGGTAAGAGCTGTGAGATCACTCTGCGCTCAGATGCATTGCGATATGAACAGTTTGTCCAACATAGAACTAAAGGATCGCTGAACTGACTTAGAATGTTTGTGTAGCTGTTGTGTGTTTGTAAGAATGTTTATCATAAAGATTATACAAAAGCTTTATTGTGGCTTTGGGCTTTGCCTCCAAGCCCTTCGAACACTGTTGAGTTAGTATCATTTCACATACCTAAGTCTTACAGTTCCCTCCCTCCCTCCGTTCCTCCCTCCCTCCCTCCCTCCCTCCCTCCCACTTCTCACTAGCAGAAGTATCATGTGTGACCTTTCTAACTCCCTAGAGCAGCCTCGGAAACCCACACCTCTGCTCTGTGTTAGGTGTGGCGGACGTCGTTAATGCTTTCTGGAAAAGCACATCTCAGAGGGCCATGTTTTGGCTTTGTCAGGTAAAACATCTTTCAGATCTCAGAATGCTGGGAACCTTAAACCTTTTGGTTTTCAACTGAAATGATTGGCAACAGACTGTGACATCTGAGGTTGCACGGCCTGCAGTCACCGTAATTAACCACATGAGTTCCCATTTTCCCACTGGAGGCTCAGTGGTCTTGGGGTGATGAAAGTAACTTCCCTACCAGGAGGTGGTTTTCCTTTTGAGGGTATTGAAATACCCCTGGGCCCTGTAAGGCTCCACGCGTGATCCTTTTAAAATGCTTTTTAATATAAAGCTTCAATATTGGAAATCCAACACCACAGTGTTTAACTGTGAGGCTGGTGAGGCGCTATGGCCTGGACCGGGAAACATCGTAGGGTGTTTAATAGGTAGAGTGGGGAGTCTTGTGGCTACAGTGGAGACCGTGAACAGCCTGAACTGGAGCTCGTTTCCAATATTACCTAACTCTCTTGTCCACTCTTTCCTTTGACTTTTCCTTTCTGTGCGGACACCTCTTGTCAAGATTCCCTTTTAGGTTTACATTTAAGCAAAATTGGCTTTGCTCACTGGGGAGCTGATGTGAGATCACACCTTTGTTCTTTTAATAAAGGTGTGTATGTAGTCTAAAAACATGCAAATGTAGTTTTTCTTACCATTATCCTTTTAGTAATTTGAGAAGCCTGCAGATGCTTGAGGTGTTGACTGCTGGTGGTTTGTATTTGACTTTTTGGAAGGTTCTGGAAGGTTCATCAAAAGTCTTTTTTGTTGCTTCCTGAGAATTTTAACCCCTTTCCTAGCAGGTTCTGCAGGAAGGCGGGGGGAAGCTGAGCGTTAGCGCCGCCGTGGTGGGCAGTGTGCTGCTGCAGGTGTGAGCCCCCTTAGTCCTCCTCCTGCTTTCAGAGGACGGTTCCTTAGACAAGGTCCCTTTGCTCTGAGGATTGTTTTTAGTTTGGTGGCTCTGCTCGGTCTAGAAAGTAGGAGGGTGAGTCTCCACTGTGAAGGCTCTCCCAGTCTCAGCTGTGACTCCAGACTTAGATATTGGGGAGCAGCATATTTTCAGGCCCAGAAGCAGTTTCCCCATTCATCCCACTGCTGTTGGTTTTTACCGATATGATTTTGACCAAGCTGTCCCACCTGGGCCTCATCTGTGCCATCGGGGAATTGATGGTCTTACTGCCATGATAGCTAAGATTTCTCTTATGAGAGAATTCATAATTTAAATTACTTTTTGTGACTGGAGAAAAACCCCCAATTGGTAAAGTGCTTGTCATATGAGCATGGGAACCTGAGTCCAAGCTCCAGCACCTCCGTAAAAAGCGGTATGTGGTGGTGCATGCCTATGACCCCAGTGTGGGGAGGGGGCTCCCTGAGACTCAAGTTAACTCTGCCAGATCAGTGAGCCCCCTAAACAAGACAGACAGCTCCTGAGAAATGATTAATTTCCGGCCTGTGCTGGTACACGTGTGCATGCACATGTGCACAGACAGACAGACACACACACCTGCATGTGCACACACATTAAAAGTAAAGTACTTTTAGTTGCTAGTATAGTATGATTTTTAAAAAGTTTCTACAGAGGCAAAATTGTTAATAAAGTATTTGGTTGTGCCTGGGGAAGAGGACATCCTCTCTGGAAATAATTGTGATGTTAATTAGGAGTGACCCGCAGTCACCTGAAATGGATGTTGTTCTTCGTTTTCATGAGGTGTTTGGAGAGAACAAGAAGGACTGCCTGTGATGCCTTTTTGTGAAGCACTACAGAAATGTGTGATTGCAGATTTAATTTTTTAAAAAAATATTTATGTTTATTATTTTTGATCATGTATGTGTAACCGTGTCTGTATGTAGCTATGTATGTATATGTGCAGATGCTCCAGGAGGCCAAAGGCATTGGCTCCTCCTGGAGCTGGAGTTACATGTGGCTGTGGGCCACCTGATACGGGTGCTGGGAATTGAGTCAGCTTCTCTGGCCTCTGTGTCTGTGTCCCTTCATGCAGGCCGTCTCTCCAGCCCCGATCACAGACTTTTCATGTGCACTTTTCCTTTAGTACAAAACTATGACAACACTGGGATAGTGCATTTGAATGCCGGCTACATTCTAGAGCTCCAAGTTAAATGAGTAGATACTATCTTTTGTTTTTTAACAAGGTTCTGTGATAGCGTGGGGAGAGTGTCCTTACAGAGGGCTATGTCGGGCCCACTTACGAGCTGTTTCAGTGGACAGTTCTTTAGTCTCTTTGTGCCTTAGTTTTTGTTTTGTTTTTATTAATCTGTAAAATGCATGAAACCATACTAAAGGAGAGTTCAGTTTAGTATTTGGTGGTGAGTAAACGAAGTGAGTAGCAGTGAATAGTATTTGTTTATAGGGCAATCGCTGAGAAGCGAGGAGCCGTAGGTAGTAGGAAGAAGGGTGGTGGGTGCATTCCTGCCTCGAAAAGCTACTTACGCAGATACTGAAACCATAAACGGAATGATATGAACATAGGATTAGTAATTGAAGTTGAAGGTGTCCTTAGGAGTCAGGCAATAATAGTAAACCATCATTTAGACCCTCTCTTCTCTCTCATTGCGGGGTATCCCAGAACCTGGGTTAAACCTTTGCACATGTGTGAGCTTTTTAAGGTACCTAAGGAACACTGTATGCTAGGTGGGACGTTTGAACCCTTCCATTGCATCATCTTAGTTCTGAGAACTTGAATAATCATTTACACCCTTATAGGTAGTAGTAGAAATATGAATGGTGAGTTTTTAGAATATAATTGTTTGTATCTTTTTAAAAGCCAGAAGCTTATATTTATATGACACATGTGTTTTCCCCTCATGTAAGTTACATGACAAGGTTAGTGTATGAACAATAAATACAGTTTGGGACATTCACTTCACTGTGGAACCCATTTCCCCTTTGCCTCATCTCAGATCTCCCAGGCTTCTTTGTGCAACATCAGTATCTGAAGCATGCCTTGGAAGGAGGTGGTGTGTGTGGGGTTTCGCTTCACTTCAGAGTGAGTGAGTGTCTTAGTCAGGGTTCCTTTTCCTGCACAAACATCATGACCAAGAAGCAAGTTGGGGAGGAAAGGGTTTATTCAGCTTACACTTCCACCTTGCTGTTCAACACTAAAGGAAGTCAGGACTGGAACTCAAGCAGGTCAGGAAGCAGGAGCTGATGCAGAAGCCATGGAGGGATGTTACTTACTCTTTCTTTCCCTGGCTTGCTCAGCTTGCTTTCTTATAGAACCCAAGACTACCAGCCCAGGGATGGCACCACCCACAAGGGGTCCTCCCCCCTTGATCACCAACTGAGAAAATGCCCCACAGCTAAGTCTCATGGAGTCACTTCCCCAACTGAAGCTCCTTTCTCTGATAACTCCAGCCTGTGTCAAGTTGACATATAAAACCGGCCAGTATAGTGATCTTGTACAGCATTTGGACTCTGTTACAGTAGAACCTCTGACTGATCACAGAGACACAAGTATTAATTTCTCGCTTTAAAAGGATGCGAAGGAAAGTAATGGCTATTCGTGCACACTGAGAACTCTCCGTAAGATGTCTTGTCACAGCTGACCCAGCCCACTACTCACGGGGAGATAGCTCTGTGTATATTTAGTAGGTGCAATTTCAAGCCTTATTAATATGTTTATATTTGCATAAGTTAAAATAACTTAGTCTGATTACTATTTTACTTACCACATATTTGTCTAAGACTTCCTCAGAGTTCCATCCGTGAGGTAAACGGTTGTATTCTTTTCCTCTGTTTTCAAACTTACAGCCAAAGATGATGGAAGCATTGCCGTCGGCCTTGGTTACACTGCGCACTTGGTCTCCATGATCTCCTTCTTCCTACAAGTACCCCTCAGGTACCCCATAATTCACAAGGGGTCCAGATCAACAATCAAAGATAACATCAATGACAAGCTGACAGAAAAAGAGCGAGAGTAAGTGTCTTCTGCTTGTGTAATATAAGCTGATTGGAAACATTGTGAAACGCTGAGTATGCTGGAAAGATGAAGTGTTGTCTACTGGAGGACGGTTTCCATATGCCCTGTGACCTTTGTGCAGTGCACCTCCTAACATGGTGAGACTGTCAGAAACAAACTAACTGTGCAGCAGGGTGTGGCCTAGTGTGACGTTCCAGGCGTGTGTGCTGAGGCTTTAGTCCGATCCTCAGCCCTGTAAATGAACTTTCCACAGCCTGCAGCCCAAAGAAGGAACCATAAAGAAAGTATGCAACTTAACCTGAATGTGCATGAGCATGGAGCATGGCAAAGTTTGTGGAGCATAGCTGTATCTGGGCTCATGATATTTACACCCTAAGTACATACATCAGAAAAGTTATTGGAAAGTAACTTATCTAAGTCTCAAAGTGATGCAGCTGAAAAAACCGGTCAGCAGAAGCTTGGAAAATCAATGGAAGGAAATAGTGAGGGTCAGAGTGGGGCTCAGCCGGGTGGAACACAGCGGGGAGGCTCAGGGCAGCTGGGTGACTGCACAGTGGGGAGGCTCAGGACAGCTGGGTGACTGCACAGCGGGGAGGCTCAGCACAGCTGGGTGACTGCACGGCGGGGAGGCTCAGCACAGCTGGGTGACTGAACGGTGGGGAGGCTCAGCACAGCTGGGTGACTGCACAGTGGGGAGGCTCAGCACAGCTGGGTGACTGCACGGTGGGGAGGCTCAGCACAGCTGGGTGACTGCACAGTGGGGAGGCTCAGCACAGCTGGGTGACTGCACAGTGGGGAGGCTCAGCACAGCTGGGTGACTGCACGGTGGGGAGGCTCAGCACAGCTGGGTGACTGCACGGTGGGGAGGCTCAGCACAGCTGGGTGACTGCACAGTGGGGAGGCTCAGGGCAGGCAGAAGGCCTGGTCTTTGAAACAACAGACCAGTGCACAAGGCCCTGTAAGGGAAAATTTAGAAAGAAAAGCAAGAAGACATAATAACAGATCAAGGAATTAAAAAAAGGAGAAGCCCCACAAGTACACATACAGGTGTCAGAGTGAGGAGACCATGCGGACAACTTTAAGCTAATACTTTGAAAATTCTAGCCAAGGGCCTTAATTTCTAGAAAGACACTACTTTCCTACATAAATAATTGGCATTTAGAAAACACCAGAGTAAGGCAGGAGTGTGACTTGTAATCTCATCGGCCTCAGCACCTAGGAGGTGGGATCAGGACCAAAAAGGGGAAGCAGGACAGGAGCAGGAGGGAGATAAGACACCAGTGGCCACACAAGGAATGGGAAGATGGCAGATGCTAGATGAATTACTCTCAACTCTGGCTTCACATTAAAGTCACCTTGAGAGCCTTAAAAACTAAGCTTTTAACCCCTAGATTCCTGACCCTCTCTCTCCACAGAGATCCTGACTCCATCAGTGGCACTTGGATCTGAGCGATACTTACAGCTTCATTAGTGGCTCTGATGCATAATGTGGTTGAGAACCTCTGTCCTAGTTAGGAGATCTTGTTTCCATGGCATGAAAGTTTAGACGTTGCCATGTATACTCAGGGAGCTTGGAAGCTCTTTAGCACCACCGTCTTTAAAGTGAGCTGTACAGAGGGGAGGGAGCCTAGCAGCTTGGTCAGCCTCAGCATCCATGTGTTCCAGCTGTATGTGTGAATTCTGCATCCATGGGCTAGCCAGCATTCAGTTACAAGTACTGGGGGGAGGGGATAGTTGTGTCTATATTGAACATGCACAGTTATACTCTAGACAGTACAGTAAAACTTTTAAAGAATTAAAAAAAATTTAATAATGAGTATATATGTGTGTAGAGGGGATGTTATGCTGGAGGTCCAAGGAAGTCATCAGATATACTAGAGCTGGTGTTACAGGTAGCCCTGAGCTGCTTGGTGTGGGCACTCTTGTGGGATCAGTCGATGCCCTTAACTGCTCGGCATCTCTCCAACCCCCAATATGTCAGCTATTGAACCATTAATGAATAGTGTTGCTATGAATATTTACTTACGGGTGTCTTTAGTACCCATTCTGTTCTTTGGTGTGTATCCCTACCAGTGCAGTTGATGGGTCTTGTGGCAGTCATCAGATAGTAGGACTTAGAAGCATCTTAAAACATACCATGAATGTGTGTAGGCTATGTGCACACACCAGGACATTGATTTGAGAATCGTGGGTTCTGGCATCCATGAAAGAGGGTAGGGTTCAGCCTTCCTCAGGTATTAAGGGATGTTCTGTGTCTGGAGGAAGAAAGGCTTTCAGCTAAGGAGCATGTGAATAAGTTAGATGAGTACCTTTTTCAGTGTGGTGATTGATTTGAGCCCAAGTATACTTCTCAGTTTAAAGCCAAAAGAAGTTGAAGGAGAACCTATAATATATTTGACAAAGGGAACATGAGGTGGTTTTCTCTTGGATTTTTTTTTTAATCAATTTTAAATTTATGTAGCACAAAATTCAAGATTTTAAGTGTTTATTCAATTTTGTGCAGCTAGCATGCCTATAGTTCTAAAGCCCAAAGCAGAGCCTGCATCTATTAAACGGCTTCTCCCTCAGCCCTGCCCCTCCTCAGTCCCTGGCAACCACCAATCTGTTTCTGTCTCTATGAATTCTCCTATTTTGGATATTTTATATAAGTGGAACCATACAATATGTGACCTTTTCTTCCTGGCTTCTTTCCGTTTGCATAATACTTTCAATGTGTCTGTGCTGAAGCAGAGCTGAACTTCATTCATTTTTATGGCCCAGTAATTCTCCAGCAAGTGTGTGCAGCACCCCTTCTTGTTTCTTCGTTCATCTCTTGATGGACGTCTGGGTTATTTCTACCTGTGACTCGCATGAGTACTGTCGCTTTGAATATTTACTCATGGTTGTTTGAGTGCCCGTTTTCAGTTCTCTCCTTCACCTCTGTGAAGTTACTGAGTCACACAGTGAGTAGGCTTAACTCTGGCAGGAAGCCCCAGTGGGCAGCCCTTGGCAGCCCTGCCATCTGCGTTCCCAGATGTGAAGTGTACCCTCTGTGGGTTTGCTCTGTTATGCCTTTACTGAACTGTGCTTTTTTTTCACTGTTTTTGCTTTTTTCTTATGCTTAGGACAGTTTGTATATCTTACTTGATGAAATGTCTCCTCTTATCTATCGCCCATTTTCTAATTGGGTAGTTTATTTTTATTGTTAGGTTGTAAAAGTTATTTATGTATTCTGGAAAGTAGACCCTTATCAGATCAGTGGTTTGCAAGCATTTTCTCTCAATCTATGAGTTGTTACAGTTTAAATAAAAAATTAAAGCCAATGTTATATGCCTGGGTGTGTTGTTAGAGCAGAGGGGCTTCCAGTCGGCCCCATTGTCAGTTCCCATCTGCCAAGGAGTTACTGAAAGAACCAATCACACTCAGCTTCATCTTTTCATAGGACCACCTTTGTCTGTCTGAACTGACTCCAAGTCTAGTCTGTGCTATTATAGCAGTGTGTGTGTGTGTGTGTGTGTGTGTGTGTGTGTGTGTGTGTGTATGTGTGTGTGTGTGTGCAGACATGTGCCGGTATGATAGGAGACTTATAAACAAGACTTTTTTTTTTCATTTCATTTCTTCTTCCTAGCTCCAGAGTCTAGGAAGCTCCAGGTCATGGTCCTGACCTTTTCTCTGTTCACTGAAGCTGGTTCCATCCCTGTTTCTGCATCTTCTAGACAGGAGGAAGTTGTGTTCTCATGGAGGGGGAGGGATGGAAGGCGTGTAAAAGTCTAACTCCTCCTGTCGAGTCCTTTTGCCATAGCTTTAATCCATTCATGACAGCAGAGTCCTTACGACCCCCACACCACCCCCGTTCAAGAAGAGGCTCCACCTGCCAATACTATTGAGTTGGGGTTACATTTCTGGCATTTCGTACCCCAGCATCCTAATTGTTCACTCTTCTTCCTGGGTGCAACCCCTAGTCATAGTGTTCAGTGTCCTCTTTCATGTAAGGACACGTGTCTGGTAATCTGCTCTTAAGCCCATCTGTCCATAAGTAGGCAGTGCTTGTTTACCTATCCTTGTAACGTTAGGCAGAAGCAATGAAGAGTTCCCTCATAGTCTCCTCAGTGTTCCTGGGTCATACAGTGTCTTTAATTCTTATACATTTGAGTGTTTTTGTCGTTTAGTGCTTATAATTGTCACATCTAAAACCTACTGCTCAGACCAATGTCAGAAGGAAGGTTTCTCCATCGCTCAGTCCAATGTCAGAAGGTTTCTCCATCGCTCCTCTTACTGGCTTTTATCATTTCCTTTGCTGTTGTTTTGTGTGTTGTTGTTGTTGTTGCTGTTGCTGCTGCTGCTGCTGCTGCTGCTGCTGCTGCTGCTGCTGCTGTTTTGAGACATATTTTTCTGTGTAGCCCTGGCCATCCTGGAACTTGGTCTGTAGATGACCGTCCTTGAATGCAGAGATCCACCTGCCTCTGCCTCCCAAGCGCCAGGATCAAAGGTGTGCGTCACCACTGCCGGCTGTAACTTTAACTTTAATCTTAAAGGCAGCTATTTGTTCCATTTTGGATTATTAGTTCTTATTATTTATAGTGTGTTGGAAAGGCTGTCCTTTCTCCCTTGAATGGCCTTGGCATCTTGGTTGCAGAAAAATAATTGGTCATGGATTATTTCTTAATTCTCTTTCAGTGGTCTATATATGTGCTTTTAAGCCAGAACCATAATAATGTTTGCAATTTTGAAGGGAAGGAACTCCAAATTTGTTCCTTTGCAGTACTGTTTTGGCTGTTTGGGGTCCTTTGCAATTCCTCAGGAATTGTAGGATCAGGTTTGCCAACTCTGAATGATTTTTGAAGGTGATTATATTGCCATCTAATGATCAAGTATTGGCATCTTACTGCTAATTATTAGTAACAGCTTGTCTTTGTTTAGGTCCTTTTCTGTTCCTCTTGGCAGTTTTATAGTTTTCCATATACAAGTCTTGCATGCTCTCGGTTACATTTCTGTGTATTTTCTTGTTGTCGTCATTTCTCTCACCGTGTTTGAATTTTCTGTATATTGGCCCATGTTGTCTTGAGCAGAAAGTTTGAATTCTTTCTAGCCTGGATGCTTTTGCTTTGTCTTGGTTTTCTTAGCTAATTGTTGCTGCTATACAACATCCAGCACAGCACTGAGTAACTGGGGAGAGAGGGCATCTGTCTCCTCATCCTCAGAGAACGCACCTAGCCCTCTGCCATGGAGGACTCTGCTACTTCAGGAGGCTCTCTGCTGTGCTCAGACAATTCTTTGTTCTCCCAGCGTCTCTGCCTTGAAGGGACAGTGGATCTCATCAAGTGAATGATCAAGAGGCTTCAGGGCTCTCTGCTCTCCCTGTGGTATAAGTCCCACTTGGCACAGTCTATAATCCTCTTAACAGGATTCAGAGTGCTGAATTTTGTTGACAGTTTTTACACCTGTACATGTAAGGCTGTCATTTTCTGTTTGTTAATGTGCATCTGACTTTAAGGTCAGAGTAGTATGACTTTCTAAAATAAGAAAGGCTTTGATCCCCACTCAAGGTCAAGCCTTTTTGGAGAATTTGAGGGAGACTGTTAACCCTTTCTTTAATAATTGTTTGAATTCACCAGTGAAGCATCTGGTCTGGGACTTTTGTTTAGAGATGTCTCAAGGTCTCTGAGATGTTTCTTCTTGTTCTGCTCCTGTCCCAGTGTTTCTGCATCTATTCTGTTGCTCAGTTATGTTTCTAGGTGTCGACCTATACCATCCAGGTCGTCCGGTTTGCTGGTGCAGTTACCTGCTTGTACTGTTTTCTGGTAATTTCTCTTTCTGTCAGGTCTCTGCTGTCACCTCCAGTGTCTGGTGTATCTGGGTATCTGCCTTTAATGATTTGCCATAGCTTAACAGTTTACTCAGACTTTTTAAGGAAATACCCATTAGCTTTACTGATTCCATTGGTTTTGTATGCTCGACTTTGTAAACTGCAGTCTATATAATATCCTTTATTTGCTAGGTGTTTTATTGTTGTTTTCTCATATATATATATATATATATATATATATATATATATATATATATATATATATAATTTATATATATAATTTATATATATAATTTATATATATGTTTACATAATATATATGTTTATATAACTTATTATAAGTTATATAATATAAAATTTTATTGATATTTTAATGACAGGGTTGGCATTTATAAATTTCTACATTTTTAATATACTGTGTTTTGTTTCATTTGTCTCAGCGTATTTTCTGATTTCCCTTATGATTTTTTTCAGTAGCCCATTGGTTAAAAACATGCTATGTGACTTTATTTATTTATTTTAGAATTTTTTGGTTTCCCTTTCCTAACTGTTTTATCCCATTGTAACTGGTTATTTCTATAAGTCCTTAAATTAGTATTTATTTTGTGAGCTATTTTGGAGACTACTTCACATGTACTGAAGAAGAACATGCCTTCAAAGGCAAGAACATGCCTTACCTCCACGTATGTGTACGTGTGTGTGCGTGTATATGCGTAGGCAACCATGTCACTCGCTCAGTGTATGTGTGAACGTCAGCGTGTTTCTGCTGAGTCTGGTTGCTTACAGTATCATGGCAGCTGCTTTGTGACTATTAGTCATCTTGTGTCTGGATTCTCTGGACATTACTGGAACCTTTAACATAGGATGTCTTCATCTTTTGTCAATTCTGGCTGTATTTGCTTCATTCATTTTGCATTGCTGCAGTATCCTGCATATGTTTTAGGGTATTAACTCTCTGTGGATTAACTCTTTTATATTGGTCTTCATAATGACCCATCTCCCCACTTAGAACATTGTTTTACTCAAAGAACATTTTTTTTTCTGCCTTTAATTCAGTAACCCTTAGTTCTTTTTAGATTATCGTCTGCCTGGAATATTTTTCTGGTTTCTAATTACATTTACTTTTGTGCTGGGCAGTGGAGCAAATGCCATGTCGTGCATATACAGGTCAAGGGACAATTTAAAAACTTTTTAAAAAAGCTTTATGTCTGTGCACCATGTATATGAGTAGCTGAGGAGGCCAGAAGAGGGCATCAGATTCCCTGGGACTGAAGTTACAGAGAGTTTCAAGCTGTCCTATGGGTGCTGGGGATTGAACTCAGGTCCTCTGGAAGAGCAGCCAGTGCTCTTAGTCACTGAGCCATCTCTTAAGCCCCCCAAAGGACATTTTTAAAAATATCAATCCTTTGCTTCTATCTTGGGAGGTGGGGATCCCAGAGATGGAACTCTGGTTGTCAGGCTTGTGAGCATGCGTCCCTTCCTCACTGAGGCAGCTTGTCAGCCTCCTCTTTGTCATTTTGGTTTTTCGAGACAGGGTTTCTCTGTATAGCCCTGACTGTCCTGGAACTCACTTTGTAGACCAGGCTGGCCTTGAACTCAGAAATCCGCCTGCCTCTGCCTCTCAAGTGCTGGGATTATAGGCGTGCGCCACCACGCCCGGCTTGTCATTTTGATCCTGTTAGAGTTTTGGGGTTTGTCTTGGTTTGTCTTGGTTTGGTTTGGTTTGTCTTGGTTTGGTTTGGTTTGGTTTGGTTTTGAAGACCCTCATTCCAGAAGGTACAAGTCAGAGTATCAGAAGTTCAGGGTCATCACTTGCCACACTGAAAGTTCGTGGCAGCCTGGGATACAGAATAACTTTATGTCCTCACATATTACATCTGTATACATTAGTGCCACTAGTATATTGAGTCTTCAGCCCACTGAGACACGCAGATGCATCAGATTCCCAGAAACGTCCCCAGGTTCCTCTCCCAAGTGGCTGTACAGTTTGCTTGCCTCTCAGCTTGACCAGGGGTAACTGCGTCTCAGCACTGCGTTCTGATAGGACGTTCACCCTACAGGTAGCCCCTAGACAAGTTGTGATAGACACATTTTTGTAGGGTAAGGTCTGCTTTGCTCCCCTAAGAAGCAACCACAAGCTCCACACTGGGAGTGCAGGCTACAGTCTCCAGGCGCGAGCTGAGCTGGAGAGATCAGATCTAGGGCGCCGGAGCTCTCTTCCCATTTCCCTCCTGACTTGATGGCTGGTAGAAACCTTTGACTATTTTCCAGAGTTTTGACAAAGTTGGTTTTGACATTTTTGCTTGATTTCTTTTTTTTTTTTTTTTTAACGTTTCTGGAGGATCAAGCCCTTTGAGTAATCCCTCCACTGTTTGCTCTGACATCAGTCAGTGATGAAAAATGTCACCTGTAAGAGATGAAAGGCCTCTGCGTGATATTAAACAAGAGAGACAACCATGGCCAGACAAGTGCTTGAGAAAAGAGCACCTTAAGATTTTAATTTTTCTGCTTATGTTTGTGTGTGTGTGTGTGTGTGTGTGTGTGTGTGTGTGTGTATACAAGGGCATGTTTGTGTAGTGTTCACGTGTAGGAGGCTATACCTATACATAAGCCTGCATGCCGTGATACATGTGAAGGTCAGAGAACAGCTTGGGAGTTGGTTCTGTCCAGCAGGGCCCTGGGGCAGCTTCCGGTCACTGGGCTTAACTGTGGGCAACAGGACCTCCTAAGCCGCCACGCAGCCCTCACCTCCCTGAAGCACAGGCTTCCTCTACCCTCTCAGCCCCCTGTGTGCCATGTTTTCAAAAGTAAATGTCCCTCCAGATTCTTACCAAGTTGCTACATAATAATCTGACTTTAGATGCAAGTTCTGTGGGAAACTGTTTTGGAAGGTAGAAGGAGGACTATCTCTTAGAATGTTAGTGTTCTTTCTTTAGATCACTGTAGAAGTCCTGAGGGTCGGCTGGATAGATGAGGAGCTCAGCAGTCTGCTGGCTGGCGAGACCTCTGCTGACGGTTTACAGCTTTAGTCTGTCAGGAGAAAATGGATTCTGTTTTCTACTGCTTTGCCGTTTTTCTGAAACCCATTGTATCTCGTTGACTAAATGTATTTTTTTGACGTTTTAATGTCAGTGAAGGTGAAGTCACCTTATCATTATTAGTATGTTGTATTATGCACTCATCTTAGCTTTACCTCAGTTAATGGTGCATTTCAGAATTGATGTCTCAGATTTTTGTGAACTATTAAACATTCAGACTGATTTTATGAAATTTTAGAAAATCCTTCAAATCCTTTTTGGAACAGCCGAGATGTAGAAATCAATGTATTATTATGCTTGTTGATTGACTCAGCCTGTCAGTTGATGGTTATTCTATCCCAGACCCTGAGAGAGCAGCTTAGACACGGTTTGCTCCTCTATTGAGTGTTCCCATTGGTATGAACCTTCCTGGGGCATTAAATGGAATCAGGCCTTCATGGGAGATGGAAAGGAAGAGCTGACTGACTCATTGGACAGATTATAGTTAATGTCCCAGAGGCCTGGGATTCTCTTGGCCACTGCTGTCTGGTTGCCTGCCTGTGCAGGCTGTTGCATGTGACGTGGCTGAGTTCACAACTCTTCGTGGGGGTTGGAGGAAGGGAAGTCATTCTGTCTGGCCAGTTAGAAGCATGGCTCCTCCTGGGCTGTGTACTGCACAGCATAAAGAGAAACTCGGTCTTTGCTGCAGGTCCCTGTAAGACCCGACCACCGAACAGGAAGGGTTTATCATAGAAGCCCAGCTGCAATGTGTGTCTTGCTTCCCTCGCTGATGACTAACATGCAGATTTCCAAAGTGGTTTTGAAAGAAAATGTATTGTTGATTGCTTCTCCGCTGCTTTCACTGTCTGGAGGATGACAGATACACTTGGGACAGAGACTGGGATGTCCCTGGCTGGGCTGGGCTGGGCCCCACAGGCCAGAGTCAAGGCTTTTGCAGCCCTCAAAGATGTCTGATGGGTTTTTTGGGTTTTTCCCCCCACTTTTTAAGGAATTTTTCCCCTTTGCTTTATTTTCAGATGGAGAAATGGGGTGATATAACTGGCAGGTACTTTTGAAACTTCCTGGCCCGTCTACAGAAGGACTTCACAGAGCTCTAAAAGATGGGCAGCTGGGCTTGTCCTGGTGGGCTTGTTGGAATCTGGAAAATGTGATTCTGTTCTTCACATTTCCTCACGTCTTTTTCTTGTACTTAAGTTTATTCCTTTTAGAGGACTCTGACCAAAATCCCAGGAATTCCCTCTTTATCTGACTGAGTCTGATTTTGGGGGGGAAATTAAATTTCTAATAGCAATTGTGATTTAGAATTTGATTTAGAAATTGTGATATGTCTAAGCTCAGATGGTATTGAGCCAAGGTTATAGTCGTTCCTGTGGACCTGGTTCTCATGAAGGCGGAGAGATGTTTTACTTCGTGAGCTAACTCTGTGCCCCAGTGTGTAAAGGAGCTTACCACATGGGACCCTGAGTCTTGAGTGTTTTCCTTTTTTTGTAGATCCCAAGGCAGGTCTGGGGTCCATCCCAAGGCAGGTCTGGGATCCTCCTTTAGTCTTTGTTTCTCTATTCCCTCAGCCTGCTGCTTAGCTGCCAGTTCTGATTTGAATGAATGAATGAATGAATGAATGAATGACTGGGATTTGGTTTTCTGATGTCATGTTGTTGAGTTGCTTGACTTTACATGTGTGGTGAGTGCCTGGGACTTCACTGAGCGTCACAGTAAAAGCGGAGAGGAAGTGCCAGTGCTCTTGTGTGGAGTGTTGAGCGCTGTAACTCTCTCCTCATTTCTGTCACCTACCTTGGCATTGTTATCTGTCAGCAGCATCTTAAAAGATCCCTAGGTTCCTTTCTGTAACAATTCTCAGCATCTGTTCATGAGTCGACTTTCTTTTTCTTTCCATGATAAAGTATTCAGACAGAGGCGACTTCATGGAGGAAGGGTTGATCTCAGCTCACAACTCCGGGCAGTCCACCTCAGCGGGGAAATCAAGGCAGTAAAAACTGAAGCAGCCAGTCACACTGTATCTAGGATCGGGAAACAAGTCCAAGGTGTGTCATATCATAGCCGCCTCCACGGGGGGGGGGGAGCTTAAGACAAGTGTGCTCAGACTGCACGGCCCCAGCTGGCCTGCTGAGCACCTTCTGGTCCATCCCCAGGCTGCTCTGAGTCACAGCCTGGGTTTCAGAAAAACCGAGCTCTTGTTCTTCCAGACACCTCATGTTACCTTTGAATTTGTTATTCATTGTCCATTCTGGCCTATCTGCCTTTAATACCTTCCCTAACCATGTCCAGAATCAAAATCATAGCTGCACATAAGCACGCACACCCTTCTCCTCTCTGGCCATCTGGCATTCTCCGCCTTTTGTTGTCCAGGAAGCAGCTCTCTTACTCATCTCTGAAATGAAGCACTTTGGTGTATGCGCATTGAGTTTTAACAACTCCCAGGTCAGTTGTTCAAGTGTGTCTTAATCGTTGTTTGAGGCGTGGGGTCTTACCATATACCCCAGGCTTATCACAGATGTGCCTGCTTCCATCTTTTTTTGTACTGCTATGTCTGTCTAAAGACTTTTCAATGTAGGAACTACATTTTTCTAGGTTATTAAACTATGTCCACTTCACACTGAGATCCTTAAGAGAATGAAGGGATGTTAAGTTTTGCAAATGCTATGAAGTAACCTGACCTTCCACACTGCGGTCTCCACAGTCTTAACTCTAGATGCTCTCACCAGGACAATGGTTATTTCACAGAACCCTTTGGGAGCACAGCAAGCTCTCACTTTGGTGCTTGCTATAATCCCGGGCTGCAGCAGCAACACTGCTATGCCGGCTGGGAGTGAGAGCAAGGATTGTTTTAAAATGAGGAATCCCCCGTGGAATTGCAGGCAGGAGAGATCAACACAATAAAAATGCAGAAGGTGGTTGCTGGGTGAGACAGGAAATGAACACCTTGTGCAGTTCTGGCTTTGCGCTGAGAGGGAAATGTGGAGAATGAGTCAGAAGGAATGGCGCGGCTGTTTCATTGCTGACACTTGGAAAGATATTGTGTGTGTCGCTTTTAATGAAGTGAGCCTCAGCAGCGCTGACGTTATTATCTGCATGAGGAAGTCTTCTCCAGTGTTTTGTCATCTCGGTTTTCTGCATCTAACTAAATTAAAAATCAGTAATGTAATGGGACAGTGGGACGAGAAGGAAAACCAGATGACGATGACACGTGGCCCCAGCCTGAACTCCTGCTCTGTGGTTTGCAATATATTCAAATCAGGGTAGAAGTTCAGGAATTCCCAGAAGGGAGACCGGGTGGAGGGATAATGTATTTAGTGACTGGTGGGCTGTGGTCTAAGTGAAATCGTGTTACATTATTAGAATGTATGACATCATGTTTGTCACAGGTGGCCCAGAATAGCAGTGAGGTATACGCCACAGGCTGGCTTTGCAGTCTTTCATGTTATCACAGACAGCGTAGGTGCTGTGGACTCTGGCAGGACTGTTCAAGACTTTGTTGATGTTTTATTAAAAGACACACTACTGTTTCCATTCATTCTGAGGCACAGGATGGTTTTGGTTAGCAGAGTAGGGAGGCGAGGACACTAAGAAGCCAGTGTCTGCTGCAGATGCCCTGTGAGGTAGTCTCTGAAGGCCTACAGGTGCGTCCCTTTGGCTGCTAGCTCAGGCACCGCAGTTTTACTTTCCCTCAAGCAACTGAGAAAACAAAACAACACAGACAGACAAACAAACAAGAAGTGCGCCGTCCTTTAGCAATGTGCAAGATTCTAGAGCTGGCCTGTCTGCCATGAGATCCATTTTGTCCAGGATGTGTCTGTGCTGAGTGCTCCTGCCTGGGAGCCTCTGAGCAGACGTCTCGGGTTAGCAGATCAGCTGCACCCCATAGCAGTGCTTGGGTCTTCAGGTGGCCAGTCTCGGTCAGAAGGGGCTGACAGCCAGCACAGAGCTAGGTTGAAAGACCAAGCAATAGCATACTGGTGACAGTAGTCCCTAGGCATGTGAGCCAGAATGCATGTGGCAGACTAGAAGCCCAGGCACCACCAAAGGGCAGGTCTCCTGCACAGAAGAGCTGCTGCCCGGTTTGCATTGCCCACCATGCAGGCCAGTGCCTGTCCTGTAAGTGATGAATTTGGGGTTGCTTGTTATCCTCTTTTAGGTGTAGATGAAAAAGAGATACACTTATAATTTAATCTTGAAGCAAAAATTCAAATTTCCTTCAAAGAAAGCTTGAGTAGTTAATAAATTTATTCAAACCACTATTAATATATATTTATTCTGGATCACATTGGTTGTAATAAACATAACTTCATTTAAACATATAGTTGCTCCTACCTGTACCTACCAGAAAGAGCTACATTTGAATTGTTCTGATTTTTTTCTTATTTTGAGATAAGGTTGTGCCATGTAGTTCAGGCTGCCTTCAAGCCTGCCATGTAATCCAGGCTGCCCCCAGCCCCCAAGTGCTAGGACATTTACCCTGCTCATGCTGGCTTTAAAGGATGACTACTGTAACTTCGTGAGAACCCATGCTTCCTCCTCACTCCGAGACATTGTCTGAATGCTTGCTTTAGCCACCTAGCTGCAGCTTGCTCATCTGGGAAACCGAAGCTGTGGCCTCCTAAAAGAGCATCCTTGCAGAGTGGTCTGTCCAGGGCCACAGTATTCCGCCATGTCAGTGCACTCAGTCACCCCACAGGGTAGTCACAGTCCTGTTCCTGCTCAGAGAACCTGTTGGTCTTGTTTCATTACACAGTAAACATGAGATTCAGGATTTTAGAATTAAAAACTCCTTGGCTTCACGTTCAGAAAGGTTTTCTTAAGTAAGCCACAGAAATAGCCCATACCATAAGTTTGATTTCATTTACAGCAAAAAGCAGCTTGCTTATAAACAAAAGAAAACAGAATGAAAAAGCAAGCCACAGGTCAGCAAGAAATATAATAGAGCCTGCAAACTAACCAAAATTATGATGATGGTGGTGGTTTCATCGTCTGTCTGTCTGCCTGCCTGCCTGCCTGCTTGAGGGTGTATGTATAGACCCCAGCACAAGTATGGAGGTCAGAGGACAACTTGAGACACAGGTCCTCCCCTTCCTTTCAGGGTACCCCAAGCTGGCCGGCCCACAAGCTTCCTGGGATTATCGGTCTCTACCTCTCATCACATCCTTGTAGGAGCGCTGGGATTACAGATGGCACTGCCCCTGACTTCTCATGGGTTTTGGCCATTCCAGCTCAGGTCTTACTTGCAAGCCAAATGCTTTGCTCACTAAGCCATCCTCTTGGCTCCAGAACATTTTTTCTCATGCATTTGTGTATAAGTAATAGCAAACAATCTAATAGAATGTGGATGGTATGGTGTTTAAGGTGTTAATAATACAAGAAAAATAAGCACACTAGGAACCAGAAAATGCAAATCAAAACCAGGAGAGGACCAGCATGATGGTGCTTGCCACTAACCAAATCCAACCATCTGAATTGGGTCCCTAGCACTCCCATGCTGAGAACCCACTCCACAAGTTCACTGCGCCACATGTGCACCCCCCACAGACAGACAGACACTGTTTTATGTCCTGGAAACTGACAAAATTCAGAATGTCTGTCTAAAGCCAAATTTTGTGAGCATGGAGAGGAGAGAGACCAGTCCTTTGATAATGAAGTTTGCATTTAGTTCATCTATTTCAGAGAGCAATTTAACAATACAAATATATCTGCACAAGTTCTGTCATTGAATACTCCTGCTGCTACAAAGCATATACATTATATAAGCAAACACTAAGTGCCTTTCTGATAGAAGTATTTAAGCGATTGCCCTTTGGTCATCTCTGCCCTTCCACAGAGACTTGCTCACAGTGTGGTGGCTGATGTTTGTACTAACCTCTTCAGGATTTCTATTTCTTTGCAACATTGTCTTCTCTACTTTTTAAAAGCTTCCTTGAGGCTAGACTCCATGTTTCTTAGGCCTAGCTTCTCCTCCCTTTGACTGTGAGCACAGCCTTGATGTGGGTGGCTAGTTTTGCTCATAACTCATACATTTTCATATGCCTTTTAGCTTCTGGATTGGTTTTAAATTTATAGTAGCAGGTCTCTATATTTTCTTTTGAGCTGAGACTGGTGTTAATAATGCCTAGAATGTTGAGTGCTACTCATATTAATAGGAACCTTTTAAAAAGACTTAGAAAAAGAATTAAGTCTTCCCATGATGCTTGTTAGTAACTCCCATTACTATAAACGATGGCTCCCGCGTTCCTGATGCAGAGAGTCAAGTGATGAAATATTAGCAGTGTTAACTGTACTTAGTTATAGGACCTCCCTGTTGTAAGAGAATTAAACACACCAGTAAGCGACTGAAGCATTTTATGATTTTAATTTGTAGAAACATAAGTTTAATAAGCTAATGAGATCTCTTGGAGTTTGATTGACACTTACTTAATATTTAAACTTTTTTAAATGTGTGGATGACACATCAATTTATTCAGGCAACTTCTCTTGCAAAATATTCCACAGGTGGTATATTTATTTTTGAGTGGATACTGCAGGATTTTGTCTAGCCTAATACATTTGGTACTAAAAGAAACCCTTTTAGAAGCCGTCTCCTAGTACTGAGCTTGATGAATGATATCCATGTGAAAGATGCAAGAAGTGTTTTCTTATTTTGTGGCTTCTGCATAAACCATAAAGAGAGAAGTCCATAAGTTGGTTAAGAAGAAATTGGTAAATAGCATGTTATTTTTTCTCAGAGATTTGACAGGGTGTTGGTCCTTTCTGAGAGGACAGATTGGCTGCATCTCACCAGAAGAAACTTTCCATCCCAAATTGTACCTCTTTGTAGACAGCAATGGGAGAGAAAATTATGATCATAAAGAAGAGTCTAATCTTGAGCTGCCTGAGATGTCACTCAGTGGTAGTGCACTGGCAGTGTCTGGAAAGGTTCCTGTAGGTCCCCATAGTGGGTGCGAGAGCACCAGGGGCACTGACTCTGCAGTGGGCAGATGGACCTGGAATTGCAGTCCTTTTGGAGAACCGAGGGGGGAACCTACAGGCCACACTGAGATGAGGAGAGCCCAGCCACCTTTGTAAGAGCTGGGGCTGTGCCTTCCTATCAGAGCAGTGCAAACGACCATCTGCCTTTCTGCCTGTAGTGGGGAAGAAAGCTGAATCCCCAATTCTGAGTGCTGTGCTGAGGTGGTTTGAATAGGTATGGCCCCGTAGACTCCTGTGTTTAAATGCTTGTTCATAGGGAGTGGCACTGTTAGGAGGTGTGGCCTGGCTGGAGTAGGTGGAGGAAGTGTGTCACTGTGGAAGCAGGCTTAGAAGTCGCCTATTACTCAAGCTACTCGCAGTGTGGCACATAGTCTCCTTCTGCTGCCAGCAGCTCAAGAACTCTCAGCTCCTTCAGGACGATGTCTGCCAGCACGCTGCCATGCTTCCTACCATAATAATAATGGACTAAACCTGATACATAAGCCAGCTGCAATGCAATGGCTTTTCTTTCTAACAGTTGCTTTGGGCATGGTGTCTCTTCACAGCTGTGAAACTCTAACACTACTGTAGATCAATCACTGCAAAATACCAGGATGGCTGTGGTCCTCCCCAGGGAGTAGCATGCTTCTAACCTAGAGCAAGGGTGCACACTGGCGCCATCTAGAGGGCAGAGGCCAGTTATCTGATCCTAAGTGTCAGTGGTGTCATGAGAAACATGGTCGGGCAGTGAGGAGAGAGAAAGAGAGAGAGAGAGAGAGAGAGAGAGAGAGAGAGAGAGAACATTGTGCCAGATCAAAGAGGAAAACAAGGTCTGTGGGGAAAGGGCTGCAAAGCCGGAGAATCCATGCACTAAAGAAACAAAGATAATTGAAAGGATTCTCAGAAGGAGGAGATAGCATCCATAAAACTCAGGTTGAAGGTTATGAACAAATGGAGAGCTGTGGGTGGATGACTCAAAAAGGTGGCCCGAAAAGGAGTAATTACTGTAAAACTCAAGCTAACGGGTAGGCCGAGTAGCCGCACCCATTTGTGTGCCATGAGCCACTAATGATTTGTTAATGCCGTTTCTAATATTGTCCTCTAAAACTGCTTGAATTTGAAGTCGTCCACTGCAGGGTACGGAGAATCTATTTTCCTCATACATTATCGGATGTGACCTGGCAGCCACCTAGAGCAGCTGTGACCTGTGAGGCTGCGGTGCGTGATTAGCAAAGCCACAGCTGCAGCTTAGTGAGTGCAGCTCACAGCACGTGAAGCAGAGGCAGAGGTAGCCGCTGGCAGGCAAGGTAAATGGCTGGGTGTGGCGGCACATGCCTGTCATCCCACCACTCTGGAGGCGGAGGCAGGAGGATTACCACAAGTTGGAGGCCAGGTTGGTCTTCATAGTAAATTCTGGGCTAGCTAGGAACAGAACAGTAATGATATATGCCATTAGTACAACCCTAGGAAGTCTGGCCACCAGTTACATCAAAGTGTATCAGGAATATGGTACTCAAAACTAGCAGGGCATCTACATGTTTAATCTGAAACTCATAGGAGAGAACTCTGCTTTCTGTGTATGAGTTAGTGAATGAAAATCAGCACCGAAGTAGGAAAGGGGGGGGGGAGAGGACAAATAGTAAAGGCCATGAAGGCTCAGTCAGAAGGTACTAAGTCAATCAGATTTTAGTAGGAACAGCAGAATCAATACGAATGTGTAGTATAAAGGGTTTGTTATAGAAACACAGTCTTGTGCAGTAGTGGGAGGAGCCAGAGGAGTAGAACGTCAAAAGGGGGAGTGCAAGGACCGGAGAAACGTCCCTAACCAGCCATGATGAAGATCTGGTGCAGGTGGTCAGTTCAGACAGGATTTGGAAGGTGAGGTAGATCCATCCAGCTGCTGAGTGGAACCCCAAAGGATAGCAGGTGGAGACCACAGAAATCTGCTGCCGTCACATCTGCTAGTGAGGCAGGAGTTGCTATTGGTCAGCAGGAGAGAGCAGCTTGTCTCTTCTACCTGGTCTAATCACCATGACCTTCAGTTTACAATGGCTCCACTTTCCCTCCAGCCCCTGGACCTTCTGCAGCTATCTTTTGGTCAACTAGCCTGGGTCCATCTGAACACTGGTATTCTGGAATGTTTACAGCTAGCCAAGTTGACCCAGTACATGTGAATAGGCTAGTATTCCATCCTAGGGCTATGACAGTTACCAGCAGTAATAACCACTCAGGAAATTATAATTCCCCTGTGCTTCAGGGCTCTGGTCTAAATTTTTACATACGTGAATATGTGTTCATCAATTATGGTACTCATCATGGACTTGTTCTGTAAGTTAATAGTAACAACAGTTTGGCAAGATCTAATACAACAGGGAACACAGTGTGTCTCTAAGTATATCCAGTAGAGAGAAATGCATGTAATGATATTTAATGTGTCATTATTTATTTTAGTGAAAAATAGAACAAATAAAACAAGATGAGCAGTGAACTACTAAGTGGAGTTCTGAGGAAGGCACTCAATAGTATCCGCAACAGCTGCCTTCAGAGAATACCAATGAAGACATAAACCACAGAGTGAGAGCAGCACATGGCTCCTTAGTCCCACAGAAGCCCTTGTCCTAAGACATGACATCTACAGGGACTCAGCAGATTATGAAGGCTGTGGCTATGGGAAGCCCGTGGGCAGCTGCCTCTCTGTCTCTCTCTCTCTCTCTCTGTTGACTTGGGAATTGACTTGTAGTTGTGGAGATTCCTGCTGAGGACTTTTGGTAGTGATTGTACACTGACCTGAGTGCTGGGGATACTTTGTTTCTTGATCCAGGTGCTGGATTTAAAGGAGTGATAAATAAGCAAATAATGTACTTAAATAAAAAGTTTACTTAGTTTACAAAACATACTAAGACAAATGGGAGTAAAGTCAGCTGTCTTTAACTTCCCAGTCTGTTATTCTAGCATTTCCCAAGACCACAAGGCCATGTGAAATCAGGGCCAGGTTACCCAGAACTGGCTGTGAGGTACAGGAAAGGTCAGTGAGAATGTCAGATGAGGGTGCAAGGACCCTCCCCAGACCTGACCTTCTATAAGTCTGACCCTGAGGACTTATAGAAGACAGTGGACAGTGCTCAACAACAAAGACCTACATGTCTGAAAAGTACACACACATACACACACACACACACACAAACATACAAGCACACTACCCATGCAGTGGGTTCATAATTACTTTAACAGATAAGTCTAGGCTGTAGAAATAATTTTCCCTCAGAAATTTTCAAGGCCTCACGGATGTCAGTGCTGAGTGATGCTTTCCAATGGTGTGGATGCTCTGGGGTCATCTGTGCTGTCGGTAAGCCCAGAAAACTCAGTGGCTCCCCAAGTTGGACTTTGGTAGAGTCGTACTTTGATCTGTCCTTGTCCTATAAGGAGGTGCTAGACCTTTGCTCCTGTAACAAACCTAAAAAGAAGAAAGCTACCTCCTCACCTCTCCTAGGAAGCTGCTGGAAGGTGAAATCTGTTAGCACAAGGGCATAAGGTGGGTAAGAGGGAGCCATCACTCAAAGATAGAACCCCTGGAGGGGTCAGAGGCTGGAGGGACACAACACCTCAGCTCCCCTGGGCCAATGGAGCCAGGGAATGGAGGACTCGGAGAAAAAGGAACCAAAAGACCACGGAAGGCCTTCATCACAGCAAGAGGGGAATTACATCACTTTCAGATCTGGAAAGAAATTAGACACACAGACAAACTTAGCAATGAAAGAAGAAAACAGTAAACCTAGGTAGCTGCCTATGAACTCAGGAAAGCCAACTTTAAGAAAAAGAACTGCACAGATTACATATTGTGCATCTGGGACCAAACTAATCTCTCCTGATCTCTTTGTGGTGGTAATAGTAGAGGATTGTTTGTAGATGTAAGCCAAGCTGTGGTGGTGACTGTCCTAAGAGTGAAGGCAAAAGCACACGTGGGTGTTGGGGAAGAAGAGGGGTGAGATATAATAGAGCTAGAGTCTCATCTTTCCCCATGGATTGTCAGGTCATTTTTAAACCTCACAATCAAAAGGGCCAAGAAGGGTATTAATTACAACGAGAGTACGACTCAGGGCGGGACTTAAAGGGTTAAGAGTAATTAGTTCTGACTTCTAGGAACTGGGGATAGAGTGCCTGTATTTTAGCTAGTAAACATACATGTAAGTGGATTTTTATTTAACCATCAGGCTTGTAAAAATACTTCAGGCTCTTAAAGCCACATACATGTATCATTTTTGTACAAGTAAGCATTAAGTGTGATTTCATTTAGTTTGTTGGTAAATGAATTGGAACTGTTGGATGAGCATTTACTGAATACAGGGCACCAGGCAGCCGAGTTAACATGTGAGTGTCAAGCAAAGCCTTACGTGCATTCCTGCTGCCCCAGGGTGTGTGCATGCTACAGAGTGCACGGGAGGCTTGGATTTATAAAGGCGTCAGGAGAGACACTTGCAGTCAGGAGAGACACTTGCAGCGGGCCTCAGACAAGAAGGACCGGAATCTGAGATGCCCTGCCAGCCATGGCCAGAATTAAGTCCTGGGGGGAGAGGGGGTGTGTGCAGGAAAGAAGTCTGGGGAAGCTGCGGGAGGCGGGGCTGACTCCCGCTCTGCTAGACGTTTCTATTAGTCACTTTTTCCTGGGGATTTTCTCCTGCCCTCGCACCCAGACACTCTTAATTTTGTTATTGACTTTACCATGCTGGGTTAGGTTGTTGTGCACTCTCCCCTGGCTCCCTGCCTCCCAAACTTTGGGTCTAATTTAAAGAGGGATGAGGGAAGGGAGAAGAAAAACTTTGTTATGCCTGGCCCAATGTAAACTACTCCACTCTCTCCCGACCGCACAGGCAGTGAGATATAGCTGTTATCCTTTTTTCAAGGTACTGAGATAAAGTAGTCATTTTCACGGTTTGAACATAGTTTTTAGAATTCTCAAGAGTAGTGTTGGACACATCTAGTTTTTCAAAGAAATGTAATAATTTCATATTCCAGAGTATTCATCCCTCTATTATTTGTGAGAAATGCTTCCCAAGGCAATTGTGCAGATCGTGTGTGTGTGTGTGTGTGTGTGTGTGTGTGTGTAAAACATCCTCGAATGTAGGGTTTGCACCCTGGATTTGTTTTCTTTTATATTGTTGGGTCCGAAAGAGGAAAGACTGGCTTAGAACAAACTAGCAGAGCTAAACCATATGTTTTCTACCAAATTAGAAACAGGTGAAGGTTGTTAAAATCCAGCAATCGCTTACCAAGGCTTTAGCTTGGAGTTTGTATTAAAGGCAGGTGGTTATATGTACAATAAAAGGCCGTCCCCAGCACACCGGCTTATTGATACATATGTGATTGATCTTTCTGGATAAAACAAGGCGGAGTTAATAAATCACTGCACATAGCTATAAAGATGTTTGGGCTTGAAAGCCTCTCCTGTAAGAGCAAATGTGGGCCCTGAAGGAGATTTATGAAGCAGAGATCCTTTTAGCTTTACTTAACAGCTAACATCTGACTGACCCAGGGGGACCATGGGAATTTATTGCCGGGCCATTCAAATATTTGAGCTGTTGTGTGATGTAGAACAGGTAAAGATTAGCCCAATAACAAATATGAGGCTGTAAAATAAAATGAGATTTCGATGGCGTGTAAGGACCTGTCAGAGGTCAGGTCCAAATGACTGGTCAGAACTGGGGAAACCTTGCTGCTAATTAAAAGGGACTACACCAGGCTGGATGTTTACACCGGCTGCTGTCAGCTCAGCATCTTTGGAGTTTCCTCCACAGAAGGCCATACTTCTCCCGTGACTGAGGAACTCTGAATTGCCTTTCTGTTCTCTGAAACTGGGCACGATGATCTGAAGTGATTTTTTTCAATTTCATAATTGAAATACATCTTTCTCAAATACATTCTGAATGTATGGGTTCCTAGACAGCATATGCACTTAGAAAAATTGTCAGCTAACTTATGTGTATAAACTTGAGCTTTGACATCCAGAAAGCAGGTATTTAGCCTCTGTGATACATGACCTAAAATTAGCCTTCAAAGCTTAAGTAGTTAACAGATTTATGGACAGTTATTGAAAACTTAATGTAGTGGAGTTCTGTGAACTTATCTCCAAATCTTTTATTCCCTTTAATTTATGTAAGTCTGGAAAGTAATGATGTGTGAGTATTGTTCCTGGGACTTTAGTAGCTGTATTTAGAACTTTAATGAGGCCATTGTTATTGGTGTCGACAATTGCTGCCTTTTTTATTTAGCCCTAAACTCAAAATGTTGTCATGAAAGTTAGGTCAGTTAGAGTGTCAGTTTCTCCGATATCAGTGGCTTTGGTGACCAGTGTATGTGTGTGTGTGTGTGTGTGAACATCCCCACAATTGTTATGAAAATTCTAAATAAGTTTGTCACTAGAGGGAAACACAAAACAATATGCAGAGGTTTAAGAGTTAGGTGTGGCCTGACGTGCCTGCCCCTCCCTCCATCCATACATTCTCTCTTTCGTCCTGTCAACAAATATGTCCCAACATGGAGCTTAGGAAACTGGGTTACAGTCCTGGGAAGACTGTAGCTCACAGTTTCCAAACCTATAGAAGAGTCAAGGAGCCTATGGGTAAAGCACACTAGAGTATGAAAGGTGCAGGGTAGGAATGCACTGGGCTTTGTGCAGTAACAGGAAGCAAGGTGAGCAGGACCCCACCTGGACCACCATCAAATGTGGGCACTCGTGGGGATTGAAGAGCTAGTGTGTGCTCAACGTGCTCCCTGCTGTGCTCTCAGCATCCTGCCTGTGTGTGTGCAGGTGTGTGTGTGCATGTATGTGTGTATAGAGGAGTATTAATGAAGGATGAAAGTATTTCCAAACCTTAAACTATTTCTGGCCCTTGGAATTTTAATTCACAAGGCTGCAGTCACTTAGACATTTTTATCAGTTATTGTTTGCCTGATTTGTTCATTCTATTATCTGTTTAAATGGATGTATTTAACACCCACTAAGAACTTCAGCTTAACCAGCCATGTTCTTAAAGAGATTATATTCTCACTGATTGAGGAGACAAGACATTTGTGTGAACAAATAAAGTGTACGCTAAAATGTGCCAGGTGCATAAAAGTGCCTTGTGATTTCAGGAGCAATAAAAAGAGTAAAATATGAGCTGTCTCCTTGAGGCACCTACAGATAGAAGGGAGGGAGATGGGGAGGAAAGCCTGTCCTAGACGAGGTAGTGATCTCTGAGTGCTGGCTCTCCTGGAAGGTGTGCAGAGCCCAGAGTCTGTTGCTGAGTGCTCATGGATTGTGTGAGCTTGGGACTTTGGATGCTGGCTTCCAGCGGAGGGCCCTTGTGCAGGTCCAAGCAGATAACGAAGCTAAGATTGGATTGTTTCCTCCCAGCCCAGGGCCTTAACTGATTATGCCCCGGCCTCTCTGGTTTTCTCCTCTCTCCCCTTAAAGTAGGTATTGGATAAATAGTGTTCACACAGGGTTAAGCCCCCGTTGTGTTACCAGCCGTGTAAGGAATCGGCTTGCAGTGAGATGCATTAGGAGGCTGAGCTGTTTAAACAAAGCTGCGCTGCAGACTACATCGGAGGGACTGTCTTAGACACCGAAAACACTGAATGGCTTTTCTTCTGGGTTTCTGCTCCAGATGGAAATGTCTTTTGGCATTGCTGAGTGTTTATGTACCTTGCAGGCTTTAATTGTCCAGTTTCTTTTTTATTTTTTTAACATTTACAGATTTTTGTGGGAACAGGTGCCGCTGGAGCTGGGCGATGCAAGGTGGCCATTAATGTTGTGGAATGTGACTTTGATTTTCTTGGCAGAAATTTTATTTTACAAAACTTACTATTAAAAAAGACAGGTTTTCCATCCTTTAATTATGCTGTGTTCACTGAACTTTGCCTATTTTTCACGTTATAGAAGAAACTGGGACACTTCTATAAGGAAACTGATACTGAGTTCGTTAACAGTTTCCACAGCCTGCCGCTTTCACCAAGGGTTTTCTGGGAGCAGGATACTTTTAACCTTATGGAATTATCTGGAACTTGATTTCCCTGAAATTCATTCCCTTTTTAGTTTAGCTCCAGCATTGGCAAATGGGCTGCTGTTGTAAGCCTTCTCACCATCCATCCCCTCTTTATCATTTTGGGGTGACATCTTGTTACCTCTCACACCAGATTCCATCTCTTTGGTTCATAATGATCTTTCATTATAGATTTTCTCTTCCTTCAAAGGAGGTAGAAGGGGGAAGATGCTCACTGATGTCCCCTGGTACTTTTTGTCTCTCTGCTGTCCTTAGGTCAGACTGTGACCTCCTAGTCTCAAGGGTCATGACTGGCATGTCTGTGTCTTCATCTGCCTGTCCCCACCACACAACCCTCTCCTGACTCTGCTGACTGCCTTTCCATTCCTTGAGAACAGTGTGCGTCCCCTGACTGGGCATTCTTTTTAGTTCCTGCCTCTTCAAGGTCTCAGCTAGTCATGCTGTCCCTGAATCCCCCCTTTCCTTTCTGAGGTCGTGTTTCTTGCCTCTAGAATGCTTTATGAATTACAGATTTGCTGGCATGGTTAAGCAAGCAGTGATTGGGCTCCATCGGGCTCTGAGCTTGTCTGTTTGCCCAACTGTTGTCTCTCCCAGCTGGCTCTGTATGTGGCACACAGTACCTCCTAGTTTGCTTTCTGATGCTGTGGTAAAAATAAAGGGAACTTGGAGGGAATGTCTATTTCGCTTACGGCTTACAGTCCATTACTGGGCTAACCCGGGGCAGGAACTTAAGACAGAAACTGAAGCAGAGACCATAGAGGAACGCTGCTCGCTTCCTGACAAGTTGTTTTTCTTACTTGTTGACAGTTGACAGGAAAACTGACCAGCACACAGTAATGGTTTGTTGAGTGAGTACTCTTCCCACAGAGGTGGTCGGTCCTCTTCCACCCTTCCTTCATTAGTGAGGCTCTTCACCATCATCTAAGATGAACTCTTCCGGGCCTCCCCTATGACACAGGACCTTGGAACAGCCTTCTGCGTCTCACTGTCCCCTCTTTCCCTTGTCAAGCTTGTCATCTCCATTGTCTCCTCTCCAGCCACTCCCAGGCTCACAGCAGACTGTCCCACTGCATTGAGACTCTTCCCACACTACCAAAGCTACCCAGCAGTGAGCTCACGGAGCAGGCTCCGAGCAGGGTTGATTGTTGACAGCCTTTCTTGAGGTCGTACTTTCCCTGAGCTTCTTGCTTGTCCCCATAGCTTAGAGTCAGGCTTTTTGAAGCTTT
Organism: Mus minutoides; assembly: GCA_902729485.2. Lineage (NCBI taxonomy): Eukaryota > Metazoa > Chordata > Mammalia > Rodentia > Muridae > Mus > Mus minutoides. The sequence goes on from LR750479.1 coordinate 257,766, forward strand.
TTCATTTTCCTAGCATTAATTGACATCCTCCAGGGTCTGAAGCTCTCCATGCCTGCCCACACCCGTGGTTTGGGTTTCTACCTAATGGCTAGAATTTCTCAATTGCTATTTTCCCCTCAATTTCTCTTCTAAATGTATTTGAGATATGTATGTGGTATATATATAATTTTATTAAGGGGAGGGGGCCCTGTGATATAATATTGCTATGTAGTCCAGGCTGTGTTGAACCCCAAGTCCTCCTGCTTCCACTTCCTTAGTACTGGGAATTATGTGATATGCTCTGACCCAGCCATATCTTTGCCATCAAAACAACCCATCACAAAATTCTTTCAGTTCCGCCCACTAGTACTGAAATTCTAGATTAGAATTATCTAGAACTCAGAACATACCTTCCTTTCTACTTCTGGACCCCTAATAAAAATGGTTTTCATTCTGGCCTGGAACATTGTAACACATGCTAAAACAGGTCTTAATCCCTTTTACCATACTGTGGCTGAAATGCTCGTTAAAGAGCTGATGTACATATGGACTTGCAAGAACTGACAGCATGCACAAGTTCAAACCAGACAAAGTCCCAGCACCGGGAGCTTTTGTGTTGTTTTGGGTTTGTCCTGCTTTTGGTTTTAAGAGAGAAAAAGAATATAAAGTTGGTGGTTAGGGAGGGGGATCTAGGAGTAGTTGAAAAGAAAAAGAATATCACCAAATATTTTGTATAAAAAAAAAACCAATTTAAAAATTAAAAACTAAAAAATCTATACCCCAGGTTAGGGATATAGTTCATTTTGTAAAGTGCTTATCTAACACTCGGGGAGTGTCAGATTAAATTCCTAGTACCATAAACTAGGCACATACCTGTAATCTCAGCACTCCGGAGGTAGAAACCACAGGACCAGAAATTCAAGGCCATCCTCTTGAGGAATTCAGGTCTAGCCTGGAGAACAATGAGATCCTGTCTAAAAACAACCCCAAAACCCAACCCCATCACAAACATGCATTACAAATGAATTTCCTGGGGCTGGAAAGATGGCTCAGTGGTTAAGAGCACTGACTACTCTTCCAGAAATCCTAAGTTCTATTCCTAGCAACCACATGATGGCTCACAACCATCTGTGATAAGATCCGATGCCCTCTTCTGGTGTATCTGAAGACAGCTACAGTGTGCTTATGTACATTAAATAAATAAATAAATAAATAAATAAATAAATCTTTTTTTTAAAAGAGGGTGAGGAAGGAGGAGGAAGAGGTAGAAGGGGTTTCCTGTGGTTTACAGAAGAACCCTGTTCCCTTGGCTCATAGACCTGTCCAACCACCCCTATAAACCAGCTAGCTGTCTATTTCAGTGTCCTCTTAGACATCTTTGAGTCTGCCTATCACACATATAAAATCTATAGCAACTCATGTTGGCCTCATCCTCAGCCTAGGAGAGATGACCACTCCAGCCACCATGCAGGTTCAAACCGGAGGCCTCTCAGGATGTGCTGCAATGGGAGTGGCTCTCCATGCTTTCTTTCCCTTTTCCCTATAACTTGCTCTCTCAGAGCATCTGGTTGTTGTTTTTAACTTGTTGACTTTGAAGAGAGATTTACTCACCATTAGACATAGGGAGAAGAATTATCAAACATTTATTATCAACATTATCAAAAAGCTGATTTCATTCATGTTCACACGAATTAGAGTAAGGCACAAGTATGTGCTGGGTTCTGTAAGAGAGCTCCATTCTCTGAATGAAGGAGTCCACTAACTGACTCACTCACATCCTAAAGTTTGGGAATAACACTGTTCACAGGACACTACAGGGACAGAGAAGAAAGCCATTACCTCATGCCTCTAGGATAAGATAACTCTCAGTTCCCAACATGGAGATTTTGACGTGTTTATGGGATATTTAGGTAAAAATGTCCAGCACATGATCACAAATATAACTATGAAATATGGAAGAAAGACTCTAGTATATAGTTAACAAGTGATAATCGTGGTCTAAGTGGCTTTTAGTGCTTTCATTTTTCAACAACATTTATTGAATCTCTCAATGATAGAAAAGCCTAAATACTAGAAATATAATACACAATATAGATAAAGTCTTCCCAGAGCAAACCTTCTGGTTGAAGGGGATGGACTCAAATGAGAACCAGATGATAGATAAAGTGAACTGACGGCCATTGTTTTCTGTTGAATTAACTTTTACTATGGAAGACTTTAAGCACATATACAAAGGCAGAGAAGATGGTATGACATTTCCGTAAGCCCAGCTATAATAATTAGGCACACTCATTACTCTTTTTTATCTATATTCATATTCTCTCATCTCAGTGAATTATGTCTAAATAAACCATCGGTATTGTAACATTTTATTCATAAGTACTTCAACATGTTTCTCAAAAGATAAGTCTCTAATACGGTGTTATGCCGTCATCACACATAAAAAACAAGTTTCTTAGTGTTATCGAGTGACCACTAGTTCATAATTCTCTAGTTGTTCCATGACCTTTTGTATGCTTGATTTCGCCAAGTCCAAATCCAAGGGTGTCCTTATATTTCCTTTATTTGCTAATATCTCTTGTCTTTAAAGTATTTCCATATTGCCATGAATGTCTAATTTGTATTGATCTTATATTTGAACAATAGTCCATGCATGTGAACTATGATGCTAGAATATTTACTACTTATGACTGTCAGTGGAGCACACATGAGGTTCCCTAGTGTGTCCATAGTGGGCTCATTTACAGAAAAATGGTTGAGGGTTACTTACAGAAGCATAGGTGGCCCCAAAGCAGCTGCACCACTGGAAAGTGTCACCCCAGCATGAATGACTTCCCCACATCTCATACATAAGTTAAAATTACATGCAGATGACTGGGAGGTGGAGGAGGGCGTGGCCAGCCTGTCAAGTGGAGTCAAGTGGCTTGCTTCTCTCCTCCTATGAAGGAGTGTCATTGGGCATTTGTTAATTTCTTACTGACAGGAGTGAAACCTAAAGTTTGGGAACCCATTGTCTCTCATACTTAATTTTTTCTCTTATCACTTGTCTCTGCTTAAAGACTGTGTTACTGCATGTACATTTATCCCACAATTTGTGTGTGTGTGTGTGTGTGTGTGTGTGTGTGTGTGTGTGTGTGTGTGTGAAAAGGCCTGATTATACAGAAAAGCTGTATAATGGACACCAGCACAGCTATAGTTGGCACTCTGCTAGGTCTCCTTGTTACTAACCTTTGCTCATCTGTCAGCTGATGCATTTTGATGCCACAGCGCTCCCCTCAGTACCCTACCTTGTGTAAATGGTTAGCTGTGGAGCCAGGGACTTTACATTTGGGGGGGGGGGTTGTTTCCTTTTGAGGTAAAACTTGGATACTGTGAGATGCATATGTATTAAGTGAACCATCTCTGAGGTCCTTAGATGTAAATATCTGTGCAATCCAATTCCTATTCAGATACAGAACATTCAATCTCCCCAGAAGCATCTCTGCCTCCCATAAATCACTGTCTTTCCTAGGCCCCTGGGCAACCATCATTCAGACACACACTGCAACCTGAACCTTTCTGTATAGGGCTCTGATCAGTCGGTGTGTTTGTTGCTTCGTTCATTCGGCTGTTGTGTGTAATGGTACCACGTTTCCTTGGGGTAATTCTTTGTGTGAGCAGGCCTGTTTATACATGGTCTTAATGGGGACCAGTGGTCCCCATTTTTCACCATCATGAAGAAGGTTGCTGGGCCCATTTCTGTATACAGTTTTTCTGTGCAAACATTTTCTGTTTGCTTGGTTGTAGTTGTGGAATTCATCTTTAGAATGTGACATTGTGTGCTGTGTCTAGCTTTATAACAGGCCTTTCTCCACGCTGTTTGTATTACAGTGTATGGCTTTGGGTGCTCCTCATCTTAAGTCTACTTTCATCTGAAGTTTCTCTCCTTTAGTCTTCCTGCCATTTTTTTTTTTCTGCTGAAACTAAGTGTCCATCTTCCCCATTAGAGCCCACATATTGTGAATTTTACAGTTTGCATTCTTTTGTTATCATTTAACATATCTTCCCCTGAGCCTCCTGTAAGACTGGGGTAAGGTTTTTCCATGGTGTGCTATCCTGGCGTTATTGATGCTTTCTTGTATCACATCTGGAAGCCCATCATATCCAGTTGTGCTTCTGTGTGCAGTGTCAAAGCTGGCGAGTCAGCCTGGCTGCTGTGATCGCCCATTGCTCCAGTTTTAGGTTGCATGGCCTTAGGAAGGCCTCTCTGAATGCGACTTTAGCCAGCGGTTAGAATATGAATGCTCTGGGGAGATAGAGGGAAAAAAAACTCTGAGAGAGAGGAAATAAGAATTTAAAACTACCAAGGTAGGAAACAAGTTTGGCATGTTGAAGGGACAGAGGGAAGGTCAGAGTGGGTCGGGCTTGCTGAGTGCTGAATGACAGGAAGTGTGTAATCCCAGGACGAAGGAGCAGACTGGTCCTAGGCCCCAAGGGCTGTGCTGTGCAGGGTACAGCACATACCCTGTTATGTCAGGGTATGGCACAAATTTTCTTGGATCTAAGAGAGAGGAGTGGGTCTATAATGATATCTGATCTTTCAGAGTGTGGTTTGACTGTGGGAAACAGGGTCAAGGAGCCCTTTGTTCAACCCCCTACTCTTCATGGTGTTAACTCCAGCCCAGAGTGTGGATATATATGACTTTCTTTGCCACCTTAAACTAATTAGCAAGCTTAAAATAAGATTATCATTTGTTTGGAGGATAGTAAATGGTCCTCAGAGTGAAAATGCTAACCAAGCAGGAATGGAGCTTCAGAAAGATACTCAGTGGGTCAAGGTGCCTTCCACCAGGTCAGCCCACTGGGTCTGTTCCCCAGAGCTCACACAGAGGTGAAAGGGGAGAGCTAACTTCACTGAGTCGTCCTATGACCTTACATTGGGGCTGTGGTGCAAATATGTATACACACAGTGGGTACATACACACACACACACTCACATGAGCACATACAGTGATCACATACATACCCAGCAAGTGAACAAGTACACACACACACTCATGAAGTTTGGAAAGTTAGTTTTGTCAAATGATGTTTTGCTGAGGCACACACGTTAAAGGATGTCTTGCTGAAGCAAACACATGAAAGAATGTTTTCCTGAAACAGACACAGGTGAAAGAATGTTTTGATATAGCAAACACGTGAAAGGACCCAGGCTGAAGAAATATAAATAGGACCTACGGAGAGTGGGAGGCGAGCATTGAGCATTGATTTGGTTTGCTCCGCCTCGTTGTTCTTTGCTGACAATATGCATGTATCGGTTCACCTTACATAGTGTTGTTGAGCTCAACTTGTGGTAAGGCTGCCACTGAGAGGAACTCGCCCAGGAACTGCTCCTGAGGTTCCTGCAAGGTTCCTGTGGCAGCTTGCCGGTTTAGCGTTCTCGCCTCAGGCTGGTAGGTGTTTGTGCCTGGTGTCTGCCTGCCCAAAGGACTGGTCTGTAGTTATTGGTTTGGTCCTGGTATCAGCCTGCCAAAAGGATTGCACTGTAGCTGCCAGTTCCTGTGTGGTGTCTGCCTGCCTAGAGGACTGGTCTGCAGCTGCTGAGTCAGTATTTGGTGTTTGCTATGGGACTGAACTTCTGAGAAAGAAGATCAAGCTCGCCTCCAAAGAACTGTTGCTAAACAGGTCCACTTCCCCCATATCCTAATAACTTTTCTCTTCCACTACCTCTGCTGAGTGGTGGGCTAGTTTGCAAAAACTTTATGCCTACACACTCAAATGAGTGCATACACACACACAAAATAAATGTAAAACAATGAAATGTGACAATAAATTAGAATAACAAATGACAAGTAGAAGAGGAAATATGGTTCTAAAATGTTTTTAAAAGAGTATGTTATGGGCTGATTAATAAATGTGACCTTTTGATGTAGAAACACATGCTGAGATACTTTCCAGTACAAGTGAAAGGCGACACCCATGCCCCTGCCTCTGCCTCCCTGCGGCCTCTTCTCCAATTTTACTTTAATTACTTTTCTTTTTCTTTTTGTTTTTTTCTGAGATGCCAATTACTCTCCATGTCAGTGGGCTGCCAGGTTCCTCCAGGTAGTCCATTCTTAAAAGCTAGATTATAACAGGAAGGACTGTCTAGTCTTCCAAGCTCTTTCTTCACTTACACAGTCCAGGCTGGCAACCAGGGAGTGGTGCCATCCATCGTGGGCACGTCTTCCCACCTCCATACAGTGATGGTAACTCTATAGCAGTGGTTCTCAACTTTCCAAATGCTTTGACCCTTTAATACAGTTCCTCACATTGTGGTGACTCCAACCATATAATTATTTTCATTGCTATTTCATAACTGAAATTTTGCTATTATTATGAATCGTAATGTAAATATCGGTGTTTTCTGATGGTCTCCGGCAACACCTATGAAAGAGCCTTTGAGCCCTAAAGGAGGAAGCCCACAGGTTGAGAAATGCCACCCTTGTAGGCATGCCCAGAAGCCCACTGCCCAGTATCTCTACAGTAGGGTCAGTCTTATTTCAATCGAAAGTCACATTCAAAGCCCAGGAGAACAATCGTGATGAAAATCTAATCTAGACATAAAGAAGACAATCTAGTTCTACATGAATTAAAGGAAAATATGTCCTCAGAACATATTAATGTTGTCATGCTTTCTACAAACACAGTGGACAGACATGATCCTTACACATACGGTAGAAGTGAAGCTGTTCCTTCTGTAGCTCAACCCCCACCTTCCATCAAAGAACCTAACCTACTGTGAGTCTGAGAAAAGACCTTGAAATTGTCACCAGTCTAGAGTCCTTTGTTTACAAAAAAGAAAAATTGCTGGGGTTGAAAGAGAAGTAAGTACTTATAATTTTTTTAGTAAGAAGGAAAATTAAAAAATGTCTCCCTTCGTGTGTCTCTGGTTTTGATTTTAAGAAAAAGGGTCTTTCTAAGTAGCTTAAGTTCTCCTGGGACCCAAGATCCTCCTGCTTCATCTTCCAGGTATAAGGATTAGAGACACACACCTTCACTCCTCGCTCTGTGGCTGGTGTTTTATGTATCTATGAACTTATACAGGAGCAAAGGGCTCTCCATGAGACCAAATACTCGGATTTCTTTTCAGGTACCCTGTCTGGCAGCACTCAATAGGTCTACAGTGCAGCCCTAGCCAATGCCTATCCAGATGCCCCTTAAGAACTGTAGTTTTGAAATGCTTTCTGGTTTTCCGAAGGAAAATGGAACCATTATGCATTCAGAAGCACACATGCAGTTCACAGAACCTTGGTACAGGGTGGGGGTTGGGGAGAATGTTATAGCTCATTCAGCTGGTGGGAAGCCAGTGTTTCCTCCTATGGTGGTTTCTAGGGTTTTTGTCAATTACCACAAACTTGATGGCTTAAAACAACAAAAATATACTCTCTCATGGACAACTGAAGTCCAAAATCAAGGTGTCAGTAGGGCCACACACTTTTCTTTCCCATTGCTAAGCTTCTAGACATTTCCTGGCTGTAGCTGGGTAAGGTCACATGACCTCTCCTCTGCCTTTCCCTTATAAGCACACCTGCTGGATTTAAGACCCACCTGGATAATCAAAGATGATCTCATCCCTAGATCTTTTAATATTTTGTGACCCCTTTTCCAAATAAGGTCACATTCACAGGTTCTGGGAATTAGGATCTGAACCTACTTTTTGGCAGGCCACCTTTCCACCCTCTGTCCTTTACGTGTTCCCCATCTCTGACTGGCCACCTGTACCCAAGATTTTTAGGATTGCGAGTGACTGTAGTGAGACCAAGCGTGCATACCTGTCACTCCTGCTTCCGGAAGCCATGCAGAACAGACCCAGTGCTGTGTGTCTGTGAAAGTGCTAACACCCCTCCAAGATGAACACCCCTGCTTCCTCCATCTTTGCCCTCAGTTGGCTGATGTTCTCCTGAGCAGTCATCCTGGGTGTGCCTCACTGAAGGACACAGAGCAAGGGAGAATACTGCATTTATCCATGAAGACTGAGAAATGAGGTCATGTCTCTCCCACTTACTAAACGGTGACCCAGGCATCCGTGTCTTTAAAATAATAGTGACACTGTTGCACGGTCTAGCCGTCCCCAGGGTTAGCCTCTCTGCTAATCCCACCAGGATCACATTAGCACTGGGAACCCTGGCACAAATCTGCCCTCGCTGAAATGGCTCTGCATAATGAGCCCCAAATCATTTTCACACATGATCTGTTTCTTTAATTCAAAAAATACTTGTTGAGTGTCCATTAGAAAAGGCAAAAGAAGAACAAAATCAAACCTGTTTCTGAGCTGGGCACAGTATAGCTCACACCTATAATCTTAATTCTCAGGCAGCTGAAGCCAGGAGGATAATCTCAATTTTGAGGCCAGCCTGAGCTACATAGTAAGTTTTAGCTCAGTTGTTCAACCTTGTCCAAAAACAAAACAATCAAAAGACCCAGTGTTTATTCTGAGAGCTAGCCACTCACTACTAAGGGAGACAGACATTAGCATGCTGAGCTGTGTACTAAGAGAAACACAGATTAACCAAATAATCACCCAGTGTGTGCAAAATTACAAACTGAGGTGACTAAGAAAGGAAGTGAGACAGGTTCGATAGTGTACTGGCTAGTTTTGTGTGATAACAGGCTGGAGTTATCACAGAGAAAGGAGCTTCAGTTGGGGAAATGCCTCCATGAGATCCAGCTGTAAAGCATTTTCTCAATTAGTGATCAAGTGGGGAGGTCCCCTTGTGGGTGGGACCATCTCTGGGCTGGCAGTTTTGGGTTCTATAAGACAGCAGGCTGAGCAAGCCAAGGGAAGCAAGCCAGTAAGTAACATCCCTCCATGGCTTCTGCATCAGCTCCTGCTCCCTGACCTGCTTGATTTCCAGTCCTGACTTCCTTTGGTGATGAACAGCAGTATGGAAGTGTAAGCTGAATAAACCCTTTCCTCCCCAACTTGCTTCTTGGTCATAATGTTTGTGCAGGAATAGAAACACTGACTAAGACAGCTAGGATGATATAACTGCTCAGTGTGATGAGACTGGGCATAGAAGACCAAGGAAGGCTCCAGTATTAAAGGCCACCTTCTCCACCAGTCTGCAGGGCACTAGGATGGATCTCTTCCACGCACACTGTGTTCATTCCTTACTACTTCTGTAATGTTCACTATGCACAGTAGGTGTAATCCTTTCTTTTTTTAAGATTTATTTATTTATTTTATTTATATGAGCCCACTTAGCTGTCAGACACACCAGAAGAGGGCATTGGATCCCATTACAGATAGTTGTGAGCCACCATGTGGTTGCTGGGATTTGAACTCAGGACCTCTGGAAGAGCAGTCAGTACTGGCTGTACTGCTCTTAACCTCTGAACCATCTCTCCAGCCTGTAGGTGCAATCCTAATAGAACTTGGAAATGTATTTTAAGTTGAGAAATAACAAGATTGGCTATTTAGTTGTGTGCAGTGTTAATAATTTGTATTGAGTGTAAATATGTTTCATATTTATTTGTTTAGTAGTACCCTTTCCTTCCTGTTTTTTCTTTGGTTTTTTTGTTTATTAGTTTGTTTGGTTTGTTGCTTGTTTGTTTTTGGTTGGTTTTTTTTTTGTTGTTGTTGTTTTTTTAAGACAGACTTTGCTGTGTAGCCCATGCCGATCTTGAACTTGCAGACCTCCTAGTGCTCGGGTTCCAGCACACTGGCTGTACTGCTCTCCATTAATAAGTACTTTTGTGCTTTCAAGAATGTTTTTCTGTGAGTAGCTGAGTTCTTATCTTTCTTTGATTCCCATCTCACGCCCTGATGGCCATGGGCTTTTCTCTTTGCAATGGATCCTGCCTCTCCAGCTAGCTTAGGAGGTCTATAAACCCGCATGCCTCTGCAACAGGAGATGAATGTGAAAGTTATAAACAAAGTGTTCAACTTGAAGTGACCCATTAAGAATGTGGAAGGAGAGCGAGACGTGAACTCTGTCCTGGTCCCTGGTCTGTTTTAGCGCTGCCCTGTTCCAACCTTTGTCTCTAATCACTCTCTGGTTTTGTTTTAATGTTACACAGATACCTTGTGGCTCTTTCCACAAAGTCCCAGAGCAGTCATAATAAAGTCAAATGTTGTGAAATCCAGTTTTCACAAATGTAGAGGTTTGGTTTTCAACATGGGCTGATCTCAATTTACTCTTATGGTGTATGGAGTTTCTGAATTTATAACTTGAAAGTGGAGATGACTTTGGGTTGGGAGAACTGTTCAGAGTCTCTGTGTGGTGGCTTATAGAGTAACCCTGCAGCAGGCAGAGCTCTGGGACCCTGCAGACTCCTCCAAAGAACCTCACTGTTATGTCTACAAATATGTAGTTTCCCAGCACCCCAGTCCACGCGAGTGTGGATGGTTCCTGGCACTGTGAAACAACAACAACAACAACCCCCCCCCTGGTGTTGTGTTGTGTGTCCTGCCTTCGCTGTTGTTATCCTTCTCTATTGGCGATACACCACGCACCATAGTTCATGCTTTATTGTCCCAGTTAAATATAAAGTCCTGTGTTCCTGATGGGTGTCTAAGACGTTTGGTTTCCTTTAGTAAATTTTCAGTTCATGACCTTGCTCACTCCCCAATGCCTATAAATTTTACAGCACATCAGATTTACCTTTTGAATACTATGAAACCCATAGCTCTTGAGAATTTAATAGAAAGCTTTTAAACTGTACTTCCTTTTTTATTATACTTAAACTCTACACCCTCTGGACTTTCTTTATTAAAATGCATTCTTTTCTTCAGTCATTTGTGACAATCACAAAGGTTAGTGATTATCCCACGCCATTCATCTCACTGAAGGTTATGCTCTTCTTGAGCGTAGTTCTACTTTACAGAGCCAAACTAGATGGCATTTGTTTTATAACCCTAGGTTATGGTTGATATTTTTTATTTTAATTAGTGTATATTCATGATATATTACGGTAAGCTTCAGAAATACAGTTTCTTTCAAACATATCATTAGCTTTGACCAAATTCACTCATTCTCCCTACCGTTCCTCCCCTTAGTCATCCCTCCTCACCCCTCCCGTCACACTCTCCTGCCTCCCCTTAGACTCCTTTCTGCTTTCATGTCATTCTTCATGGATGGACACACAGATGTTTTGATATAGCAATAAAAATGTCTAGGACTTACAGTAAAAAGGGAAAGGGATATTGGTCTTTCTGTATCTGTTTCTGTATTTCATTTAATGTAGTAATTTCCAGTCCTAATCATTCTCTTGCAAGTGCCATAATTTTGTTGTTCTTTATGGGTGCCTAGCGCTCCATTGTGTGTATACACGATATTTTCTGTATCCGCTCATCTGTTGGCTGACACCTAGGCCAATTGCATCTTGTGGCTGCCGTGGCAGTGCTACAGTAGACATGGATACAGAGGCACTTCTGGGGTGTGCTGACTTACTGTTGGTCGGGTGTATACCCAGAATGGTAGGCGCATATTTCGTTCTTTGTGGCCCTCTATGCTTAGTTCCTTCACGGCTAGAGCATTTTGCATTCCTATCAGCAATGTGAAAAATGGGCTAATTAACAGGTAGTCTCCAAAGATGAATTACAGATGGCTGAAAAACATCTAAAACAGTGCCTAACACTGTTCTCCATCAGAGTATTACAAGTTCAGAGCACCTGAGATTCCCCCTCTCCTGTTAGCATGGCTGTCACTAAGAGCAACCAGGAGTGCTGGTGACTGATCTTGCTATAGAGAAATCTGTTTCAGGTTATTGCACTGATGCTTGATCTTGAGAGCCAAAAAAACAAAACAAAACAAAACACCCGCAACACCTGTAAATGTGCACTGACTTCTTCCTATGCATGAGGGAAGAGAGGGACCTCACGAGAGAGGTATATCCCTAACACACCAGCTCGTTTTAGAGATCCTAAGCTCAGGCCATGTTGCAGCAGTGAGGCAGGCAGGTCGCAAGGTGAGGTTATTTCAGAGAGCTTTGTGGCACAAATATGTCTTCATGCAGGCTTCACATCCAAATAGCTGTGCTTGCAAAGGAATAGATTTTAGATGAATTTTGGCTCAAATTTGGCATTTTGACAGGCCATCTTAAGAGAAACAGTCTTATATATTGCTTTTAAGTCTAATTTTTCCCCTTAACTTTCTTCCCCATTTCATTCTAGAAGTTTAGTGTCAAGTCCAAGGCATTAGAAAGAATTTGGAGGATCTTTGCCATAGGCTGGCAAGATTCAGGAAACAACAATTCCACTCATTGGAGCTGTAGGTCCTGGTGTGTGGTCCATATAGTTTCTCTATGGGAAGACGACAGCTGTTGTCTCTTATGCAGATATTAGTAGATTGCAACGACCATATCCAAGTCTTTGGTTAAATCTAATCATGAAATATTTGTGCCATGTCTAAGAAAGTCTGCTTCTGTCAAAAGTTCGGAGGTCATTTCACCTTGTCATTGAGAAATTCTCATCTTTGTTTACCTTTCTTAGGTTTCCACTGTATCCAAAGGGAGGGGAGAAGCTGCAATTTGATTATGGTGTCTACCTTCTGAACAAGAACATAGCACAGGTAAGTGGCTCTCTGTTCTCCTTACTCGATCATTACCTTCTTTCTCCAGAATTAGTTACTGCAGCCAACCCTTTACTTTACCCATCTATATGAGCAGTGCAGTTTGTTGGCCATAGTCGTCTTCTAGAATTAAATGACATTAAAATGAATGTGAAGAAGCAGTGGACATGCTTTAGAATCCATCTCTGCCTCTAACCATCCTTTTCTGAGCTCTTCTGGTAGGCGTGGGCTTGAGTGTGTGGTCTGAATAAATCTCTTGGCTCTTCAGCTTGATTGATAATGGCTTTCTTCTCATGGACCACTTCTGGGGACTCATTTTGCATTATTGTTTATGGAATAAAAGTTTAATGCCTTTGGCAAGTCCATAATGGTCTCCTCACCTCATTATCCAGGGCCCAAGGGAAAGGCCAAGCGTTTGTTCCTTCCAGCCTGTCTTGGATGCTTGTGGCTCTTTCAGCATCCCATCAGTTAGCATCTCATATGGACAGTGTTTCCCATGGACCGTTAGAAGAGAGCAGACGCCTGGCTTTGTGCTTTCCCAACAGCAGCCCATAGCACTGCTTTAGTGCATTTGGCTCTGCTTCAAGCATTGGACAGTCCTTGGACTTTTTTAGCTGCAGGGGAAGGCTTTGGTGCTTTTCTTTCCTTTGGAGATCCGTCCAATTGCAATATCATGGGGTGGAGTAGCCACAATTTGCTGTTCCTTAAAGACCTTGTCAGATGTATCCTCTGCCTTTTGATTTTATGGACGTAGTAGGTGTGTGGTGTGTTGCTTTTATGAGCCTCAGTTGTCTTTTCTCCATATGAATCTAAAGGTCCATCAGAACTAGAATTATTCCTCCATATGGTGTTATCTTTGCTTTCTTCCCCTCCAACCTCAGTTTAATGTTGGTTTCTGCTTTGCTTTAAAATATGGTTTTTATAAAAATTGTTATTATTTTCTAAAATTGGATCATATTTCTAGTTTGTCATACTGAATTAACCGCTTGTTTCCTAACTGAAGCTACAATGTTCAGGATCACACCAGTGCAGCCTCACTTCCGTGCTAGGGCGAGCAGCCACACACTGATTCTTCCCATGACTCCCCTTCCTTTGTGCCCTTCTTCCCACAACTGATGCTGTCCCTCCCTCCATTTCTGCAGATAAGTATTTTTGTCAAAGAAGCAGGACTTTAATGCCAAGGCTAGCTCACACACCTCTGTCACCGTTGTGTCAATTCCGGGAAAAGACTGGTCTTTTCCCCAAAAAATCCAGACGAAGACCACATTAAGAAAGACGAAGTAAATAAGTGAATAAGTGAATTTGCCAGCAGGTCAGGGGGCTCTGCTGTGGCAGAGAGGGCACAGCTGGACTAGGAGTGAAAATGGCTTTGTTTAGAGCTCCTTTCTAGTCTGAGTTCGGAGGTTCTTTTCCCCTGCCCCATTGACTGCATATTGGAATTGGATTTGGAAGCTTCCAGGGACAACTAGCCTTGCTGCGGTGCCCGGATCTCCTACTTACTGCCTGTCAGCTGCAAACTCAAGAATGCATGCACATAAACATGTCATGTTCCCAACAGAGATGGAAAAGATGGTATAAAGAGATGCCGAGAGTAGCCCATCTGCAAGGCCAAGCGTGGGCTGCCTGTGTGTAGCGGGTCAGTGCTCTGCTTCGGCTCACAAATGGAGCATGTCAGAGCACTTCTCAATAGCCCCTGACTTAACCGACCGGAGGCCGCGGTGTGCTGAGCTGATGTTCTCATCTGCATAGGAAGTAGCCTGCCTGTAGATGTTGTATGTGCCCAACTGTGTATTCTTTGCAGGAGCGGGCGATCGCTTATTTACTCTGCCCATAGGAAACAAGTAGCTGGTGTCCTTTTCTGTTTCTTCAAAACACACTTTCATAGATTTGAAAGCTTGTTCAGGAAGCCACTTTGGAGCACATAAAAGAAATTTGTAGCAAATCTGTGACCCCAAGAAGCTTTGGGAAGGTTTCTTTGTGGTTTGACCTTACTAGCACCGCTCTTCCATATTCCTTTTGGTAAGAGCGTTATTAATAACTATCTTTCCTAAGCCGGCCTTACAGCAACAAGATGTGTGCAGCTTTGGACGGATTATCTGCATGCACTAATGCATGCTGTCAAGGAGGAATTTGTCTTCTCAGTGAGTCTCGTTTCTACCCCATCTCTAGAGATGTGAATAAGGCACGCCGGTGCAGCAGCCCCGCCTCTGTGATTTACAAGCCACATTAGTGGAGGTAGATGAAAGCGCTGGCATGTGTTAACGTGCCAAAGAAAGGGAGTGAAGTCATTTAGTACTGTGCCATAACTTGGTCGAGGATTTGAATAGTCAATAGGACCTTTCATCACACCAGAAGTAGTAGTAAAATCACTTTTCTGGTGGAGGAAATGACAGAACTTAGTAATATTTGTTACTTCAGGGTTTGGGATCAATCCAGCCTGTGCTTTGAAAGCACAGGCTTAGGAAGACAAGCCTTCAAGCAGAACTCCGTGAGAAGAGCAGAGAGCTAGCCAACCCATTTGCCCTCTGAATGCCACTGCAGTCTGAGGGGCTGCGGGTGCTGAGCCAGCCACGAGAGTGAGTCAGTCCGGCACAGTGCTTGTCAGCAGCAGAACTATCCTTCCAGAGGCAGCCCCTCAGCAGGTGACAGCCTCCACAGTAGGGCAGCAAGCTAAGCTGCAGAAATAGGCCTGTCAGACTGAGGCACAAATCCTGCAGTGCAGCTCATGCCTGTAATCCCAACACTAGGGAGACCATATAGGAGGATCGCTGTGAGCTCAAGACTAGTTTGAACTACAAAGTAAGCCAGCTTGAGCTACTGGCAAGTCTCAAAATCAAACAATAACAACAAAAACCCAAGATTTCTAAACACAATATAATTAGCATTGGTTTTTAAAGTGAGGTTTCTGTGGCTGGGGATATAGCTCAGCTGATAGAGAGCACGCCTAGGACTCCATGTCTAGTACTGCCAAGAATAAGGATTCCCACTTTATTAGACTTCTAGTTGAATGGGGAAAGGCATACAGTAAATAAAAGCATTTTAGATTATAGTAAGTAAAGTGCTAAAGATTAATTATGATAATGCAAAGTAACTGGGGGGAGGGGCTATGTACCTGCGTTAGATAAAGTTGCTAAATAAGCCTTTCTGAGGAAGTGGTTGTTGAGCTAAGGCATGGGAGATGACTAGAAATCCAGCTGTTCAGGGATAAGGATACAGAAAGTTGTGTAAGGCAGGGACAAAGGGTAGGGGTAGGAAAGGACTTGTTTTTTAGTAAAAGAAGATGTATGCGGAAGGAGCACTGTAACCAGACAGGGAACCAGCACATCACAGGACCTTAGGTTCAGCCTAGTTCTGAATTCCAGTGGAAGTTAGGGATGGCTGGATTTGTTCACTCCCGTCACTCGCTGCCTCTCTTGATTGTGGCCACATACTTCTTTTTCTCTTTCTCTTCCATTTCTCTGCCACTTACTTGCTCCTCTTAGAGGTGCCCTGGGTCTCTGAGTATCTGGGGTGGCCTCAGGAGTGCTATTCCCCATCCGTGCATTGTAAAGCTGGGCAGGGGTCCTCTCGGGCACAGTCTGCCCCCACCAGGCCCACATGGCACCCAGCTGGTGGTCGTCTCAGGCTAGTTCCCTGTCCAGGCCCCATGTGGTAGTCATCTTAGGCTCGCTATTCTCCAGACCTCCCCCAGAGGCTCACTCCCTCACAGACCCCTCAGTCACAGACAGGAATCTGCTAGTGTCCGGCTTGCTCCCAGGACAGAGCCACCAGCACCAGTACAGCCACAGACTACTGAACTGGCGCTAACTCCCCACCTAAGCCCCCTGGCACCAGACTTGTGGTCAGCCCAGGCTCGATTTCTTCAGGAAATGTTACGCTCACAGGTCAAAATCCTGAGCACAGACATAACCCCCCTCCTCTCTGCAGCCTACTGGCGCGTGTGACACAGCAGACACACCTACAGTGCTTTAGCGACAGGGTCTTTATTTAAAAAAACATGCTTATTTTAATTTGTCAGTATTAACTTTTATTTCTACTGACAAGAAATAGATTTCTGTTGTTTCTTTAGAATTTATTTTTATGTGTTTGTACAAGCATGCCATGTGTCCTCAGATCTGGACGAGCAGCAAACTCAGACCCCTTAGAGCTGAGCTGCCTAATACGGGTGCTGGGAACTGAACCCAGGACCTCATGAGCAGCAAAGCCTTTCAACCCCTGAGTCAGCTCTCTAGCACCTCTTTAATTCTTTAATGAATTAATAGTTAATTTTAATTCTCATTTCCAGTATGGCAAATACTAACTTATACATGACCCACATAAATTGGGAATCGTAACGGATTTTCAGCATATAAAGGACCTTTGAGACTAAAATATTTGAATTGCTGTCCTAGACAGTGTAGCTATCTAGACTTCCTACAAAAGCTCATACCCCAATAAGACAAGAGCTATGTATCAGTCAGTCCCTACATGTCAATCTCTGTCTGAGACCAGACCTAGCTGCGTGAGCTCCGAGAATGCAGCCCAGTGCAGGGAAAAGGGTCAGTCAGCAGCGCTCTATGAATTCACCACCATCTCTTTGGCTTCTCTTAACGCAGACCCTCTTCTCTCCTCCCCAGAAGCTGAGGGGCTGAGGGACTAGTGCTTTGTAGATACAATTTATAATCAGTTGGCTGCCAGGACTTTGGTATGGTTTCAGCCCTATAGCCCATTGCACCTAGTGCTTTCCAGACCTAGCATTAAAGATACAGAACTGCCTGTGTGCTAATTTCTGTAGCTTCCCAAACCTGGCACATTGACAAAAAGAATCCAGATTAAGTATTCCCACTAGCTTGGTGAATGTTCCTTTTTTAAATTTATTTAATGTAGGCCATTCTGTAAATTCCACATAGACTTTTACTTGTGTACCAAGACTTAAATAAAACAACAATTAAAAGCTGAGGGCTGGGCGAGGTGGCACACACCTTTAATCCCAGCACTCGGGAGGCAGAAGCAGGCGGATTTCTGAGTTCGAGGCCATCCTGGTCTACAGAGTGAGTTCTAGGACAGCCAGGGCTATACAGAGAAACCCTGTCTCAAAAAACCAAAAAAAAAAAGCTGAGGGCCAGCCAGGCAGCGGTGGCGCCGCCTTTGATCCCAGTACTCGGGAGGCAGAGGCAGGCAGATCTCTGAGTTTGAAGTCAGCCTAGTCTACAGAGTGAGTTCCAGGACAGCCAAGGCTACACAGAGAAACCCTGTTTTGAAAAACAAAAACAAACAAACAAAAAAAAAAAAGCTGAGGGCCGCTGCTCACTCCAGCAGCACATGTTCTAAAGCCCAAGGTTCCCTCCTGCTCTGCCCCTGCGTATTATTTTAAGGCTTCACAGAAGATGAAAATACTTTCTCCTTTTAAACAAGTCATGACCTATGAGGACATTCGCAGGACCTAGTCATTCTCTAACATTCTCTGTTCCTGGTGTCCAAAGTTCATGCTTCCCCAACATGCAGTTCAATATATATGACACGGGGAGAGCATGCGTTTTGTTTTGTAATTCTTAGGAGTACACGTTGCAAAGGCTGTATTTTCTTCACTAGTACTGGGGGTTGAACACGGGGCCTCGCCCATGCTTGCTGAGCACCTCCGTGAGCTGCAACCCCAGCGCTCCAAGGAGACTTTCTTAGTCAAAATGTCCCCCGGGCTGCCAACAAAAATTTGGCAACAATGTAGTGAAAATTCATATTTAAAATTCTTAAAAAGACTTTACTAAGATGTAATTGATACGCCTTATAATTCACCCACTTAAACTATATATTCAGTAGCTTTGTGTGTTGATGTAGCTGCCTGCTCATATGCACGTGGAGGCCAGAGTCGGGTGTTCTCCGCTGCTCTCCCCCTTGGTCTCTCACTGATCCCGGAACAGCTCACTGTTTCTTTAGACTGGCTGGTCAGCAAGTCCCAAGGATCCTCTAGCTCTGCCTTCCCCAAACACTGAGATCACACACACACACTTGTTATAGTATTGTTGCTGTGAACATCTTATATAAGTTTAAATGGCAAGTACTCAAGTATATATCTAGCAGAATTGCTGAGCCATATAATTGTGTTTTCCTTTCCTTTTCTTTCCTTTTCCTTTCTTCTTTTTCTTTCTTTTTTTTTTATCCTGTATTCAAGATCAAGTTCAGGTCCTAATACATGCTAAGTAAGCACCCAACTACTGAGTTATATTTCCTGCCAGCACTGTACCGGGTTTCTAATTTCTCTGCATGTCTGCCAACACTTGTGATTTTCTGTCCTTTTTGGATTTTCAAGCCAGGGTCTTTCTGTGTAGCCTTGGCTGGAATTCACCCTGGAGACCAGGCTGGCCTCATATTTTCTGTCTCTTTGAATATAGCCTTCCCACTAGCTGTGGGGTAATTATCACACTGTGATTTGGTTTGAGTTTTTCTGCTGGCTAAGGTGTCCGGCATCATTTCAAAAGCATACCCATTGTCTGTATATCTTCTCTGGAGATGTGCCTGTGCTCATTTTTAATGACCTTTGCTCGTTTTTAATTTGGGTTGTTTGTCTTTATTATTGAATTGGAAGAGAACTTGGTATACTTTAGAGAAAAGTCCCTTTTAAGATAAATTATCAGTAAGTAATCATTCAGTTTATTTACATAATAACTATTACTTGGTTGACTACAAAAGCTCTATAAGTGTTGGTGTTGCTCTGCTCCCTTGACCACAGGATAAGCTTGACCTCTGTGGACAGAGCTCTTTGTGCTCACTCAGAGCTACAAGGTGAGCAAAGCCATGGAGAGCCTGCCTGCCCATCCTGCTTTGAGAGCAATGACTATGCTTGCTACTTTTCTTCCTAGCTGACTGCCACAGACATATTATAAAGCCAGGCACTAGAGGTGTACACCTTCAAGTCCAACACTCAGAGGCAGAGGCCTTTCCACCAGCAGTGAGTGACATCCACTGGGATGGGGCGGGGGGTGGGGGGCACGGCAGCTATGCAAAGAATGAGAGGCTAGTGCTTGGTTCAGAGATAGGAATCCTAACTGAAAGAAAAAGAAAAAAAAAAAAAAGGAATCCTAACTGTATTTTTTGTGATTGATTGAACCTTATGAAATGAATTATGAACCATATGAAAAATGAATTTGGTCTGATTTTAGTTGGCATCAAACTGACCAGCATAACTTTCACATAAGGTATTTGAAGAAATAAACTCCAAAAAAAAAAAAAATGATATATCTGAATTCTGGTACTCATTAAAGAAGAACATTTTAAAATTTATAGGCTTGAGTTTCCAATGATAATAAAATTAGTATCCTTATTAATGTAAATTTAGCAAGTAAACAGCCAAAAAATTTAGATTAAAGTTAACTAATTCAGAGACAACATAGCTGAATGGCTAAGCACTTAGTAGTCCACTCTTACAATCCCAGCCCCCAGGAAGGTGAGACAGGAGAACAGAGATTTCAGGGCAAGCCTGGGCTCTGTTGCCAGACTCCGCTTAAGGTAGGAAAAGTGGGGATGCCCTCCAAGCAGTGCTCTGCACATGTGTAGCCTGCAGCTCCTAGAGTAACAGCTTAACATTGGTAACTGCCGTGCTTCTGGCGCTCGGCCTGGGCGTCTGATCCAGAGTGCTTGCCTTTTAAAAATGGAGACGTGGCTCATATCTGTATAGATCAGACTGGCTTCCAGCTCCTGGGCTTCCTGGCTCTGCACCCTGGATGCTCAGAGTACACAGATACAATAATAGATACAATTAAAATAACTAGTTTCAGATTGTGCAATCTGTTGTCCTTTCTGCTTTTTTTCCATTTAAGTATATTGTGAATGCAGGTTCTGTTGGTAAGTAGAGCTATGCAAAGGTTGTCCTGCAGTATGCATGTAACATTATTCACTTAACAGTTTCTTTATTGGTAGACATTTAGGTCATTTCCAATATTACTTTATTCTCCCACTGAAATATTTGCATATGTGCTAGAATAAATACCTGGGCCAGGCATGGTAGCTCACACCTGTAATGCCAACACTTGGGAATCTAAGACGGGATGATCTTTCTAAGTTCAAGGCCAGCCTGGGTTATAAGTTCCTGTCTTAGAAGAAGAGAAGGAGGAGGAAAAGGAAGAGGAGGAAGAAGAAAAGGAGGAAGAAGAAAGAAAATAATGAATAATACTTTTTAAAAAGATTATAGTCAGGCTATTTAGAGTCCCCAAAAATGTTGTGCTGAATTAATACCTATGCCTTGTAACGTATATATGGAATCTGCTGATGTTTTTGACTTCCGCCAGCCTGTGTTTACCCTCTTCCCTACCTGCAGCTCAGTTCAGCATCCTAGTTGCCTGCAGTATGTCAGCCACCTCCAACAGAAGGCTGAAGCCACTCCACTCACACTTCCTGGAGATGTCTCTAGGATTCTCCTTAAAAAAAATTTAGCAGTATGTTTTCTATTCACTATTAATAAACTATAATATTTTTAACTTGTGAGAAATTAAGTCAGGCTGTTTAGGACTGGACCTAAAATCTGATGTGAAGGAGGCTGAGGCAAGAAAACTTGAGGCTAGCCTGGGCTACATAATAGATGATGGCATACACTAAAGAGAGTTATGAACTTGAGGCTAGCCTGGGCTACATAATGGATGATGGCATACACTAAAGCAAAAGTTACAAAATGCCTCATTCTACCTATGTAGATGAAAACATGGGCAGAAATGGGCTCTGACGGGATCAAGCATGGCAGACTAAGCTTCACGTTACACTCAGCATAAACGTCAGAAATAACTGGGCTTTGCGTGTTACACTCCACATAAACGTCAGAAATAACTGGGCTTTGCATGTTACACTCCACATAAACATCAGAAGTAATTGGGCTTGAGCACACCCTGAATAACCGAATGTGTAAATTTAACTTTAATTTCTTTGAATGAAAACTGAGGCCTACTGACTTTTTTTTTTTTTTTTTCTTTGACATTCTCAAAATGGTAGTGGCAGGGAGCCGGAGAACAGGGTTCCTTCTGCAGGGCTCACCACTGTGCAGCTTCCAGCATCAGGGGACAGGCATGCCAAGACATGCAGAAGGCTACCCACTTCAAAGAGCTTTCCCTTACGCTCTAGGATTCATTAGTTCCTAACAGAATGTAAAAGATAAATGTATTTCTCCTGCCTTCTGCAGAATAGCACTGTACCCTGGGCTGGCTTGACTTGGGGCGGTCTGTGGCTAGGAACACAAATGTAAGGGGACCTGTGTTCATTCCTGGTCAGTGTTGTGACTCTGACTGGACCTCATTTAAAGAAATTCTCTCTAGTCCCATGTTTTTACATGACAGGGCTCATAGCCTCCGTTGTGCTGTTTTTCAAACTTCTCTATAGTTCTCCATCTTTATGCCATTGTGTTCGGTTTTCCTGGGACAGTCCTGTCGCATTCCCAGGGTGCCTTGCAAGGCAGCCTAGGGCCTCGAGCTCCAGATGTGCTCTCATCTCACAGGTGACTCTAACTGACCTGCCCATGATACATATTTCTTCCTCATGGTGACACCAATGAGTCTCAGTGCCTCTAAGCCCAGGATTGTGCCCAACAAGGCGACTGAAATAAATACTCTACATTTCCTCTGACAGTGCTGTTCTGCTATACCTCCTCCCTGGTTTTGGAGCACATACATGATTTTAAACACACGCATATGCACACACAGGAACACACGCACCCACATACAGACACAAAATAAAAATAGGTTATTCTTTAATTTTTTAAATGTATATGAATATGTTGCCTGCATACCACAAGCAACATATGAAGCTCATGAATGCCAGAAGAAGGTGTCAGAAGCCCTAGAATTGGAGTTAAAGACAGTTGTGAGCGGCCATATAGATGCTAGGAATTGAACCTACGCTGTTGGGATAAACAACCATTGTTCTTAACTTCCAAGACATCTCTCCATGATGGTATAGGAAAAGGATCATTTAGAAAAATAATCCAGATGGCTGATGTCATTGCTAGCACAGAGTAAGTCTGGTGTGTTCTAGCAAGTCTGTAATCCCAGCATTTGAGGTGGAGTCAGGGGAATCACAAATTCAGGTTTCTCCTTGGCTAACAAAGCAAGTTTGAGTCCAACCTGGGATACATGAAACCCTGTCTCAAAAAGGATAATAATAATAATTTGGCTCTGTCCAGGGAAGTTGAACATCTGTATGTGAGAGTGTTTATAACAACAGTATTCATACTAGCCAAAGACGAGCTGCAATCCATCAGTAATGTGTCCATCACTAATCATGGGTGTTTACATATGGAATACTGTGCCATCACAGAGCCATGGCAGTGACTAGGACATTGAATACTGAGATGCACAGCACATGGGATGGCGGAAAGAGATTGCTGCAAGTGTGCAATTCACACCAGACAAAGGTCAGCAGTGCTGTTAGGAATGAACTACACATTAAGCTGAGGCTGGATTACCAGTGGGGAAGGGAAGGAATTAGCACAAAAGGCTCTCCTGGGGACCCTGTGGGACCCAGCATCTTCTTTCTGTAGCCTGAGTCATGGCTGCACTGTGTTTGCCTTATCATTCTGATCCTTTAAACTGTACATCATATGTTATGTGCTCGTCTGCATAACAGCAGTGAAAGGGTATACGTAGCACCGTCGGCTGAGTACTTGTCTGGACTGAAGATGCCATTGGCCGTGATGAAAGGCATCGTTTTATTGTCATGTACCCCAGAAGAAAAAGAATTTTGAAGTAGAGCAGCAATAGCACATATGTAGGCAGAGTAGGCTTTTATATGTATATTCTATATACCTATTCACCATATAGTATTTCTGTGTCATTAGTATGGAAGCAAGCTTGGGCTAATTTTTGGTAGAAAAGAAATTTTTAAAAAATGACTGAAGCATATCTGTGTGAAGTATTTCTGGTGTTCTATATTATAGAGGGATATTCTGGAAACAGCATCTTAAGAATATGTGATAAACCAGGCTGTCACAGACCAGCAGACTGGGTTTTAGACAGATGTCTTTCCAGCCTTCCTACAAATGTGTGGGATTTCCCAAAACCCTAATGGTAAGTGAAACTGGGCATTTGCTGCTCACAGGTCAATCCCCTGTGCTCAGCACTGAAATCAAAGCTAATTAGAGGAGAGTGAGAGAGCATGCCTCTGTGCCAGTCACACACTAATTGTGGTGGTCACTCTATCCAAAGATGGCTGAACTCTGACCGCCAAACTAACCACAAGAAGGAAATTACTTTGTATAGCTAAGCCAAACAAAATTTTTTTTTTTTTTTTGGATTTCATTTGTAATGTCACTTAGGATTCTTCTGGAAGGCTTGTGAAGCCTTGCTTTCTTTTAATATGCTCTCATAATGACAAGGTCCCCTGAGAATGAAGTCATCCAACCGGAATGTGTCTGTGTCTTAACTCTGATAAACATCACTTCATGGTATTTTGGAGATTAAAAGAGACTAAAACATGTAAATGTTACTTTCAGATTATTCCGAAGTCCATGGCCCAGCAATTAGAATAGCTTAGCCCCAGCCAGCGCGGAGCAGTGGGCATTCCATATTGGCAGGACGGCCTTAGGTCACTGCTCTGTCTTGTGTGTTGACTTGGAGCTTGTGATGTCCTGGAATGTAATTGCTTCATCTCTGAGGCACATTTATGTGTCCCTCTGCCCCTTGCCCTAATTCATCATCTGTTTTATAGTAATTCCACCCAGACAAGGCCGTCAGGCCCCACTGGAGGATGTGAGGTGCTGTGAGTGGATGCATGCTCTAATCAGTGACGTTAGTTTATATCTCCTTATTAAGATACCCATTACATTCATACCAGGAGAGATAACATGCACACTAATGCACTTTCTGTCGTCCATCGGGGCTTTGTTATTTATTTCCATAAAGGCGGCATTAATAACCAAGTGTAAGAGGCTAAGAGGATGTAGGGCTTTTAGTCACGGTCTAAGATATTTAGTGAGATGTAGCTGTGAGAAGCAGAGACATCGTATTATGTTGTCGTTTTGATTCTTTACCTCTTCCTAAAGCACAGCCTTTGTGATATACCTCATTTTGTTTATTTTAAAAGTTAATTCATATCTTTTGTGTAATCATTTTCCAAAAAAAATGTATTATCCTAGTTTCCCTATACTTTATATCTTGCTTTTCTGATTTTAAACTGAAATATAGAATATATTCAAATGTTTGTGTACTTGGACACAGAAGCCAGAAAGTACTCATTGAATGTACTAGTCTAGTTCTGGGTATTGGCAGATACAAAAGTTTCTTCTTACGAAAAATAGTGCAGAGGTTGCAGAGATGGCTCAGTGGTTAAGAACACTTGTTCTTGCAGAAGGCTCCGTTTCAGTTCCCAGCACCCACATGACAGCTCAGAGCTAGCTGTAAGTCCAGTTCCAAGGCATCCAACAGCCTCTTCTGGCCTCTATGAACACTGTGTACATATGTGCTACATAGACATCCATGCAGGCAAACACTTAGATACATAAAATAAAAAGTAATAAATTATCTTTTAAAAAGGAAAACAAGAGAAGAAAGACAGTCTAGTGGCTAGGAAGTTAGGGGTTACGAATGCTCCCTGCGCTTGCAGAGGGCTTGAGATTAGTTCCTGGCACCCACATCAGTGATGCTCACAACTGCCTGTAATTCCAGCTCTGGGGATACATAGATGATTACATTCTCCCTAGTGCATCAGCTCTACCACAGTATCTGCTCAGGCAATGTCTATGGGTTTTTATTATCAGCTCAGTTGTGACTCATTTGAGAGATCCATCAAGGACCACGCTCTGTGCCATGCACACCTGTCTAGTTCACCTTTGACTTTGCGTTTATTGCTTTTCAGAGCTATGCATTCAGCTCATCGTACCAGGAAGCCACAGCTCTGCAAACCTACTAGCTCATGTCCTTCTCTCCCTTCCAGCACATTACACATTACCTCAAGCTTTGACTCCTCGTCCCTGTGTGTTATCCCAGGTGCAGGAGAACTGGGCTGAAGAGCCTTTTGAATTTGCCCTTTGTATCAGGCCTCCCTACTGTGAAGTGCTTCCCAGACTCACTCTAGGGCAATTCTCCATTTGGTGTTCTCTTCCTAGGTCATTACACAGGTCAATACTAGCATTCACTTTCACTGACTGTTGGGTCGGAACAGATTCCAGGAGTGGAGTACATATTAAAGTGGTTTGTTAGAGGAGAGTGGGAAGGGTGGGAAGGCCTAATGCATATAGGATGTCTATAGAAGGAAGGTAGAGGGCAAGCCAGGAAGAATTGGGGCTTTGATCAGCCCTGAGAAAGATCCATCCGAAGTCCCAGGAAGCCCTCAAGCTCAGCTGCCCACTGGAGGACGTCCGTGTACCACAGGCCTTATTTAGCATCTCTGCCAAACAGTCATTGGCTGAGGTGCTGGAGCACTGGATGGATCCAGAGCTTTAGCCGGACCGTCAGCCAGTTGTGCACTGTGTAGTCGGAGGTGTGAAGCTTGCACACCACGGCTTCCGTGCTCATGGTGACCGCTGTAGCAGTGCAGAAGCCCTCTGAGCCTTAGCTCAGAATGGTAACACAGCCAGCAGGGTTAGCGTAAATACAAAGTAGGGTGTATACCAATGAGATATTAAATGAAGTAAATAAATGTGTAAATCACTAGAACATAGCCATAATAAATAACCAGTCTATGCTACCCCTTTAGATAGCTAAGGGCCTGTCTTTCTTTTCTTTTCCTTTCCTTTTTTTTTTTTTTTTTTTTTTTTTTTTTTTTTTTTTTTTTTTTTTTTTTTGGTTTTTCGAGACAGGGTTTCTCTGTATAGCCCTGGCTGTCCTGGAACTCACTTTGTAGACCAGGCTGGCCTGGAACTCAGAGATCTGCCTGCCTCTGCCTCTGCCTCCCGAGTGCTGGGATTAAAGGTGTGCGCCACCACGCCCGGTAGGGCCTGTCTTTCTTACTACATACCATTGAGGCAGGAGTGGTTCTGAGGCGGCCAGTGTGATCTGAAGGATGGCGTGCCATCTGCAGCTGGATAAGAAACTTACTCCAGATGTCAATCGGCCCTGTCAGTAAATACTGCTCGGCTTGCAGCAGCGTTTTTCACTTAGAGAGGGCATTTTTTGGTGAAGGAAGCAGTATGCTTGTTGGTTCTTCATCACGAGCTCCTCGTTTGCTGCAAGTGCTCTTTGAGAGTGGTTGGTGCTCCAGTCTAGGTAGTTACACACAAGCAGAGCCGGATCGTAAAGTTACAAACCAGCCTGTGGGGTTCCTGACTGGTGTTGTGCCTGCCTGCAGGTTGAAGGCCTCCATTCAGTGCATGGGACAGTCATGTCACTGGTAAGGACACTGGCGTTCTTGTCATCCTTCAGCACCTGTGATCCTATCTCAAAG
Source organism: Mus minutoides (assembly GCA_902729485.2). NCBI lineage: Eukaryota > Metazoa > Chordata > Mammalia > Rodentia > Muridae > Mus > Mus minutoides. The sequence goes on from LR750479.1 coordinate 284,612, forward strand.
TCAGCATTCTGTCACAGTTTCCAAGTCCATTTTCGGGTCCATTCTCTTTGTGGCCCATTTGTCAGCATCTCTGGAGCTCTTGCTGCCTGCCAGAGCTGGTGATGACCGTGTGCCTTCAGTTCTGCCCAGCCACATCCACTCTGCACAGGCGCTGCAGCAGACTCCAAGAGTGCAGCCTGGCTTAAGTCATACAAAAGCAACATGGCACCTGCTTATGGGTGCGTGATGAAGATTGTAGCCCGTTACTGCTACTATCTAAGACATTTTGAATAATGAATGCCCTCCTTAGAGCCACAAGCCTACATTTTTTTAGTTCTTTTCACTATATATTCCAGAAATACTGGTTATCACATCCATAACAGTGCCCCCCTCTACAGTGGGTGTTGGAATTTCCCATGGTTCTGCACTTCTGTGACTTTCTTCCCTGGAATGGCCTTGGGCAGGGAGCCGTGAATCCAGGAAGCTGCTCAGGGACCCTTCCCTTGTGCAGGGATTTGAGGTACTGGCTATATTTTGTTTTTAATTGTCAGCATCCTTTCCTGTTTGAAATTGATTCAATGGAGATTTGCAGTGTTTGTTCTGTGTGTTCCCAGATCTATGCTAGCTTGTTAACATGATGTAGTAGACCAGGAATATCCAGTTTTGCTTTCATACTCTTAAAAACTAAAGTGCATGTTTCATAGAACTAAAGGGTCCCAAGAGCCAGTTAATATAAAGCAATATTTTACCAAGGTCAGGGTGATTTAAATATGAAAGATCATATTTTATCATAAGCATAACAGGCTTAACAAAATCTAGACAGACAAATTGCTAGTTTAGAAACGATCTTACTTACCCATCCCCCACCCCCAGGAAAGAAAAAAGGAAAGCAGAAACCCACAGGCTTGGACTATGGCACCAGGCGAGGTCTCAAGGATCCCCAGGCTGAGGCTCTGCAGCGCGATGGGAAAGGCTTTGTTTTCATTGTCACGCTGCGTGCTCTGTCCTCTGAGTCCTCAGCATCCCTGTTTATAGCAAGAACCTGCGTCCCAGAGGGGTGGCCCGGTTTCTCAGACCTTCTCATTGATGTAATCTGACTTGTTTTGGTTCCTTTCCTTGGGCCTAACATTTTGCGAGGCCCTAACATAATTTATTGGCTTTCGGATCCCTCGCCATCGGCTTCGCTCGGGGATGTGCTGTCTCTGCAGTTCCTTCATTTTCACATGTGAGAGATTTACTTTCCTCAGTGGGCCCTAACAGTTCTCCGTACGCGCGCGCGCGCGCGCGCACACACACACACACACACACACACACACACACACACACACGCACACACACGCTCTCACACGCTCTCACGTACCCTCTGGCACATATGCTTGTAGCTGTGCCTGGTACACAGGAATACCAGTGAGAAAGTCAAACACGGGCTTGGCGAATCCTCTGTGAGCTTCCTGGGAAGTTTTCAGCTGGCAGGGTCGGTTCTAAGATTGATGTGCTCACTCAGCAATGTGGTTTTCAAAAAAATCTGTTTTTACTTTTTCTCCTCAGGGATTCTGACTTATCAGAAGCCTGCCTGCTTCATGTCCTCTGTGAAAGCGCATTGATTCTTACTGACCAATTGGTATTGCAGAAACCAATGTAAGCAACGAAGGTTCTGTCATAGATAATAGACATGACGCCTGAGTGTGTCAGGCATGGCCCTTTGGTCCTGTGGCCCCTGTAATTGGCGGAATTTCCCCACATTACAGATGAACACCTTAACGCCTAGGAGAATGAAACAGCTTGCCAGGCCATACAGTTAAATGAGGCCCGGGATAGTTTCTCTAAAGATTTTCCTGTGTATTATTTGATTTGGTCCCGACAACACTCAGGAAGAGTGCCAGGGGTAATCTTCCTGTTTTCCCATTTCAGAGTTGGGTGGCTTCCTTGACTACTACAGTAGGCATGTCTTGGTCTAAGACTATCCTGCAAACCAAAATAGAACTTAATATTTGTATGACCCAGTGGTGACATTGGTCACACCATTGCAGCACCACCATGACTGTACACTTGCTGTTTTGTGTGTTGGCTTGGTTTGGTTTTTGTAAGAGATTCTTCAGTGTCTGCTAGGTAGACTCCTCCTCAGATATCCTCCTGCAGTCTAAGTGCCTTTTTATAGGGAGAGGCAGCGAGCAGCCTTGCACATCTGCTCACGTTTGTTCCTTGCTTAGAGCTGAGAACCAGAGCCAGGTGGGATGGTGCACACCTTTAAACCCAGCACTTGGAAGACAGAGCAAGTTGCAGGACAGCCAGGGCTACACAGAGAAACCTGTCTCTGTAGATAGAGAAGCAGTGTAGACCTCTCTCCCTGGCCTTGTTGAAAACCCATCAGTCAATCAACTACATTAATGTTCTTATTCCTACTATTGTTTTGTATGTGCCTCTTACTAAACTAGTAACTTCTTTAAGGGCCTGAACTGAGTTATCCATGAACCTGACATAGTACGTAGCACATAACAGGGAGTCAGGAAGCTTATTCATGGAAAATGACTGAGCCAGGGCCTTTCTTACCAGGACTAAACACTAAAAACTCAACCTGAAAGGAATAGCCTGCCAAGAAAAGGTGGCCTGCCTATGTCTGATGAAAGACTGTTTCTTCTTACAAATGTTCGAGGCTTGGCGTGTGTCTAGAAGAGAATACAGAGCTTTGAGAAATGGGCGGAGAGCAAGCGAGAATGAGACATAATTACAGATGGGGTTCTCAGTTGTGAGGTTCTCTGTAGGGTGTTTAGCCAGCTCTTCAGTTAGAGAACAGCTGATGTCTTCCTAGGTAGGCCTTTGCTCTTAGCTTGACAGGGATCCTCATGAGGTTGCTTGTATGATGGAAGAAGAGTGGGAGAGAAAGCTGGTGTGTGCACAGGTGATGTGCAAGTCTCTCAATGGTGCCACTGTAGGACCTTTGTCTCCAGCTGTGTCTTATGTTTGCTGCTCCAAGGAAAAAATGCTGGTGCATGTGTCAGGACAGGAGAATGACCGCAGTTCTGGGGACATAACTGTATGACTCTTTTCAGCTAGTCTTCTGTTGTTAATCCAATTGGGCTGCCATTCCAAGAAGTACTGGGAGACAGGGAGAGAGTTCCGTGGGTACAGTGCTTGTTGTGTGACCATGAGACCCAGAGTTTGAATGCCAAGAATCCACATAAAAGAAACCAGGCACAACAGCATGTATGAGTCTGTAAGCCAGTGTGTGGAGAGAAGACAGAGGCAGAAACAGATCCCTGCATCAGTAGCCAGCAAATCTAGCCTATCAGTAGCTCCAGGTTCAGTGAGAGACCCTTTCTCAAAAACAAATAAAATGGGAAGCGACAAAGAAAGACAGTCATCATTGATCCTGGCTGCTGCTTGTATGTGTGAATACACATGCATGACCATGTGTACACACACACACAAATGAGTATATCCACAAAGTACCTAGAGCCACTAACTCCAGAGGCTTCTTGAGGGGTAGTTCACATTGCCTTCAGCTTGGCTTTCAAATCCTGCAGACTGAGTTCTCTGTGTAGCCCTGGCTGTGTTTCTCTGTGTAACCCTGGCTGTCCTGGAACTCGCTCTGTAGACCAGGCTGGCCTCAATTCTGCTAAGTTAGTTACTGCTTGCAGCATTTTGATGCTCTTTTCTCTCTCCTATCTGACTTTATTTGCATGTGATACTATCTATGTGACTCCATATTTGTGCATTTCGCCTCCTCTTGGCAACTCTGCTGCTGGTGTTATAAGTGGCTCTTGTCAGATCAACCAACTGTAGATTAAACAGCAGAAATTATGAATGAAATTATAATAAAGATACCACCTAAAGGCAACAGAGAATAACCAGAAGTGGGCAGTTACTAGAAAGTAAAACTTTGAATGGGACATGGTGAGGGTCTTATTTGAGAGGTTTTAGCCTGGGTACAAGCCCCTGTCTGTAGTTGGTGAGCCACTGAAATTCTCCTGCACATTTCTGGTCTCTCAATCTTAATCTCGGAGAACAGATCTCTGGAGATCACAGCCTGGGAAAGCGAAGGGAGACAGATCAAGGCGAGAACTAGGGAAGGGAGCCTCAGATGCAGTGCATGGCGCTGCCCAAATCCCTCACTAACTGAGGAATTACAGTTCAGACCTGAAGAAGCCCCGCATCCCCCACCAGGGCTTGCACTGAGGTTAGCCAAGTTAATGGCCTGCTAAACAAAAGTAAGGAGCCGGTGACTTCGCATTGTCTAGGATGTAACCCAAAACTATTTGATGGATAACAAAACAGGAAATTGTGAACCATGCTCAAGAAAAAGCATTGAAGAACACCCTGAAGATGACCCAACTTGGAATTGGTGGACATGGATTTTGAAATAGCTTCTACAGTTATGATAAAGGATGCAAAAGTACACTCTTTCTTTGGCTTGTGGGTTTGGTTTGGTTTTGTCTTGGGGGTTTGGGTTTCTTTCTTTTCCTCTTCCCTTTTTTTCTTCTTTTTTTTTAAAAAATAGAATCCTTTGCCCAGGCTGTTTTCAAGCTTGCAAGAATCCTCCTGCCTCATCTTCCCAAGTGCTGGATTGCAGGTATAGGTTCAACAAAGCATTTATTTTAGTGAAGATAAATGTAATTGGTCCCCTTATGCGTAGGTTCCATATTGACTGATTCAGAGACTCGGGTCCGAGGCACACACGTTGAGCATGGCCTTTTCTCCCTCCTCATCTTCACACTGCTCACATTGCCTTGGGTACTACACGTAATAAGCAATGATTTAAGTGCAGTGTACCTGGAGATGCACATAGGTTTGGTGCAGAGGATCTGCTGCTTCATAAAGGAAGCCTGAGCCCCCACAGCTTGGCTGGGACAGGAAGTCCTGGAAGCAGTCCTTTACAGACAGGGGACAGCGGGCTAGGAGGTGTCCGCAGAAACAGAAAAGTATAAAGGAAAAATACAGAAGGGAGGAGCACTGGAGGGGACAGTTTCTGTTGTTGTTGTTGTTGTTGTTGTTATTGTTGTTGTTGTTGTTGTTGTTGTTTGAAGTTGTATTTCTCTGTGTAGCCCTGGCTGTCCTGGAACTTGCTCTGTAGACCAGGCTGGCCTCAAACACCGCCTGCCTCTCCCTCCTTGGTTCTGGGATTAAAGGTGTGCACCAACACCACCACCAACAACAACAACAATTTTGAAAATAGAAATCAAGCCTCTGGATAGGTTTAACAGTAAAATAGAGATTGCAAAATAAATCTTAAAAAAAAATTAAAAGGGGCTGGAGAAATGGCTCAGTGGTTAAGAGCACTGATTGCTCTTTTAAAGGCCCTGAGTTCAAATCTAACAACCACATGGTGGCTCACAACTATCCGTAATTAAATCTGACACCCTCTTCTGGTGTATCTGAAGACAGCTACCGTGTACTTAGATATTATAATAATGAATAAATCTTTTTAAAAAAATTAAAAGACTGAAAGTTAGAAAGTTAGGTTATTAGAGCCCAGGACCTGTGGGACAAGTCCTGAAAGGGCTGCTCTCAGTAACTACACAAGGAAAGGAGATAAGAAATGCAGTACATCCCAGGTGCTTGTGGAACATTGTGTGTAACTAGAAGAAGAGAGACAGAATGGAGCAGAAGAACAAGCTACAGAGAAGTGGTCAGAGCTGGCTGTGGTGGCAGAGAAACCCCAGCTTCTCAGGGGCTGGAGTAGGAAGACTGCAAGTTCAAAGCCAGCCTGGGGACAAAGGAAATTCCAGGCCAAGCTAGCCAGCTTAGTGAGGTAGCTCAATGGTAGAAAGTTCTGGGTTCAATAATCAGTTCTACTCAAGAGAAAAAGTGTGTGTGTGTGTGTGTGTGTGTGTATACATGTACTGTACACACACACAGTTTCTCACCCTATAAGATATTGAGAGTGTCAGAGTCAGGTGACTAGAATCAAGCAGCTAGAGGGAACAATGAGAGAAAAGAACACAATCTATGCAGAAGAAAAATGTTTAAAATAGGCTGTCCTGTCCTTTGAACTAATGAAAGCATGAAATACTGAAACTTTCTCTAAAAATGCACAGAAAAGAACACGTGATCACTGACATTTGGTACGGTTTCAGGAGGCTGCAGGCGACGTCCTCAGGTAGTCATGTTAGCCCGAAGTCTCCCGAAGGCTCTGAAATGGGGAGAAAAACGATATTTTAAAGTTATATGAAATTATGGTAAATTTTTAATTTTTTCCTCTTTGTTTTAACCAAGTTACCAAATTCAGCCTTCCTTTATTGTGCTCAGCAGCAAAAAGAGATCCAAACTAGTGAGTGACTGTCCCAAGTCATCGACCAGCTCTCCCTGTCCGCCCTGTGGTACTGTACTGCAGAAAATCTTAGAAGCATTCTTTGCGTTTTCTCCTAAAACCCCAATGGATGAGAAATGTACTCTGAGACAGTCTGTTCTGGAAGCTGAGCAAAGTATTCTTCATGAACCAGAATTAGTCCCTCTATGATGTTAGCCATAGTTTCCATGCGTAACAACATTATACATTCACGGTTTGAAGTAGGTAAGCCAGGGTCTGAATGTCCTCTTGGCTGTTTATTAGACATTGTAAACCTTTCCAACCTTCAGTCCTGTCATCCCAAAGCAAACGAAAGAAAAACTTGATGCTTTCATGAGCTGTAAGTTAGATGCAGTATAAAGGACATCACAAAGCACTTGGCATGTGGAAAACTGGTTGTTAATTGTGTGGGTTGTTCTCACTGGTTCATTCGGGAAAACCATCTCCATGTAAGATTTGAACTGCTATCTCACCCAGTGTCTTAGCTTGAGCTGTCTTGAGACAAGCATCAAAGCCTGAGCAGTTTAACCTGTGGCCTGTTTCTCATGATGTGGAAGCTGGTGTCAGGTGAGGGCCCTTCTGATTTGCAGGCGGCCCTCTCATTGTGTCTTAGCTGCCGGGAGCAGTGTGCAAGAGAACATGTTCTCTCTTCTTCCACCCTGAGGGACGAACACTCATGACCTAATTCCTCTTCAAGCCCCAGCTCCAGACGCCGCCATCCCGTTGTAGAGCAGGGTCCCAAGAGGACACTCAGCCCATAGCAGCCAGGGATGGAGGGGGTTGGGAGGCCTCTAAGGCTGAAGGAATAGCATGGCATAGGCATACTGTGAAGGGTTGAAGGCGGAGGCTTATTCCAGGACTGGCAGTGTTGCTTGGTGCCTGGCGTAGGCAGGGACTCAGGACAGGACGTGAAGGAGTGAGGCTGGGCGAGTGCAGACAAAACACAGCGTGGCTGGGGAATCAAGAACCCTGTCTCTGTTGACCTTATTTCATCATGGCTTCACAAATACTTACCTGATACAGAGTAAAACTGTAATGAAAGTTATTGATAAGCTCCGAAGTATATGTTAAACCTATCATTATTCTACTTAATCTAAAACATAAGTAAAGACTATGTCCAAGGGAAGGAGATAGCCATCTTCATATTTGGAAGGTTGTCCAAGAGGAGTGAAATTAAACCTGGATGAGGTTCTGGGTTAACGTTTAGAAATCAGAAAGGGAAAATGTTTAGTTTACCAGAGAAGTAATATTTTTAACAGGTAGAACTGCCTGGCAGTGGGCTGGGAGGCCTGGGATGAATTAAGTTTCTGAGTCCCTCACTGAGTGCATGCTACACCTAGATGACTGTAGACAAAGCCATAGGAAATAAGTCTGTGGAGCTATAAAACCAAAGAGCCAACAAAGGCAAGGCTCCCCCTGCAAGAGAGCTGAGCCTCACCAGGCCCTGACGTTGCCTTGGAACCTGGGCTCCAGGCTGTGCTCCTGGGAGACTGCTCCCCAGGCTTATTTCAAGACAGGCCCTCAGAGTCCATTGCAGGCTTCCAGGGGCCTCTCCTGTCCTGTAGAGAATGCTGGAACTGTGTCTGTCTGTGTGAAGCCTCAGCAGCTGACCTCAAGGGCATCAGAACAGAGCCTGCATACGTCCAGGCAGGGCAGGCCAGTGCCTTACACACGCTCCCTGCCCCAGGCAGCCAGAGAACTCTGAGTTCTCGTTACTCTGAGTGCAAACCTGTAGCCTCCTTCCATGGGAGAACTGATTCCTGGCAGCCCACAAAAGCAAGGAAGTGATAGAGAAAGAGGGGATATGGAGATTTTTGTCCATGTCTCTGCCCCATTCCTTTTCCTTCCTTGTATAAACTTCACCATCCTTTGAGACTCTTTCTTTGTCATAGTCTGCAGTGTGGTGTCACTGCCAGCTGACACATAGGCTACTTCTTCAGAACCCTCAGAATTTGGAGCCCTGTTTAAGGTCAGCTGTTCTCTCGCAGGCCGCATGGCCTCTGCTCCTGTTCACACCAGAGCCTTGTGCTTCCCAGCTCCTCTCATATTCTGGACCTCAACACACACAAGCGAGTCCCTGTCCAGAGCACTATTCCTGTCTCCTACCAAACTCCAGATTTGCAGTGCTTGGCCCAGGCAGGGGCAGTCCTTTCCAAATCTTCCTGTCCCTAGAGGTTTAGTTAGAGGGCAGGTCACTTCTCTGTACTTAAATACTGTCCTCCTCTGGGATGTTTTTAATATTCTGTGTTTCTGATTTTTAAGTAGTGTTTCCTTTATATTAAGATTATGTTCCAAGCAGGAGCTACGATTCCTTGTGTATCTTTGTAACAGAGCCATGGCCTAGGACATAAAGGTGTTTAATATCTGTTGACTGAATGGATACACAGTTCTTGCTTCCTCTCATGCCTGTTCCTCCACAAAACAGAAGATAGAGAAAGGATAGACAGGTGTCACTAGCAAAGCTGGGAGAGGGGGAGGAGTTCAAACTCCTTTTGATTCGTGTCCAATGGACCTGTACTAGTGAACTTGAGTGTAAGCCTGTCTCTTAGCTCCTGCAGTGGCTCCTTCTCCTCCCCTACCACTGCCAGTGCCCCTTTGGTTTTCTGTCCGTTTTCTAATGCTCTCACCTCAGTCGACCCCGTAAGTGAGTCTTGTCTTTTTAAGCTTTCCTTATTTGATTAGGACCCACAAATAGGAGTGCAGAGTCTCCTGTAAAAGAAGTTAGACAGAAAGTTCCTGAAGGATGCGTGAGGCGGCATGGTGCGGTGCGGTGCAGTGCAGTGCAGTGCAGTGCAGTAGTGTATCCTATCATATAGTATAGGACTATAGCTAGTGTTGGGGCCACAGTCACGCTCTTATGACTCTGTTGAGGGAGGGGAAGAGGATTCACACTTGGGGGGCACCTACCACTCAGCATACTGTGCTGTTTGCGTATAGTACCCCAGGCCCACGGTGACTATGGAGTAGGCCTTGCTGTGTGTGCTCTGTAGGAGAGGAAGCAGAGGCTAGGGAAGGGAGAGGGCCATGCACAGGGTCACACAGGAAGCAAGCAGAAGATAAAGCAAACCTAGAACAGAATTCCAACCTCAAGGCTCTTCGCATTTTAAAAAGCCCTCCTGTGCCATTTCAGGTGAACAGGATTTTTTTTTTTTTAAGAAAAAGTCTGCCTTAACCTGGCAGTCCTGCCTCAGCCTCTCCAGTGCTGGGATTAGAGCCACATGCCACCCACTGAGAGGCTTCTAATTATATTATTGTTGAGTTAGAAATTTGGGGAGTTAGCTAGGAAATTAATGTCAAAGTGGTAATTTGAATGTAGAAGATCACATTATTTAGTAACCTTGGCATGGCCCTCAGAACTACCAATAGATACAATTAGCAGCTTTGTATCATCGTTTTCCAAAAATTAATAGTATCAGAGAGTAGTATTAAAAGAAAAATTAAGTTCTTACCTGCCAACCCATTTTGATGAAATTTTAACACATCCAAGGAAAATTGTAATTTTTTTTCACACCCCCTTTTCGGTTATCTAGAATGCCTGCTTGGGTGATGAACACATGATATAAACCTTATTTATCAAGAGGAAAATACATTCATGCTTTTTTTTAATATATGAAAATGAGCAAGAATAGTTCTTTGCCCAGTCTCCTGCCTAGAGACGCAGCTCACCCTCATCCTGGCTCGCCCGCCTCCGGGCTCTGCTTCAGTCCACGTCCGTCTGCCCTCTTTCCTGTGGTTTGCTGCCCAGTTCAGCTCCACTGTGAGTCAGGCAATAGCGTAGTCTACACCTCACCAAAAGTCTTCCTCCAGGGATCTCATCACAGCTGGGAGAGGGGAACGTGCATCTCACCCGGGTACTTCACAACTCAGGCTCTGCGCAGGAGTGTGTGCAGGCATGTGTGTGCAGGCATGTGTGTGCATATGCGTGTGCAGGCATGTGTCAGAGGACAAGTTAAAGGAGTTGGTTTTCTCCTTCCATCATGTGATAGAATGGGTTCATTTTATAAAATGCTTAAAGTGGGCCTAAAAATACCACAGAAGTATTTATCTTTCTGTCTTCCTAGCCAAGAGCAGGGTATAAGTATCCACTTCCTGTGGTCTTCAGCATCCTTCAATGAGATAGTGAAGTTCCCTTAATATAAAGCCTGCCTTCCTGATTGCTTATCTCTAGATAGTTTATCTTTGTTTAAAGTTATTTAAAATGATGCTACATGGTAGTCTAACTCCTGCTTGGTTTGTGCAGTTGTTGTTGTTGTTGTTGTTGTTGTTGTTGTTGTGTGTTGAGCTGTCTGTCTTACTGTTTCCAATGAGTTTTCACTTGATTCATTTAGATTTTTAGATTCATATTCATGTATCTGTAAAAGAAAAAAAAAAGATTGCTTTGCCTGTCTTCTAGTTTTTATTTCTCTTAATTTTTTTCTCTTACCTAATAAATCAGTCCTACTTAGGATGAACTGATTATAGTGAGTATCTCTGTCTTACTTACATTGAGTTCTTTCTTTCTTTCTTTCTTTCTTTCTTTCTTTCTTTCTTTCTTTCTTTCTTTCTTTCTTTCTTTCTTTAACAATCTGTGTAGTCCGGGCTGACCTCACATTTGCTATGTAGCTGAGGATGGCACTGAATTCTGATCTTCCTGTCTCTACATCCCAGTGTTGTCAGAGCTGAACTGTGTGCCTTTTTTTTTTTAATTTTTTATTGGTTATTTTATTTACATTTCAAATGTTATCCCCCTTCTCATTTTCTCCTCCACAAACCCCCATCCCTTCCTCCCTCTCCCCAAACTGTGTGACTCTTATGCTCAGAAATTTTAAGAAAGTACATGTTGTCCCCCTCCCCACCCCCCAGAACTGGCTTCTGTGCTGTGCGGTCGCTGCCGCGGATCTGTCCTGCACTGGGCCTACCGTGCATGTGTTTTCAGTTATCCCATCTGCATCCTCCATACTTTTAAACAGCTGAGTTTAGTTCTCACCCTAACAAAAGATGGAGATTTTAGAGAACCACAATCGGTGAAGAACAACCACCCTGTCATCCCGAGTGAGGTGAAGCAAGGAGACAGTCCAGTGTTTCTAGCCTTTCCACCAGAGAGTGTGACCACACCTCAGTGGGCTTCCCTGGGACCATCCGTGTGGCTCCTGGTGCATGGCCGAGGCATAGGGAGAAGCGTCTTGGACATGCTGGGTAGATAGCATGCTCACAGGTGCTCTCACTGGTCCTCCTGAATCTGTCAGCAACTGCTCAGGCCTGGCCTCATGACGGTAAAGGACAGCTGTAGTCTTGCCTGCCTGTATTGCTTTTCTTTTGCTTCATATCAAAGTCTCATAAGCTTAGCAGCCCAAATAGCTCCCGTTTGTATCTCACGAGCCACGTCAGGAGTCTGGGTAGGTTCTGCTGGCTTCTCTGCTCAGGGCCTTTCAGGGCTGAAATCAAGGTGGTGGGCTGGCCCGTCTTACCAGAATGCTGCCGGGAATTATCCACCTGTAACTTGTTTAGGTTGTTGGCAGAGGTAAGCTCCTTTCAGCTGTAGGTCTAAGGGTCCCATTTTCTTGCTGGCTGTCAGCCGGTCCACCTTTTCTCCTACAGACCATCCATGATCCTGCTCATAGGACTCCTCCATCTTCTGCCCAGAAATGTCCCACCAGGCCCTTCTCTTGCGTCCTGCTTCTCTGACTTTCTCTTTTGCTGCCAACCAAGGGGGTGGGGGTGAAGGGTGGGGAGGATGCTTCTGAAAGTTTGTGGTTAGATTTGTGGTTAGGTACCCAATGGTATCTCCATTCGCTATAAACATAAAGTAACACTGGAGAGTAGAGGAGACAGGGATGATTTTTACATTTTGAAGGCTATTGTCCACTTCAAACTCAGATAAGGAAGGTGGGTCATCCGTCCCTTACAGATTCACTCATTTGTCACTCCTTTAATAGGTAACCCTTTCCAGGGAGTATTTATGGCTGCCATTTGGTGATCCCCTTAGAACCTTGCATACAGTGTGCTCTCCTGGGTACATCCCCCACTGGGCCATGAGTTAAAGGCTTTCTTCCAGAGTGGTGCTCTCTGCTCTCTCCTGCTGGGGGAACCTTTGGGGAAAATGGGGCTTTGTGGAACATCACTTGAGGACTATGGGGCACTTATGTGTTTCTCTCGTGTCTTTGGGCTTCCTGACTGAGGGGCCAGTTTGGGCCACACTTCCGCCATGATATGCTACCTCACCAGAGGCCCAAAGGGGAGGGGCTGGGGTGGGGTGGGGTGCACTTGACCACAGACCAGAACCTCCAAAACATTAGCCAAAACAGCTATCTCCTCGGCTTATGTTAACTGCCTCAGGAGTGTCATCGTAGTGCGAGGAAGCTGGCTACAGAAATAGTTGTCCAGTGAGCTGCTTTCTGCTTAATGAGTTGTCTGATCAGTGACTCACACTATCCCACAACGCACACAGTGACACTCTTTGCTGTTTGGAGTGTTTGTGAAGCTCTGTTTATTTATGATCAACCAAAGACTAAACAGTAGGCACGTGTGAAGTCAGTGAACTTCCTCAAAACAACTTAAAAGGCCTAAAGTTGCTATTATAATAAAATTAACATTTTTAGAAGAAAAAAATCCATTAATGAGAGAAAAGTGCATTCCAGAGAACTCTCACTTTTAAAGCACTTGATTGCCAGGTTCTCTAAAGAAACTGGAAGGACCTCAGAACTGCAGAGAATAATAAAGAAACTATGGGAAAGTCATTTATAATGTAAAATGTTGAAAGATTGAACGCGTATAGTTCAACTTAACCTCAGCCAAGTAGAGATATCAATGTTGGAAACAGAAGTCCTAGACGGAGTCCATTTCTTTGATAGGAACTGGGTCTCCTGCAAATGCTGCTGGTCAGTGAGCAGCTCGACAGCCCATCCTCACTCACCAACCAGTACAGGGCAGCCAGGCAGTGCTGCGGCCCGCTCTCGGAGTTGAATACAGATGTCAGCTTCTCTTATTTGCTTCTAGGGAAATGTTAGTGCTCCCTTACCTTTTAACTGTTCTTGTGCATAGAGCTGAATTCACACCATCTGTCTTGTGTGGCAGTTTTGAAGATAGTGAAAATGTACAAGTGCTTCCTCAAGCTGCATGGCACACAGATCATAGGGTGGAAGTGAACCGTCCAGGCGTCCTCACTCAGAAGGTTAAGGCTCAGAGCAGCAGGGCTCGCAAACCTGGGATGCAAATTCCAGTGCTACAGGAGGCTTTCTTGTTGCAGTTGATTGGTTGGTTGGTTATTTGTTTCAAGACAGGATTTCTCTGTGTAGCCTTGGCAATACTGGAACTTGATTTGTACACAAGGCTGGCCTTGAACTCATAGACATCCACCTGCCTCTGCCTCCCAAGTACTTGATTAAAGGTGTATGTTACTGTTGCCCTCCTCAAATTCTGCGATTTAACTCTATCTCTAAATCTCAAATTATTTTCAAATTCCCCTGCTACGTATATGGGTGCTCATATGCGTATATGTATGCACATATTTCTGCCTTCGTGAACATCACCATAAACAGACTGTTAGATGATTATTGAATTAACTGCTATTAATGATTATTATTTGTGGAGAGTATATTTAGAAAATGTCCTTTGTTCCTTATATACTCAAATTTATAGTGACAGATTTTTTTCTTATTATTTTGCATGTGTGTGTGTGTGTGTGTGTGTGTGCACATACAAGACTGAGATCAATGTCTGGGGTTGTAGTTGGGTATGTAGCCATACAGTAGAATAGTAGCATAAACTACTCCCACGTACAACAATCTTTGTGGATCTCATGAATAAGCGGAGGCAGACACATTGATATTCCCTAGAACTGTTTCCACAACATTCTAGAAAACGGCCTTTGTTATACTAGAATGCAATTACAATCAAATGTACAGTTCCAGACGTAGTTAGATTATATCAACAAGTGTCAGGAATGCAGAGTATGATCAGTTTAAGGACTGGGTTGGATCTGATTGGGTCATAGATCAATGCAGAACAAGTCACATGTGAAAGTGGGGTATACCCATCTGCCAGCAGTAAGGGTTGGGTCTGCTGGACAGCATCCTGCACAGCCTTCTGCCCTTTAGCCTTCAGGGCACATGGTCTTCCTTTGAAGGAGATTAATTGAAACTATAGCTGCTTCCACGAGTGTGTTTTGCTTGTCCACTTCACTGTTAATTACTGAACCTCATTAGCTAACTCACCAGAGCTGCCAATGATGGAGACTCGGGCTGACTACAGGGTCATAGCAGGTAACAGTGCTATGTTCTGGAACTCCATCCTCTGGGCATGACATGGCCGTTGCCATCTTAAGATCAGAGCATCTCTGATTACCAGAAAACAAGATAGGGTTACTAACATTCCCTTGGAGAGGGAAAGAGGACCTGTGAGGTTGCACAGGTCTAGGTCACTAGTGGTACTTGCACCCCTTTCTGAGGACACATAAGCTATTCCTGGTCACTAGAGATGGGTACTGTCTTAGATGGTGTGTGCTTCTGTAGGCCACCCCTCGCCCATGTTCCTGTTCATAACCCCAGTGAAACTCACTGCTTCACCAAGGATGATGAGCAAAGTAGCTTTAGCATAGGAGTCTGATGCAAAGGATGTTTGTAGTATGAGGGCTTTTGCAAGAATGAGCTAGCCTCAGATACAATCTGTGCTTCATAAATACAGTGAAACAACACAGCACAAAGAAAAGAGCCTGTGGTTAGAACCCAGAAACTTGGACTCTCCTGCTCTGAGACATGCTCTGGGGCAGCTCCCTCCCTCGTGTGAGAAACAGGTGGGAAGGCGTTTTCAGTGCCTTAGCTTAACCGCTCTCCGAGGGCAGTTGATGTATGCCTTGGAGAGTGTCTGAAGCCCTGTAGTGCTGTTAGACTGGATGTTGAGGCTTCAGAACTCCGGGCGGCAAGCCTAGCTATGTAAAGTGTTTACATTACAGCCCATCTATCGTGGAAAAGACTGGCATGTGTTTATAGATGGGCTTGGGAAAGTATTTAGGTCATTCTTGCAACCAGGAGGCCCATAATCAAGTTTTTATGCTTTTCCCTGGAGATGTATGTTGCCAAGACTCACTCTGAGATGCAATGTGCCTGCCCATGCTAGACTCTCAAAGCAGCCCATCCGCATCTTTGAGTTGTAGTTTCTTCTAGAAAGGCAGGTTTGGACATGGCAAGGCCCTTTTCAAAGCTCATGATCTAGCTCTTTTCAAGTTAGTGGGACCCCAATATTTGATCTTGAGTTGAAATACTAGGAACCAATCCTATAGAGATTTTTAACGACATAAGCCTTCAGAAGTTATGTCTTTGATGCATATGTACATTTTTAATTTCTTGCTTTCAGTTCCTGCAGACTAGTTCTCTTTGTAGTCGACTTCATTGTAATCCCATCACCAAGTGTTGATCTTTTAGTAACCTTTATTGAAGCCACATATTAATCCACATTCCCTCATGGTAACAGACGGTTTGTATCAGCCATCTCATGCAGCTCCGCTCAGGCTCCATGTGGAGCTAATAAACCATGCAATAACTAGCCATGTGTGCGTGCATATGTGTGTGTGTGTATGTGTGCATGTGCATGCATGTGTGTGTGCGTGCACGCATGTGTGTGTGTGTGTGTGTTGTCTAAAGTGAATCTCTCTTCTGCCAAAACCTAAACGACAAAATGATTCCTAAACCCGAGTCTTTCTTGACCTAAAAAAAATTGTGTTTAAAAATTAAAACTCAGATTGAGTGCTTGGATATGAAAACTGAATTCTCTGCTTAGTAGGGAGACAGTCGCTGAGCAGAGCTCTCAGAAATACACTCACACTTATTTTCAAATTCCATCTCTGGAGTTGCAGAGGGCGGTACCTGCTGATGTGGCTGCATCACTCCCCGTGCTGTGCAAACTGTTCATTCCAAGCCCTTAGGAGCTCCAACATCGAGCTCAACCTGTCTTACTTGGTAAATCTCACAGCAACTGGAGAGGCCTCGGGATGCGATGGCATACTGTAATTTTATACAAAAAAAAAAAAAAAGGGAGGGTGGGGAAGGAAATAGGCCCTGGGATTTGGCAGAGCTGTATATGGTGCTGCGGTCTGCATGTGTGCGGCTTTAGCTTTCTTTCTGTCTGTTCCATGAGTGTGCAGCCAGCTCCCTCCTCCAGGCTGTTCTTTTGCACCCAGACAATGCTGTTTCTTAGTTCATCCAGGGAAACCACACTTCACTTGTCCGCTCCCATCTCGCTTATGATCTGCATGCTCTCTTCCTCCCAGTCACCTACAACCACCAAAGTGCAGAAAGGCTTAACTGCTTCTATGACATCCTAGACCAATCAGAGGAAGCTGAACTTCAGGCTAATTGAAACCAAAATTCTACTCACTGCCCTGCCTCTGGGTGGTGGCCCAGGAAAACTTGTTACAAAAGGTGTTTATTTCAGGGCCTAATTTGAGGCAGTTAGACCCAAAGTGATATTCTATTTGCTGGTTCCTTGTCCTTCCCCTCCCCAGTAGGGAGAGGCAGAAGTAGCTGGATATAGGGAAGTGGTACTGCTTATAGTCAGTGACTTTGGTGGGCTTTGATGGAGCTGAGGCAAGGTCCCATAGAGAAAACAGCTACTGGCTCAAACTTGTCTTCCTGGCTTTAACTGCTGATCCTCCTGCCCCAGACCTGCTTGGTGCTCTAGAAGCAGACCTCAGAAACCCTGTTCTCTAGAAGTGAGACACATCATATTGGTCAAGATTCTCTAGAGAAACAGAACTAACCATGTGTGTCTCTCTGTGTGTGTGACATATTATATATAGTATTATATATAATATGGAACTTATTAGAGTGGCCTACAGGCTGTGGTTCAGCTAGTTTAGCAATGGCTCCCTCCCAACAGAAAATCTAAGAATCAAATAGTTGTTTGGTCCATGAGGCTGGGTGTCTCAGCTGGTCTTCAGTGTCTGTCAGAATCCAGGAGAAATAGGCTATGATGCCAGAGAGCAGAATGAACAAGGACAAGCGGACAAAAAGCAAGAGCTTCCTTCTTCCATGTCCTCTATGTGGGCTGCCACCAGAAGGTGTGGCCCAGATTTAAGGTGGAAAACATGGGATGTTGAAATTGGGTGTGGTCACATGCCTATAATCAAACACATGGGAGGCAGAAGCAGGAAATTGGGGATTCAAGGCCAGCCTGGGCTACATAGCAAGTTTCAGGGCAGCCTGGGCTACATGAGACTTTGCTTCAAAAAAGAAATAGTGAGCCGGGCGTGGTGGCGAGGCCTTTAATCCCAGCACTCGGGAGGCAGAGGCAGGCGGATTTCTGAGTTCGAGGCCAGCCTGGTCTACAGAGTGAGTTCCAGGACAGCCAGGGCTATACAGAGAAACCTTGTCTCGAAAAAACAAAAAAAAAAAAAAAAAAAGAAAGAAAGAAAGAAAAGAAAAGAAATAGTATTAATGTATTGAAGACAATAAGAGGAAAGTATGTATGAGCAAACTCTCGAATTTAATGAAAGTGGTAAGATTGAGTGGAAGAAATGGAGAGCCAGGTGGCACACTCCTTTAGCCCCAGCACTCAGGAGGCAGAGGCAAGGGATCTCTGAATTTAAGCCAGCTTGGTCTACAGAGTGACTAGCCAGGGCTACACAGAGAAACTCTGTCTTGGAAACCAAAAAAAAGAAGAGTGCAAGGCAGTTGGATTCTCCTGTCCCAGGACCATGAATGCTGCCAAAGGGGGCGGGGTGGCAGTAGCAGCAGCAGCATTTAGGAAGATAGCAGTGGGGGAGAAAAAGCAGAAGCAGTTGCTCTGGAGACCAGGCATTGGGGTTCTTTCATTAGCAACCAATGGCACTTAGACTACTTCTTTGGTAGTACTTAGTAATAAGCAGAGATTATATAGAAACATATATGATAGGAGGTGTTTGTTTGTTTGTTTTGTTTTTTCTTGAGACTAGGTCTCATGTATCCCAGGCTGACCTTAAACTCTGTATACAGCCCAAGATGGCCCTCAAGTTCTGGCCCTCCTACATCAACCTCCTGAGTACCAGGATTACAGGGCTCTGCCTCCATGCCCAGTTCCCGTGGTGCTGGGGACCAGGCTATGTGTGTGCAAAGTGATCAGTCAGCCAGCCCCATGATACAGACATCTCTCCTGTGTTTTCTGCTGAAAACTGCAGACCCGTGTGGTGGGCAAACTTGGAACTGTAATCAAGAGGCTCAGGTCTGAGCAAAGGAGACGCCGTGTTTCTTTGTGAGCCTTTGCTTCTTCCTTTACGGCGGCTGGAAGGGCGGCGGTCCATGGCCTCCCTGCCCTGTGCTAGCTCAGCACAGTAGTACAGTGCAGCAAACACTTACGGCCTCGGGGGAGGCTTGGCACTCCCACATTTTCATTTCTTTGCCTAAAATCAGACTTAAGAGAATTTTTCACTGTGGTCTCTGAAAACAACCCAACACCCGCCGTCTGTTGTGAAGCCCGAGAGGCAGCTGACTGTGCGTTGGCCCAGAGACACACAGTTTCATGCTATTCCGCATAGGTCTTTCTTTAATATTTAATATTTTTCAGTATGAATCACAGGTGAAATTTTCATGCCATGTGTAAACAATTTCACTTCTTATTGAAACAATGAATCCAGGAATGTCATTTTGGGATATCAGCCATTTTGCTTTTATCAATGTATGGACAAAAATGCTTTTATATTAATACAAAGAATGATGTCATTTAATATGGAGTAGATCTTATAATTCAAGGCCAGCAAATCTCAGGAGGTGATTTAGGTCACCAAGCTAGGTTTGAAGGGAAGAGAATTTTCCTCTGACCTCCCGGGTGCTGTTACCAATTTTCTCCTCAGTCAGTGGAGTGAATACAATAGAAGGAACAGCTTGTGAAAAGCAGGCCCTCACTGGTTCTATGTGTACCAATGAGTTCTGGGGAATTTACCACTGGCTTCAGTCCTAGCCAGGGCACCTTCTGGTTCTAACAGCATGTTTCTGCCTTCTTACTTGATGGATGTATTCACTCAAAACATCATAGACGCTCACTTGTGTTACGGGCGTCTTCTTTAGAGTCTCAGTTCTAGAGAGTAAACTGTTTTAAGTATTACTCAAAAAATCAACTCAGTGCTGGATGATTGTGGGTTAAATTAATCTTTTGGTAAAGTTTTACTTAACTCTTAAATTCACTTTTTCTTTCTTTCATTTTTGTGCTGCTAGCAATAAAACCTCAAGAAGCCCCCCTCACACTCACACACAAAACACAGTGAGAGTTGTAGAGAAGCCTAGAGTGTGGCTCCCGTCAACAGTGACACTAATATATGTCATTTGATTTTCTTTGAGGGACTGGAGAGAAAATAGATCAGTGCTCAAGAGTAGCAGTGCTCTTGCAAAGACCAGGGTGTGAGTCTTGGCACCCATGTAGGGTGGCTCTGGGGGACCCAAATCCTCTCCCAACTACACTTATGCAAACATACACAGAAATACCACTTTACACAAAATTAAAAGTAAGAGGGCTGGGAAGGTGGTTCTATGGTTAAGAGTACTTACTGCTCTTGCCAAGGACCCGGGTCCAGTTTCCAGCACCCACATGGTGGCTCACAACCTCCTGTAACTGCAGTGCCAAAAGCTCCTATACCCTTCTGGCCTCTGTGGGCCCAGGCCACGCATGGCACACCTATATATATGCAGGCAAAATAGTCATACACATACAATAAGAATAAATTAATCTTTTTCTGATTTAAATAAAAGATTTCCTATGAGTTATGGCTGTGGTGTTAGAAACACCAAGATCTGGGAGTGGGAAAGAGTAGGTGAAGGCCTGAGGTTGGCCATATTGTTTTCAAATTCAAGGTGTAAGGTGGTGGTAAAGAAGAGCCATGAACGCCGCACCTGGGCTGTGCTTGGTATGGCCTTGGTACACTTCAATGCTTGCTCTTTCAGGAGTTCATCGTCCTGAGCATCGCCTAGCATCTGCCAAAACTTCTTTCAATTCCGTTCTCCTTCCATTGCAGCTGAGATACCAGCATGGCCTGGGGACCCCAGACTTGAGGCAAACTCTTCCTAACCTGAAAAACTTCATGGAGCACGGACTGATGGTCAGGTGGTGAGTATCTGCTACCCTGACGCCCACGGCAGGGGTGTGGGTGACATACCTGCCAAGCTTGCCAGACCCCCACATTGCTCTGTGCCTGCCTGCTGGGCTTTCTGCTGCTGTGAGATAGCCAAAGAGATAAATAGGCAGCCATCTCAACGTGTAACATAAGCTCTGCTCTGGCTAAGGCAGCAGAGCACCCTCTGGGCGAGAGAGAGGCAAATACTAATGGGGTCCTAGAGTGTGCTGCTGAGGCAAGAGAGGTCAGTCTGACTCCTGGAAGAAAAAGCAAAGAACGGGGGCCCCAGGACCAGCAGCCAGAGTTAGAGTCTGAGCCCCAGGGTTGCTACTAAAATATACCTCATGTTTGGTCACCACAAGCTGTCCCATGCAGGCAGGCTGCTGATTGCAGCCTCTGCATTAAGTAAGTCACATGACTCAAGGAAGTGGAAACTCTGTGCTCGCACCATTCAGGGATCCCGAGGCTTGTGTCCTGGAGCCGTGGTTGGTGATTTAGCAAATCTTGTAAGTGGGAATCAGCCTGAGAAGGTGGTGGCTGGCAGTGGCCAGTCTCTGAGAAGTCACTCTGGTTTCTGAGCCCAGATGTTCTTGTATAATATGTGGACTTGAAGTCCGGCCTCTCTGAAACTTGATTTCCTCCTGTTGACCTCTGCCTCTACAGTTACTCCTCAGCAGTTTGCTGTGAGGATGAAGTGCAAGGTGGAAAGTCTAGCATCAGCTTCATTCTCTCTTGTGCCGTAAAGACGGGCCCTGAGGATAATGAGAAAATGACATCTCTGGTTGCTCTCTGGCATTTATTTCTGTCCCATATGACCCTCAGAATGACAGATTTTAGGCATCTTCCTTTACAAAGATTCCCCTCCTTAAACAAGTCTTAGCTCAGAATGTCAAATCTTGATACTGACTTCAGTGCCCAAATGCGGTCAAAGAATCAAAGTTTAATACAAAATTATAACAATACCTGTGTTGACAAAAGTGACTGCAGGTGTGTGTATGTCCTCTTCCCTGTAACTCTGGAGGCTCTCTGGAGGGTAGTGTAATACTCCAGCCTGGCCTTCCAGGCATGGAATTCAGGAAGTAAACTAACACAAGCCACTAATGATAGCAGGAAAGAGGCAGCAGCTGCAGCCCTGCCTGTCGCTTCACCAAGAGTCAACCCCAGTCTAAGCACCAAGTGAATCTGTATCACTTACTGCAGGAGCTCTTTTCCCTCTGATAGACGGCACCACCTCTCCTGAGAACCCATGGTCTGTTTCCACACTTCCTGTTCTGTCTCAGAGTTTAACTTCTCTCCAGAGGCTCATGCCTACTTCTTAATTATTCTAAGATGTAATTGCTGTACGTCTGGACGTGTCTTGAGGATATGCAATGAACAGCATCTCTCTTCTCCCTTGACATTTGGAACCATTTGAGAGCGAGGATATAAGAGACAGACTAGTGTAATCAAAATGTCAGGTTTATTACTGATAAAGCCTCTTGGAAAAAGTGGCTTTAGATCTGTAATAAAAAAGGTTTGCAAAGACATAACTCAAAATTAAACTTACTCAGAACATTAGCCCAGCTCTCCTACAGAGGAGGCCCTCAGCACATCGCAGAGAGCTGTCAGCTGACTCCCTGGCAGGGCCCACGGAATGCTGAGCCAAGATGTCAGATTCTGCCCCTAAATCACCCACAGAAAAGTTCTCTAGTGAGAGTGCAAGTGGGGGGACAGAGCCCCACGCGCTCAGCCGGCCCACACGGCTCCTGAGGCTGACATGCTCAGCCGGCCCAACCCGTATGCAGCTGCCGCTCACAGGGCTCTGTAAAACACTAAGCTTAACTTAGAATCGTGATTTGAAATTTTGTTTGCATCATTTGGCTGCTTGATGATATTGCCAATTATAAAGATGGCATCTCATACTGAGCGTGATGGCACAAGCCTGTGATCCCAGCCAGCTCTGAGATATGAGATGGAGGCAGGGCAGGATTCCACAGTCATCCACAATGAAAGTAAAGCGAAGCAGTCATTCCGAGAGTTTCATATATCCCAGGTGGCTCTCTCAAATGTGTGATTACCAAATATTGCCACATATGCCTGTAACCTCAGCACTGAAGAGTAAAGGCAGAGAGAGAATCGGAAGTCGAAGGTCTTCCTCAGCCAAACAGCGAGGCCAGTTTTGTCTACATGAGACCTTATCTCAAAAAAAAAAAAAAAAGAATCTCCCGGGTCTGATTTTAGTTTTGACATGAGCAGACACAACGAAGTTGTAAGAGCCTCAAACTAGAATGAGGACCTATGGGGACCTTTCTTCCTTCTGCTCTTTGGAGCGGTTCTTATGGGATAGGGCTCAGACATGTCTTAACAGTCTGACAGAAGTAAGCAAAAGCTCAGTGGAGTTTGTTCATTGAGGGAGCTCTGGTTTGATGTCTCTAATGATTACAGAACTGGTTGTGTTCTGTAGTGTTTATGTTTAGGTCCTTGCTAAACTCACTCTGATCTGATTTGTGTTCTATCAATGTGCCACCCTCAAAGGTCACTGTCCTGAATTATCCTGGTCAGCGTATGTGTAGCTTCCAACGTCACTAGTGACTCCTGCCTTCCTCTCCCCACCCCTCTTACTCATCCTGTCTTAACCACTGGCTTTTCTTATCCAAACAGCAGGATTGGTGCAGCTCGCCTCCCTGGTTCTACTTGTCCCATTCTCCGTGTGTGTGTGTGTGTGTGTGTGTGTGTGTGTGTGTGTGTGTGTGTGTCTGTGTGTGTGCGTCCGTGTGTGTGTGTGTCTGTGTGTATGAGAGAGACAGAGACACAGAACAGGACAGAGACACAGGAAGAGCACAGCAAGTTATTGCAGCTATAGATAGTAGGGCCTTCTGAGATGCCTACAGACAATCTATGCAAAATACTCACTCACCCGAAGCCCTCTTCCTGCCCTTCCCCACTTGCAACAGTCTTTTCAGCAACTCCTTCTAAGGCACAGAAAAATGAAATGACTGTGAGTGCCACTGACCCGTGACCCTGTAGCAATAAAGGAGAATCTCAGTCTCCTGGCACTGGCATAGTAAAACCATTAAGCCCTGAACGTATATGGTGCCCAGTGCCCAGTGCCCGTCCATACCAGCCATCAAGGTAGGTTAACAGGAGCATACAGTAATGGCCACTTTCTGGTCTCTAATGAAAACTGGGCCACTGTTTTCAAGACACAGTACTGGGAAAGTGAATGATCCCAATAATTCCAAGTCAAAACCACTGCAGGAGGCCAGGCTCTACAAGCCTAAACAAAACTGGAGCAAGCTGGTTCAGCTTTAGGAAATCCGAGAATTTCCCTAAGCCTCTGTAGACTAGGGGTCCCTACCCTACCCCAGCTTGTCCTCCTTAGGGCAAAGGCCAAACAAACTCAACTCCTACTTGGGGAGACTCTTAATGTCTCAGCTCCTAGGGGAGACTTAACATCTTGTGCAGTGGTTGCCACTGGAAGACAGGTCCTGTGGAGGCGCTGCTGTCTGGCCTGCTGGAGTTGAGGATTGCAGGCTGGCAGAGGGAGGAACTGTGGGTGCATTGAATTCCTTGGGGAAGCATCCAAGTTATATGACAGCTTGTTTTGTTTGATTTTGTAAAGAAAGGACAGTGATAACCGCTCTTTTAATGAAGAGACTTTTTTCTTGTATATTACAGAATTCTTAACTAATATTGTCACCCTCCACCTGAGCAGTCCTAAAGTGGCCCTTTGTCTTCGTGCACACTGTGGTGTGGGTGTGGCTCTCACTGGGTTTTGACAGCTCTTTCCCAGGTGGCCCCTGTTTTCCTATCAGGAAACCAGGAACCCAGCTAGAGCTGCCAAGTGATTCCAGTTGGGCGAGCAGAATTTCAGCTTAGAGCCCCATCCCCAAATGCTCTGCTTAAAGCCACCCCTGCCTGCTGTCGGTGTATCCCTTTCTCCTGTTCTCTTCCCACTACAAAGTGGTATAAGAGTCAAGTCGACAGGAAGAGCACGAACTGTTTGACGCTAACCCCTCTGACAGCCTCTGGACAGAACTCAGGGTGACAGGACCTGGCTGAGGGTGACAGGACCTGGCTGATGGTGGTGCTGTTGAGCTTTAAATAAAGGTGCGCCCTGCGTACCTCACTTAGCAGGTAATGTGAATGGATAATGAGTAGCAGGTCATAGTTATAGACTCTGTTTTTAAAAATTATTCATTCTTTGTTACAAGTATTTTGGTTTTTTAACTTATAAATAGGTATTCATGTGGTTCTTGTGTTTTTATGTAATGGCTTACTCTCTTAAACACTAATGGTATAAAATGTTAACGATAACTAAACCCAGAGAAAAGTACTCTGCAATCTGTTTACCTGTACATATTAGTAGCTTCTACATTCTTATTATTAAAAATCCATTTACTTAGAAACCTTTCTGTATGTATCCTGAGAGAGCCGAGGGCACTAATGATCGATCGTGGTTCACAGCTCAGAAAACTGAGGCTCACGGTGGACTTGACAAAATCACATGACAGCCACGGAGGACAGTTCTTGTCACATTCGTGCTGATGTCTCCTCTGTGCCTTCCCTGCCTCTACATCCCTCTGATACTGTGCACCATTATCCTGACACCTGTCACCTTCCTGAGGGCACTCCCAAAGTTAAATCCAGAGTCTTCTAGAATGATACATAGCAAGGCCGGCAGTGTTCTGGAGGAAGCTTACCCAGGTACCTCATATTGCTTTGTAAAACCCATGAGAACTGAAACGCTGGAATCCGGCCTCTGTTCAGTCCCTGCTCTGTAGCTAAGAAGCAGGGAGAGAGCCGAGGGTGCGGAGCGTCCCAGGGATGTGCATACTCACCTGCAGCCTTTGGTTTCCGTGAACACTGCGGTTCTTGAAGTAAGACTAGCAAAAACATGATTTCAAAGCCCTCTGTTGTGCTTTATTAAGGAAATTTTTATTCTAAATATTACATTTTCTGCTCATAAAGCATAAATTCACCATCACCTTCATGCAAGAGAATGTGATACAACAAAGAAAGAACCCAGTTTAGGGGTCAAAAGGCATGGATGTCGGTTTCTGCTGTATCACTTAAATTTCATAAATTATTTTTTAAATATCAAGTTATTTTTATTGATACTAATAGAACCAGTCCTGTTTCCCAAGCATAGATATGTAGAACAAATGAGATATATCTGCCAAAGGGGTTATAAACCAAAAAGAACTATATAAAATCATAAGTTGGGCCAGAGAGATGGCTCAGGCGTGAAGAGTGTTTGCCACTCTTCCGAAAGTCCCAAGTAAAGCTGTCAGCACCCAAACTGGGCAACTTACGAATGTCAGTTAACTCCAGCTAGCTCCAGGGTGTCTATAGGTACTGCACTCACTTATGTACATATACACAAATAAAATTAAATCTTAAAAAACAATGGAATAAAAAATAATTAAAAAAAACAATGGAGTAAATTTTCATGCATTTGACAATTCAAGTTTCTCCTATGCCTCTTGTGCAGTGCAAGAGATGAAGGGGATTCTAAAGACAAAGTCCATGCTGTCTGCGCCTAGTTCACATTGGTTTAGCTTCTAGTCCAAAGTAGCCATGACAAATTGAATATTTTGAAGGGCATGCCTTGCAGGGCATTCTCACACAGTAGTCTCTCACAGTAGCTGTGACTCAGTAGGTAAGGGGCTCTTCTCTTCACTGGCAGACTCTCCACACCCTTACTGTGCATCTTCCTTATCCTCCCTGCTCCCCATCCTCCCTGCTCCTCATCCTCCCTGCTCCCCATCCTCCCTGCTCCTCATCCTCCCTGCTCCTCATCCTCCCTGCTCCTCCTCTGCCCTGCTCCACATCCTCTGTGCTCCTCATTCCACATGCTCCTCATCCACTCTTCCTTCCCAACTCCCTCTAACCCCCAGCAGGGGTGACAGGGGTTGCAGGGAAGGCAGGGAAAGACAGTCTAGTCTTGAACTTTGAGAAATCCTCCTGCCCTTGCCCCCACATGCTGCAGTCTTGTTTTCCTTTACAAAGAAAGATAATCGAGCTCAACAGCTTTGAGTAGAAATAGTAGGAAAAGGTCCTTACCCAAGAACTCTGGAACTCAGGGTGGGTATTTGTTTGTTGTTTGACACAGGTCTGGTGTAGCCAAAGCCAGCCTTAAACTCTTGCCCCCTCCCACCCACCCCCAAGGGCTGAGATGACAGGTTGGCACACTTAGGCACAGCTGTTTCAGTAAATGTCTGTCTACAGTAAGCAACAGTGCATTTGAAATCACCACTACGCAACAGCAGTCAGAGCTTGGAAGCCTCCCCTCCCATCTTACAGACATCTTCCCTCATCCTTTCCCTTAGTCATGCCTGTGCCAGATTCAGAGCTGGGCTATGGCAGGTGACCTCCAAGGGACTTTAAACCACAGCTATCTGATGATAGTCTTTAAATTTAGATCAAGTGACATTGTCTTTGAAGTCTCAAGAGTACTACTTAAGTATCACATGGCCTGCTTTTGAGAGTGTGGTCCTTGGGCTGGCATCCTAAGAGTGGAGCCCTGTAGAAAGGTAATGAGAAAGGAAGCTTTACTGGAGTTATTTACTCTTGAGATAGCCTTGATGGGCCATCTCCCTACCTCTGGACTGGAACACACAAAGCATTTGGGCATCTGTGGGACTTTAAAAGACCTTGGGGGGGGGGGGGCAGGCTCCTTCCATAACTCATTCCAGAGTTTAAACACCATCACTTCAGGAAATTCTTCCCTATATTTAACTTACAGCCCCCCTCCTGCGGTTAACACCCATTTCCGCTTTCTTCTGTCTTCAGTCAGGATGGAGAACAGCTGTCCAACATCCTTTGTGCTCAGACCTTCTGCCAGTGACAGTTTTTTGTTCACTGGGGCTGCTTTCTCCTCCGCCAGCAAGTCTGATCCAGATTGAAGAGTTTGCTTTTCACATTTATGTCTAATTTCTGTTTGCTCCTCCTGATTATAAGGTAATATCTACTCAATAAAATGTAGATGATATGAAAAGTGGCCGCCATATACTGAGATGGAAACACTGTCAGGACAGCCAGTTGTCACGGCCCCTGTGTGTGTCGGGGCTCAGTAGCTTCTGTGTGTGTCAGGGCTCAGTAACCAGCACGAGCAGCATACAAGCAGCAGGTTTCTGGCAGCTGCATTTTATCAGGCAAAAGGAAACAGGTAAGTTAATTTCTAATAATATATTTGATTTAACTCAAATAAGATGCAAATTATCTAGCTAAAATAATACCAACATATGCTCACTACTTTAAATTTTTTTTTTAAGATTTCTTTATTTACATGGCTGTATGCATACTTATGTGCACCACATGCCCTGGTTCCTGCAGAGAGGCCAGAAGAGGGCATTGGGTCCCCTGCAACCGGAGCTAAGGTGTTCTAAGCGGCCATGTAAATACTAGGAACCAAACCCAGTCCTCTGAAAGGGCAACAAGTGTTCTTAACCACTGAGTCTTTGCTCTAGACCCTTACAGTGACTGATAAGACATTTTACCTTCCTTTAACTCTAGCATGTCTTAGAATTGCCATGCCTCAAATCGGAACATCTGTACTGAAAGCCCCACGTTACTGTATGCACTGTGAGCTCCACACAGAGATAAATCACAAAGTGGACAGTTGGAGCTCAAGCAGAATGCCAGGGACCCCACAAACAGTTTGTTTTATATATGAGGCCTGGCTCCACAGCTGGATACACACAGGTTGTGTGTTATTCAGTCTTAAACACCCTTCCTTCTCTAGCTTCCTGCCCTCCCAGAGAGAGAGAGAGAGAGAGAGAGAGAGAGATCCATGCTCTCAATCTCATGGTTTCGTTCCCTTCCATCTTTCCCTGATTAGCGTCCTCCACGGTGCCTATTAGATAGAGCCTCTGCTGCAGAAGCGTCCAGCTAGCTCCCTTCTCATTATAAGGTGCATAGCACACACTGAGGTGTTATGTTTATTATTTTATTCTCTGGCTACAGGAAACCTGGTAATGATAGGGACATTCTTTATGCATCACTTTATTCCAGAGCCTCACGGGCTGACAAGTAGCAGATATAGGTTCCAAGATGTCTGTTGGAAACTCGTGTTGGAACACTAGTACAAAGCTGGGTGACAGAAGTCCTGCAGTTGGGGTATGGCCAAGAGATTGCTCAGATGGGCATGGTCAGGGGAGCTTCTGGGAAAGAAGTGGCCCTTGGGTCCAGTTTTTGAGGGTGCTTATGTTTCACTGACTGGGAAGAGAATTCACAGAAAAGTCACTTGAAAGGTTACTATTTTTCAGGAGGCCTCCTTTAACACATGCTAACAAGGACTAGCAGATAGCTGTCTCCAGAGCTCATAATTACAGTAAGTTTCAAGGAAGCTTACTGATAAGCTCTTTGCTGACACAACCCCAAAATGACCACTGAACATTAATCCCTGGGTTTAAGCTCAGCTTAGAATACAATTCCTAGATTGTCAACTTGTGGGTTTCTGCTGAGATCCTTCTGTGCTGCTTGCTGTACAGCAGTTCTCCAGTGAGTGCTAGAGGTATATCCTTGCAGCTAACCAGAGGGTACAAGTCCAGGAACCCCTCCATCACTCTCCTGACACCTCTGGGAGTCCAGACTTATACATTCCCAACTTACAAATGGAGAAGTCAAGGGCCTGAGGGACAAACTCACTCACAGATGACACAGCCATCAGACCACTAAGATGTGAACAGAGCCGGTGTGGAGTCCAGCTTTAATCCTCATCCAAAACAACCTCTCACACTGTGTTTAGAATAACATGTGCTCCACACACAGGACCCTCCACCTGCTCCAGCAAGGAGATCCTGACATTACTGCCCACTATTTTCATCCGGCCCACGGGCTGCACCCTGGCCTCATCATAGACACTCCATCTTCAACTTCATTATAAATCTAGAGTTGGGCTGGGGCTGGAGCTCAGTAGTAGAACATTTGCCTTCCACACGGTCCCCAGTACAGCCAAAGCAAAAAGGTGATAAACCAGGGCTCTGATCCTAGAGGCGCAGACTTAGGCCCCGCCCCCTTCTGCCTCACCTTGTTCTTAGTGCCTCTGCAGTGCCTCTGGCCTCCCCACAGCACACTCTGCCCGCTCTTGCTTCTGTATCTCTGTTGCCGGGGCTGTAAGCCCATGGTGTACTGTATTCTCCTGTTTAGCACATGGAGCTTCTTAGCCACCAGGCCTCCTCCTTCCCTGCCCGCATTCAGCCCGGCAGGCCCTGCCAATCGGGTCCTTCCTGCTTTCCCAGATCCCTCACTGTGTGCTGGGGGTGGGAGTGGGGATCCTTGCCTAAAACACATTGTGCTGTTACCATAACAAATACATGAGAAAAATCAGCTTACAAAAAAAAGAAAAGGTCTGGGCTGGAGAGATAGCTCACAAGCTAAGAGCACTTGCTGTTCTTCCAGAGGACCTGGGTTCTAGTTCCAGCACTCCCAGGTACACATGGTGGCTTACAACCACCTAGAACCCCAGCCCTAGTAGATCTGGCGCCCTCTTCTGGTCTGCAGCTAGTGAAAATTTCAACCATGAAGACCTTGACCTTTTTCAGTTTCCCTATCATGGACTCTTTTTTTTTTTTTTTTTTTGGTTTTTCAAGACAGGGTTTCTCTGTGTAGCCCTGGCTGTCCTGGAATTCACTGTGTAGACCAGGCTGGCCTCGAACTCAGAAATCCATCTGCCTCTGCCTCCCAAGTGCTGGGATTAAAGGTGTGCGCCACCACTCCTGGCTTCTATCATGGACTCTTATCCTGTGTTCACACCTACATGGTACATGTCTGAGGTAGTTATTTTATGTTTGTGTCTTGGGTTCTATGGCGCATGACTGACCCTCCCACTAGCTTTAAGCCCTGTAAGAACAGAAGTGTGGCTTTATCCATTGCTGTTAGATCCCAAGTCTAGTGCCTGGCCTGTGTGTAGTAGATACTCAGTATATACTGAAGGTTGAGTAAATGTGTTGGCTCATCATCCTGCTACTAAGCATGTGCTGCGCCCTTCAGTAGTTCAGTGGACCCCAAAGGACCCCTAGAGTGCTCAGTCTGCTATGGAACAGTGATTAACTGGGGACCAATTGTAACTCAGGGGATCCTGCCCAAGGCCACAGCACCCCTCTCTGTGGTGGCAGAGTGATCTGGTTTTCTTTTAGAGCAACAGGCAGCTGAGTCCTGTGGTTTAGATCATGTCAGGGTTTATTAGAAACTTGATGGTAGTTCAGCGTTAGCATATCTTTCAAAACCTTCATTCCACAGTTTCTGTCATTGGCCTCTGGAGTCTCACGCTTCCTTTAGCTCCTTTCCAAGGCTGGTTTTAAATTTTGAGAGCATTCTCAGGCCAGGGCTTTAATTTCCCTGCCGGGCTCCTTCTGAGGCTGGGTTCTGTGAGATTGTTGTTCCCCTGGCTTCCCTGGCAAATGGCAGAGGGTTCTCCTCTCCCAGAATTCAGCATAAACAGTTTACTATTCCCAGGTCTCGAGTGCTGTGCAGACATGGCACGGGGCCTCCAGCTGTCATTCCTGGACCTCTTTCCGTGCTCTTGGAGGATGCTACTTACACACCACATAAATGACATCAAGATGGGCTATGTCTATTCTTGCAGACCATTTTATAGTCCCCTGAATGTCCGATGCCTGACTGAAATTTCAGTATATTAATTTGTCCTGATGTCCAAACGTGAAAGTTGATGGGTGATGGAGCTGGCTTGACCCATCCCAGGAACTCCCCATGGCCCGTGGACAGTCTCTGTGTGTTTCCATCCCAGGAGCTCAGCTTTGAGGAGGGGCTCAGGCAGGGTGCTCTCCACCACTGTCCCTAACCTGAGCAGGGCCTATTCCCTTAAACTGGCTCCCGTTGCCCAGGCCGGGATGCTTGACGGCCGACCACCCCATCACATCCTGGGGATCTGAATGCCTCAGCTGCTTATTTTGTCCTCTGCCCATGGGCTCTGTCTTCCCTGGATCCATCTTTCCAACACTGCTCAGCTGAAACCATCTAAAGGCTCCTTGTTCGGCTCTGCCTTTTTATACTGTTTGCTTATTTTCGTCAGACTTTGGCAGAAATTCTCCTAAACAGAGCCCAGGGGAAGGTGGCCACTGACACACATTTCAGCCTGTGCTTTGGGCCCACAATTGTTTCTATTTTTATTTTGTTTGGAGTTTTTGTTAGCATCCAGGGCAAAGATTAAGCACTTACACTTATCTGGTAATGGTGAGAGGCCCTTAGATCCCTCGCCTGTGGGCAGGAGACCCCTGCTTAGGACTGTTAACCCCACTCCCTCTCCTGGGAGATAAGATCTAGCTGTTAAATTTGGCTTCCACAGAGGCCCTCACTTCCACTTGATCAGAGAGCGGGAAGGGAGAAAGATAAATCTCACCCTTGGCTACATTTTGAAAAGAGAATAGCAGTGTAATGTATGGAGGTTGTTTTGTTTTGTTTTAAACTAACTTTATGTCATAATTTCTTAGCTGCCAAAAAGATGTAATCCTACCTCAGCCTCGCCTTGGCGACCTGCTTTTGGCACTGGGCACAGCCCTGTCATTACTCTGCATTATTTTAGCAGTAATCTTTTAGAAGGTGAGAAACGATTATTGCTTTTTAGCACAGTTGACATGATATTGGCGCAGAGCAGGGCCTACAGCTTCAAACCTGATGGCCGGACCCCAACCTAAACACCGCCAGATAGAGCGAGAGGCTGCAGCTGCTGCAAGTTGGGGAGAAGAGCAAATGTTATCTGAAAGTTCTCCCTTCCCCTCCCCCACCCCCACCCCATCCCCCACCCCCCTTTCTTTCTGAGCATCCCTATTCCTGAGTTGTAGCTGTAGATTTTGGCTGGAATCCTGAGAATCAGGATTTAGTGTTTTGACCAGCTGTGATCTGATAATGTTCCTCAGAGGAAACATTGCAGAGGGGAAAATGTATCTGAGCGGAGAGCTGTAGTTTCCCCCTCGAAGCAACAGGGAGAGCCCCTGCTGTAGACAGATAAAACATTCCTCCGTGGATCTGAAAGAGAATGGGAGGAGTCATTTGAAAAAAAGCCAGTCCAGCTTCACGAACTCTCTTGATGTAGTAACTTTTCATGGGTTTTCTTTGTTCCATCTTTCTCTCTCCCTCCATATTTTATATGGCTTCGTGGCCAAATTAACTTCTGAATTGTATTTGGTGTGAGAATCCCTCACAGCATACAGGGCTCCAGGAAGGAAAGACTGGGGTGCTACCCGCTCACTGGCCTCCCCTCAAGGGGAATCAGAGCAAGTGGAGGCATTTTGCTGACAGCAGGGACCTTAAAGTTCTGGGAGCCAAGACA
This sequence comes from Mus minutoides, assembly GCA_902729485.2. NCBI lineage: Eukaryota > Metazoa > Chordata > Mammalia > Rodentia > Muridae > Mus > Mus minutoides. The sequence goes on from LR750479.1 coordinate 317,204, forward strand.
GAGGTGGGAGCCAGCCATACTCACTACTCAGGCTTCTTTCTGTAAGCTCAGATCTCTACCTGTGGCCCTGTGACTTTGGTCAAGTTCCTGACCTCCATGTGGCAATTTCTTCTTATGTAAGTGGGGGTGATTTTTGCTGTGTGACATTTTATAGATATGTGGTGTCGTGTAAAGCTGCTAATGGGTACTTACACATAGCACCTCACGGTGTTAGCCTTGTGAACAGTAACTTGGTGACTACCTGTTTGTTGTACACAGAGTTTTTCTTTAACTCCTCGTTTAATCCTTCTATTTGGCTTTGGTTTGCTGGGTGTTTTGTTTCTAGATTCACTGTATAGCCCTAGCTGGCCTGGAACTCACTAGTGACATCCCAGGCTAGCCTCTTGCTCATGGCCAGTCCTCCTGTGTCTTTTAAGGATGTCAGGAAAGAGCGTGGAGCCCCTGGAGCTGTAGTTACAGGCTATTGTGAGCCTTCCAGCATGGGTGTTCAGAACTGAATCCTCCACTCCTCATGAAGAGCACAAGCGTTCTAACCGCTAAGCTATCTTTCCAGCCCCTGTTGGTGGCGGTAGTATTTCGAGGCAAGGCCTTGTGTATCCCAGGCAGGCCTTGAACTCAGCAAGTATGCTGCTGCAGATGACCTTAAACTCCTAATCCTTCTGCCTCTATCTCCCAAGTGCTGGGTTCACATGCCTGTCCCACCCACCATAGCCAGCCACGCACTGCTGTAACCGGTTCACAGCAGGGCCAGAGACAAGAAGAAGGTGTCAGATGTCGAGAATCACCTCTTGGGCTAGACCTTCCCACTGGAGGTTTTCTCTCCTAACCAATCCTCTTCAGAGGAGCATCTGGCTTCAGTCACAAACAGGGTGTGTGGAGAGGTGGTGGGCCAAGGATGGTAGAGTCAAACTGGGCTCTGCCCTGTTACAGGCTGGTGGCACCACAGGTTCACGTACAGGCTATTAAGTTTCTGCCCATGGGCTTCTTCGGGGAAATAGAGGTTTCCTTTTTATAAAAAATCTCTCCATGAGCTAAATATATAGAGAAAAATGAGGCTTTAGGGGTTCAGGGACAATTGGAATGTAGACCCCAAAGGATTCTGGGAAGATCTTGTGGTCCCTAAGCAGCTGGTAGATCATCTAAATAGGGCATTTTAAGCATCTCTCCTTTATTCAAAGCTTTCTTCACCTCATACTTCAAGAGAGAAGACACTGCCAGCTCACCGCAGCCAAATCTGTTCACGGATTCAGTACTTTTTCCCAACTCTCTCACCCTCACAACCACCTTCACGCCTTATTTTGTTGGTTTCTGTTTGATTTTAGTTGGGAGTTTGAGACCGTGTCTCAAATTTGCTGTATCACCTGGTCCTTCTCCCTCCATCTCCCAAGGCCTAGGTGATAGACATGTACCACCACCCCCTGCTTAGCCAATGATTTTAAGTATTTAGTCATAAGCAAGGTCAGATAATCTATTATACAAAGGGAAAAACTGCCCCTGGTCAAGTAGCCAGTAAGTGGGGAAGCTGTAACCCCAAATAGAGGGACAGTCAAACTGCACTGGGAATGGAGTCCAGGCCTTTGAACATCTTTTCTTCAGAGAACAGTTTTTAGATAAAGCTGTAAGAACCAGGGAAGGTGACTTGGATAGCTGTGGGCTCCCACAATGAGAAAGGCAGCCACCACCTTCATCTAGGAAAATCCAAACCTAACCAGGATGTCCTCTTTGACCTTTAAACTCCACGCCACTTGGCTCCTTCCCATGCTGCTGGAAGTCCTTTCTGTTCAGCTAGTGTTCAGTCACTCAGCTGCCCCTGATCGGCGGGCTGTTTAACAGGCTCTGCCTTCGGTTTTTCCCACTAAACTATGTCCAATAAACCTGCAATTAGGAAAACTGGTTTGTTGGTTTGTTTTAATAAATTCTTTCTAATTGTAGCATTAAACCCCAGGTACAGTATTTCTAGTCTGAACACATAGCAAGCCAGAAGACTCAGTCTCTCAGGGCAAGGGACTAAGGAGAGGAGGTGGATTCATTCAGCTTACTTGAACCTCAGACTCTGCACCTAAAGTCTGGGCTCGGAGCTCCCAGGGCCCTGAGCAGGGGCTGGGTGTCAGCAAGAACTGCTGTGTTTCCTGCTGCACCCTTTCTGATGCTCTGCGAGGTTTTGTTTCTCTCTCCCCGTGCCTTTCTCCCATTGGTGACTCTGCAGATTGAACCCAGGGCTTCACCCATGTCCCATGCTAAGCTTGAATGCCCTCATCACTGAGCTGTATCCACAAGCCTGTGTGTGTGTGTGTGTGTGTGTGTGTGTGTGTTTTGTGTGTTTTGTGAGTTTAAGTGTAGAAATTCTTTTTAATCACAGTTTACATAATATACAATTTTCACTCTATAAGCAAATTGTCAATAGCATTTAAAAATTGGTCACAATTAGTAAACCTGTTCAGACTTTTTAATCAAATAAAATAGTCATGAAGTAAGGCTATAATTAGACAAAAAGTACCTTAAATAAAACCTGATTATCAGTATTTTTTAGTCAGTTATCAGTATTTCAGATTGCTGCCCTTTTTACTTATATTTACTTATAGGGCAAGTTTTCTAAGTTGCCCCTCTCACCCCCACCGCCAAACCCTGTGGATCTCAGGATCAAACTCAGATCATCAGCCTGAGATATGAACAGCCGCTTGTTTTCTAACAGTAAAAAGTTTAGAAACATCCTAAAAATGAGGGAATAATTAAATAAATTACAACATTCCATTCATTAAAGCAGCCTTTTAAAATGATATTTACCCAGAGATTTTAATAACATATGACAGCAGGATACAGAATTATGTGGGGTTTTTTTTAATTAAACATACATAAAATTGAAGTTTAAAAGGAAAACATCCAAAATTAATAGTGGTTACTTGATGGGTAATAGCTTATGGTAGGGTTTTTTATATGTAGTTTATATTTATGTTGTTTTCCTGCAAGTATAAATTACTGTGATAATTAAAAAATGCATGCAACATTAATGTATAATTTTAATGTCATCATGTCATGCCGTAGCTACTCAGAGCTCAGCTGTCTTAAAAGTCTGGAATATCACTAAGATTCTGACTATGAAAACACCCATTCTGTGTGACTCACTTTAATCTTGCAAAGTTCACATCTAAAACATACCATGCCTGAGACTTCCAGCAGTTCAGTGCCCAAAGCTCACAGATCAAATCTTAGTGCCCCACCATGCTCGTGCGCACATGCACGCCACAAGCAGTCCTTATAGCGGCAGTTAAAAGAACAAGGAAACTGGTCAGCGTGAGACCTGGGTCACAGATGGGACAAGAGCAGCCCACACCCTGCACCCAGAGTCCTCAAACCCCTGCGGCTCTCCACTCGGTCAGTGCTTAGTAATATGGGTTCATACCGGTAGCCCAGTCAGCAAGAAGTATCTTTTTTGTACTTCTTTTTAGATTGTGTGAGAGACTTTAATATTTAAATCTTTCAAAAGTTTTCCATTTTACATAACTCAAAACTAAGAGGGAGCTCCGATGGGCTGTAGCCGTCCTTGCAGATTCTCAGAATAACTGACAGTGTTTTGCTCTGTAGCGAGGCTGCCCTGTACTGCCCATGCCCTTGCCTCAGCCTCCCATGTGCTAGGACTACAGATGCATTTCATCACATCTGGCTTTGTCTTACCATTTATATGAGAACATGTTTTTTGATAATTTTCCAGTTTATGTCAGACGCTTTCATTTCCTGAGCTCCTCCAGTACCTGAGTGATGCAGAGAAGAATGTCACAGAAGATGCCAGAAAACACCCAAGTCTGCCCGCACAGGAGAGGAGATAGACAGCCAGGCTTTGAGTTTGTGAGGTCCCGCTGTGGCGTGCAGCTGTGTTCCACTGGACTGTGGGCTCAGACGGAGTCTAGGACAGCTGTGGTTATTAGCCTCAAACAACCCACTCACCAGCCTGCTTTCACCCATGGCAGAGGCAAGGGCTCTGGGGGCTAAGGATGTAACAGAAGGGTGTGCAGAGTCCAGGAGAGCTGAGGAGAGATAAAAAGACCAGTGGGGGCCGTAGGATGCGCTCCTACCCTGTGCACAGCTGGGTGTGTCAGGATGCATTCTCCACACCTGCCTGTGTCAACAGAGCAAAGACAGAAGTGAGAGGCCAGATGCCAGAGCCACACAGAGGGTATCAGGGCCCTTACCCTTCAAAGCCAAAAGCTGTGAAGTGCCAGGGGTTACACCCAGTGACCTCTCCTACAGTTCTCTGTCC